>JAEQBH010002107.1:0-588820 GCA_016808115.1 Tetrastigma voinierianum | reverse complement strand
CTGGAAAAGATAAAATTTTTAAAAATGATGATTTTGAAAAAAATACAGTGAATGATATGGGATAGCGAGGAGAATGGGAACATGGGAGGCGACTGTTACTTTATTTACATATGAAGAATTGGAAATTGCGGTCATGAAGCATGGGAATTGGAGGGGGAAGAGCTCGTGGCAAGCGTAGAGAAGGGCCGATGCCGCGATTATTGATGGCTTGAACTGCAAAAGCTTGATTTCTGCAACAAAAATTGAGATTTTCTGTTAATGGGGGTGTTTTGGAAGTTTGTGTTTGTAGGTTTTGGATGATAATAAAATACCCTTTTGGGACTTGAGGATGATCTCTGTTACTCGAGCTTTGAGAGCTTCCAGCAACGGCGGGTCTTTGAGTTTGAATAGAGAGATGAAGAAGGAGATGAAGGAGAAGGGGGTAACTGAGCGCATTCTCCATTTCAAGGCTCCGAGAATCAGAGTCTCCATCCGCATTATCGTCTCTGAATCGAAGATCAACCCTCCTTCTCCTATTCAAACATCCATTGATTGATCATCGGAGAGGAAGAGATTAAGAATGTAATCGAATCGAGACAGAACAGAGCATTTACCTGAAATCTGCGAGAAAACTCTGTTTTCTTCATCTTTGCAACCAGAGAAACGCAGGAGACAGCAAGAAGCCTGGTGATCCATGGCTTTTCCCTCTGCAAAATCTATTAGATCTTGTAAAGATTCAAACCATTCACGGGTTAGAACTAATCAAAGTACTTTTCTTTCTTTTCCAAAATCCGAAAAAAACAAAATTTGTATTCGTTTTAGCGCTGGAAAACCGAAAAAAGGATATGCCTCAAAAGCCGAACAATGTCATGAAAACACAGTTACCAAACATTTTCTCGCACAAGAACAGACAAGAAAACGATAGAAAATACACATCTTTACCGGTATTCCGCTGGCGGACAAGAACCGATCGAAGTAATTAATGGCGAGATACGAGAGAAAGGGATCAAATCCGCAAGACAGCTGATCAAAAACCCACAATCTGAATCAGCATCAAATTAACACCACCGAACAATCCAGAATCTTCCAAAGAAATAAAATTTTTACCTGCAAAATGGAGGAGATGGCTCGTCTTCTAAACGAAACATCACAATCTACAGAGTCGAGACTTCCGCAGTAGTCAGTGGAGAGCATGTGATGATTTTCGGCTTGAAAAAGCGAAGCAACTGAATGAGAGTGGAGGACTTGGGATGATGTTAATGGGTTCTCAGATCAAAACTCCATTGCAGTCTATATGAAAATCCCTGTTTCTCAGTAATGGTGAAGAAGAGATCTTGGAAGCCATTGCAGAAAGAAGAAGAGGAAAGAAAAAAGGTGTTAGTTCGCTGTCTTCTCAAAAGACGCTGAGGAGACTTAAACTTCACTACTCACTCTTTGTAGCTCTATATGTATGTATATATATAATATATAAATATAATTTCATTAAATATTTTATTATTGTTTTTTTTTAAGAATATTTATTATTGTTATTATTATTATTTTGGTTTTTGGGTATGTGTTCTCTCATTGGGAAGAGGAAAATTGTTAAGCATGGGGTCGTTGGAGATCTGATGTGAAGTCTAGAGTTGTCCACAAAGGTATTGGTTGCTATCAGATTATATTTATTTATTTCTCTTTATTTTTTGAAGTTTTCCTCTAGGCTTTATTCATTTACTTTCCAAGCAATGATCCCTCCTCATGCACATAGGAATAATGACAAATTCCATTATATTTTTGTTGATATTTTAATTTAATTACTAATTTAAGATAACATCATAACCTAATTAAATTATTTAAGATAGTAACTCTACCTGAAAACCATATCTTCTAAATCATGCATTTCCTATTTTTCCTATATTTTTTACCTTTATTTTCAAATCGATAGTTTGATATATACTTTTCTATTTATTTTTCTAAGAAAATGGCATTGGTCTACCTAATTAATTTAACTTATTTTTCATGGAAAATAAGAGTAATATATCATAATAGTCATGAGGCTTGACTCAAGTAAAGGGTGGGATAAGGTATTAGAGGTTTCGGGTTCGAAAATCCTTGTAATTACATTTATTAAAGCATGATATGAGAAAAGTAAATGATGTTAAAAAATGGTGATTTGATTAAAAAACATTTAAAAGAAGTGAATTTCGAAAATCTAACATTTTATCAAATTTTGACTAGATTTTAATAAAAATATTTTTATTATTTTTGTGAAAATAAAATTTTCTTTTATAAGATACATGTAAATACATAAAGTGTCAAAAGGGATTATTTTTATCTAAAAATAAGTTATTCTTCAAGAAAAAAGCGCTGAAGAATGTCAAATTTATAAAATTTGAATTATTCAAGGTTTCACAACCAAATATTTAAAAAAAATGATAATATTTCATAATCAAGATGAGATAAGATGGTTGATATAAGACACTAAATGCATTGTCTATAATGTTACTTATAAAGATAAGATATTATTTGGTTCTTTCACATTCTAAAAGATGTAGGGATGAGATTCCTTCAATCATATAATATCAAATGTCTTAATAAATTACAAGACTTTTGATGAACCATGTTATACAACATGATCCACGATAATATTTATTTCTTTCATATTAGTTTGGTGTAGGATTGCGATAGTTGTTAAAAATTAAATTTAAAAGATACTCAACTAATCATGACAAAGAAAAAATAAATTTAAAAGATACTTAACTAATAATGACCAAAAACAAAAAGCATTAGAGTTTTGAAGTGTCTTAAGCTCTTACATACATGCCACAGATTTATTTTTATTATAAAATAAATAAATTGTTTGATACTTAAAACCTTGAGGGGAGTAGTTTAATTGGTCTAATCTTGCCCAGAGTTCGACCGATGATCAGCCCGGTTTGAATCGCTTTCCGAGTGATCGAAGGTTTATCATTGTTAATTTAATCTCATGGGATTAGTCGAGTTGGACGTAAGCTGATTATGACATTCATGATTATAAAAATAAAAAATTGTTTGATTAAATTTGAAATTGAACTTGAAAATTTTTTTCTACATAGATATAAAAAATCGTTTTTTTTTTAAAATGTGGAAGACCCATTCAAAAGGCCAAAACACATCTTAAAAAAAAGTTGAAAAGGCTTTAAGTTTCATGTCTAGTCCATGATGGACATTGTCTGTAACCACTAATTGAATGTTCACCCACCCCTAAATATGAGGGGATATAAACAATAATGTGGGCTTTTAAACACACCACCCACCAATATTACTTGGAGCTAAAACAAAAGACAATGACTAGTTTGAAATCTTGCCCCTTCACCAAACAATGTAAACCTCCTAGTGAGTCTCTTGAGAAATCTACTCCAACATATTCTAATTTGAAAAAAAACTCACTCTTTTATCCAATGTTGGGTTTGACAGCTTGAGTTCACATATGTTTTTCTTTGTTTTTCAATGAGGGACTCTCTTTTCTTTGTTCTTCCAAGGAGAAAGGATTATCAATAGGACAAAACATTTAACTACATGCATCTTGGCTAAATTGTAGACAAATATATATTTATTGTTCTTAGCTAGGTTCTAATAGAAATGAAAGTCAATTAAGTCAAAAATGTACCATATTAATTTATGTGGATGAAACCAAGTTGGGTTTATTATTTATATTCTATTTCTTTTTTTTTTCTTTTCAAAAAAAGTATAATATTATAAAACTTAGAATTGTCTTAAATAGCTTCTTACAAAATATATTTTTATTTTTTGTTTTTTTTTTTGGATATGAGAAAGTTTGAAATATCTCAACTTGCTTTTTTTGCAGGATGAGCAAATATTTAAATTTTTCGATATCTAATTTAGATAAATATTTTTTCTTTTAAATATAAGAAAAAATCAAAATCAAAATCATAATTTTCAATGAGAACACACATTTGACATTAAACTGGAACTTTTACTACAATTAAAATTTTAAAACATCTATGTTAAGTTTCGTTTTAAATGGCTAAAGACTTATTGGTCCCATGTTTTTAAAAACCATTTTTTGTTAAAAAAAACATGGAGAATACTAAAAATTTGTTTGGTTCCCATTTTTGTGTTATAAAGAAACATGGAAAATGCTAAATTAACATATATAACATCAAATTTAAAAAAACACCAAAATAGTGATTTTTCGGTCTTCTCAAAAACTATTTTATAAAACAGTTTTAATAATAAACTGAAACCAATTAAAGAGATCCTAAGTCTTTTAAAATGATTTTTTTTTTTTTTTTTTTTTTGTAAAAATAAAATTTCTATTGACCTTCAAAATAACTTTTTAAGCTCTTCAAAAACGGTTTAACACATTTGATATAAGCATGCAGGCCTTCAATACAAGTCCATTTCAATTTTTCATAAAAAATATATATATACATATGCACCCATGATGAGATCCATGCAGAAATATGCCTAGCTATATAAATGACCACTTTTTAAACCCATAAGGCGTAATCTATTGAAACCCAGGTTAAGCGTTTGTTTTTAAACAATCTTGAATAGAACGTTTTTGAGCTTAATCTTTGAATAATTGCCAATAGCATTAAGTATTAAGTTGTTTGTTTTTTAACATTAGATAGTTAGTAGGGATGACAACGAACAGTTATTTTAGGTTTAATCCCGCGCCATTCTTAATGGCGCGTATTTAATTTAATTTTAATCGGGTTTTTAATGGGTTTGAGTTTATTTTCTCAAATCCGATACGAGGTTCAGGTATTGTTACTCTATGTAAAACCCGAGAAAATTTAAGAAAATTTTCAAAAATGACAAAATGTTAATAAAAATAATAAATTGTCATAAGGGTTCAGGGAAGTTTAGAAAATTCTCTAGATCTCGGATAGCAAGCAGGACTGTCTTGGATTAAATTCGTCTCGCGAGGAAATCTAGTAACTTTCAAAAGTTTCGTCGGAATTAAAGAGGCAAGCGGAAATTTTTCAATTTTAAGGGTGATAAGTTGTCGGTGTTCGGGGCCGGGGCACCGTTTCGAGGCGAAACGGACCGAATGAGCTATATGAGCCAAAAAAATATATAAAGAATAATAATAATAATAAAAATACAGATTATATTTTAAAAATATGTTTTTATTATTTATTTTATACTTTAATATAAATAATAATAATTATTATAATGTTTTTTAATAAATAATTTATAAAAATTCATAATATTTTTATTTTTATGAAAAATATTAATTTTAATATAATAAAAATAAAAAAGCAAATATAAAAAAATTAAAATTTAAAAATAAAAACAAAAATAAAATGTAAACGGGGAGAGTTTGAGGAATTTTAAATCTCGCCCATACTGTTTAATTTTTTTAAATGAGACGAGGATTTGAGAAATTGAAAGAAAAATAAACGGTACGGGTGAGTGGTCGGATAAGGACCGCCACAATCCCGAAACACATGGTTAATAATTCACAGTAGTGTATATTCTTGATTTCTTGTACTTTTGATGGACGATGATTGGAGTTTTTTCTTTATTTTTTGTAGAAAATGACTACGAATAGAAAAATGAAATATTTGTTTTTTAATTCGAGCTTTAAAAAAATTTACGTGATAAGTTATGAAAATTTTAAAAAACAAGCGAACAATCTTGAAAGGTATTCGATTTTTCGGCGTTAAGTCAAAAAACAACCTTAGCCTTAGATTAATATGGTGGCAATAGAAAAAAAATTAATAAAAGCGGTTCTAAGAGGGGCAGACATAAAAGACCCTCTAGAATCTTTCTAAATACAAAAAAAGCCCATATTTTCTCTCCTAATTTGTCCCTGATTAGAACCCAAAGATCTTGGTCCCCTTAGCATTTTTTCATTGATCATCTTCTTCACTATCTCTCATAGACAATGTCTATGAATGGCTGAGGCTAATGGAAAAAACAAGCAAGAAGCCAACCCATTTAAGAGGCCAAGCAATCATTTGTTTGGTCATTTTTAAGTCAGAAGAGTGCCCACAAAGCATTATTCAAGTGCACCAACTTTTGAAATCATTCACCAAATTCGCCTCTTACTTTGACTCCCTCCTATATGTAAAGCCTTTATAGCGGTGCCTATTATTTTCACGTAGGAGCTACTTGCTTCCTCGACTTTATAAGGAGTGGGTTGTGGTGGGGGGGAATAGAAGCTAACAAAAAAAAAAAACCCAATAAATGTCACTTCTTTACTTTCTTAGAAAGCTTACAAACAACTTTGATGAAATATAAAACCTCAAAAAGAAAGTGATAACTAGGCATAATATATTAACCAATTTGATGCACTATCTATCCCAATTCCTCGTATCTTAAACTTTGACAAAAGTTGAAGGTGACCCACACACATATATCTTATGTATATCCATTTCCCTATTCATGGAACTCACACCATTGTTCAAATATATAAATAAAACAACCTATAATATCAAAGGTTGTCACCTTATAAGAAATAGTGTCCGTAATGCTATAAATGGTTCTTAGAAAAGAAAAAAAGTTAAAGAAAATCATTTTTTTATATTTAGTTTTATTATAAAAAAAGTGTAAGAAAATGAAATATAATTAATTTTTTTAAATATTTAAATATTTTTATAAAAGAGTTAAATAAATGAAATGATGTTAAAATAATAGATAAAAATAATTTATTGGATTTAAGCTAGGTTTGATTCCCAGAAAATATTGAGAAATGAAAAAAAAAATCAAATTTAATTAAAATTATTTAGTGTCTTAATGCTATTTATGGCTCTTAGGAAGTATTATTAGGGAAGAAAAAAAAATCATTTTTTCATATAAAGTTTTATTATAAAAAAATGTGAAAGACAATCCAAATATAATTAGAATTATTAAAAATGTAAAATATTTTATAAATGAAGTGAATAAATGAAATGATGTTAAGGTAATAGATATTGACTTTTTAAGTTATGTTTGATTCCATAAAATATTGAGAATGAAAAGATATTAAGAAAATTATTCTCTTATGTTTGGATGTTGCATGAAAAATATAAAAATAAAAATAATTAAAATTATTTTAAATTTAATGGGTATATTATATATATATTTTAAATTATTAATTAAACTTTAAAATATGAGTTAAAAAAAATGAATGGGTTTGAATAATAAATATAAATTATTTATTAACTTTATATCTATTTTTTAATTTTTACTTTCGTCTTTCCTTATATTTTTCCTCTCTATTTTCTTTTCCTTTAATTTTTTTTCTCAAATATTTTGTAAATTAAACATAGCCTTAAATTATCAGTTCCAAAAACCTAAGCATATATATATATATATATATATATATATATATATCCTCTCTCTCTATCATATATATATATATATATATATATATGCAATAGTTTTTTCTAAATATTGGGTCTTTTTATGCTTACGAAAAATGCTTAGTTGTCTTATGTAATAAAAGAAGCCACAAATGGAGCAAGATTTGCTCCCATGGCTTCATAGGATTCTTACCTCTAAGTGAGTGCAATCTCTAGTGTCTCAAACCCAAAGAGTATGATCATATAGGATAATAAATATAATACTAGTTAAAACATTATATATATATTATGTCAAATGGGAGACATGAAAGAAAGAGTAGAAGAGAGAGAAATGAGGAGAATCCATCCACCTAAGCTTGAAAGCCTTTGAACAACTTTCTCTTCTTTAATTAAGATAGCTTGAAAGCTTGCTCCATCTCTTATATAGTTATACACCTCTCTCTCTCTCTCTCTCTCTCTCTCTCTCCTTCATGATATCCAATGTTCTCGATCTCTTCTTTTGTTTTTATTTTTCTCCTTTACCTTTTTCGGTTTGGGTATCTTCTTCTTTAACCCAACAAATGGATTCTCTTTCTCTACATTGGTGCAAGAGAAAGCCTAAAGAAACAAAAGAACCCCCATTTTTATTCATTGGTAGACGAATTCTCCCTTTTACTTTTCTTCTCTCTCTCTCTCCATCTCTTTCTCTCTTTTATTTGTTAATGGGTTTTTGGTTTTTATTTGGGAATTGATAAGAGAGTGAGAGCTTGCACGCTTGCAGTGGGCTCATGATGAGTGCATGTTTGAGCTTTGAAGGCATTGTCCCCATGCAAATAATAATAATGATACTGTAGAGACAAATTCAGTGGGCCTGCATTTTTTGGACAAAATCCACAAACCTTGTTCCCATTATTTATTTTCTTTGGAACTAATGTTGTCCGCTTCATTCATCAATGTCCTTTTCTTTTCTTTGTTTTTCACTTATTAAATAAAATTATTTATTCTGGTTAATACGCCGCCATGGTCTATACTTATCATCACATGCTCAAATATTCCTTTGTTTGATGATTAAAAAACTTATCGAAATGTTTTTTTTAATTTTTCCAAAGAAAATAAAAAAAATCTTGCAATTTTTCATGCTCTTTACGTCCAAAAACTATTTTTTTATTTCTACACACTCAAATTTGATGTCTTAAATTTTTTGTGGGCTAAAGTGCTTCTTGAGAGGTCAGATTGGCGTTCAAGTTGGGCCAAGTTGGTGTCCAACCCCAAGATCAAGTTCAGACTCCATCCTACAAGTTTGAGGGGTGAGGTGGTGTCAGTGAGAGAAATTATAAAGAAATATTTGGATAAAAAACCTTGATAATTTAAGGGTAATCCTAACTCTTCTCATGTTTTCTTGAAGAACAATTCATTTTGTATAAAAATACCTTTTATCATTTATATATTTATAGAATAAAATGTTATTTTTAAAAGAAAAAAAATGAAGATATTTTTATCAAAATGATGTCAAAAAATGGATGGATGTTAGATTTCCCAAATTCTTTTTTCAAAAAATCTTTTAATCAAATCACCCATAATAAAAAGAGGAGGTTGAGGAGGTTAAGAGGGGTTGGTCCTAAAATAGGGAGGAGACCAAAAAGTACTTATATTATTAGAAATGGTTCAAATGATTCAAAGAGGTTCAAGAGTTCTAAAAGGTGTTCAAAAGATGAAAATAATGAAGTTCGGAGAAATTCAATGATAAAAAGATGAAATCCATCTTGAGGTGCATCATTGAACCTTATTATAATGATTTTGTTATAGGTCTAAAACTATCTCAATATTAAACCCCTACAAAAAACTTTGTTTGTGAACAAATTGAGCGAGCAGTGCAAACCTGCTGAAGAGAAAAAACAATTTAAAAGCAATAAGATGTAACCTGTTTGCAGAAACCAGGAGCAGAAGTTAGAAGCGGTGAGTCTTATGTTGGACCTGATTTCCTTAAGGCGATTTGTGCCTCGCGGTGGTGCTTCGAGTTCTTGTGATTTAATGCCAGGGATAAAATGATCTCCGCCTGATGGAAAGCACTTCCAGTGGTTGGTCATTGAACCAGAAGTTGTTCAGAACTTGCTCTCAGACAGAAAGGAAGAGGAAGAATGAATGTTTCGATTATGATGAAATGCTTGGTCCTATATCCTATTTATGGACTTGCTCATATTGTCAGTGCAGTCATGAAGCTTGGGCTAAGTCGTGTTTGTACGAGACACGGTGCGTCCATTCGATCAATACTTGCAGCTTGACGACCGTTTAGGCACCGGCTGCTTTGGTTCGAGGCGGGGTGACGGCGGCAAGCGTGTGTGGTGAACGGCGTAGAAATTGGGTCGCAAACTACAAAGCTGGGGTGCCTTGGTGAGCAGCTACGAGGTAGGTGTACGCCTATGCCTTTAAAAGTCTTGTTCCCATCAGATGTGGGACCTGAGCTTTTCTGTCGCGCTGATTCATAATTTTCGAGGGTGATGTTTGGAGCGATTTCTAATTCACTCCTTAATGGTTTTGAGCAACTCAATATATATAATCTTCATCTCCTCATGGAGGAGAACACATTCCATGTGGACCCATGAAGAGTTTGTGGGACAGTTGTAATTTTAAGCTCAGATAAGCTAATTTATTGTGGCAAACCCATTTTTCCAACCAATCCCTACATGAATGAAATTGATTGAAATTAATACGAGAATGACGTGTTGACACTAAGAGAGTTAAGTTGGAAATTTATGTATAGAAGAAGGTATTCGTGGCCTTGAACCTTCCCTTGGGAAATGCTATCGAGTTCTTGATTGATCGATGAACATGATGTCTTGAGCTAATTCAATCATTTGGTAATAATAAGACAATAGCATTCAGCATTAGAATCTTTCACGACCTGATTTGGTTCTCACGATTGTGTTTATTTTATTACGAACAATTCTGGTTTCATGAGTGCTCCTAGAAATTTAGCCTTTATCATTCTCATAGAGGCAGGCCAGTTCTCACTCACATAGGTGACTTCTTATGGGAGGTGATACGCTATACCCCACTTGTCTTTATGAAGATATAAGGAGAATCGTTAAAGCGTGGAGCTTCACCGCATTCGGCGTTGTGGCGTCATTGATACGATTATAAGATGAGTAGGAGATTTGTTCTCGTAGTGATCTTGATGAATCACACAAAATTCGATTGTCCACTTTGAACCTAGATGCTTGGGATCTCCGATTAGCTAGGTTGGGTTGCCATTACGGCGACTCTTTTTAGTGTATAGGCTTTAAACCCATTCCTTGATGATTTACTTGCTCTACGGTCCCTGCCCTTTAGTTAACGGATCCACAATGTTCTCTTTTGACCTTTTGTATTCAATGGTCATAATGCCATTAGAGAAAGAAGTTGTCTTCTGATATTTTCTTTGACGAATATGTCGAGACTTACCATTATATATGAGCTACATCTTTCTTACGATTCTTCGATTCATGTGCAATGAATGCAAATACTTGACGGAGGTTGTGGCTATATTGGAATATCTTCTAAGAAATAGTGAAGCCACTGCGCCTTTCTTGCTTTATTTAGTCTGATAAACTCAAAATTCCATCGTGGATCGCTTAATGCACGTTTGCTTAGAAGATTTCAAGACATCCCTCCACCACCCGAGTGGTAAATAGATAGCCACTTGTGGACTTCGAGTCTTTGGTGTCGGATATCCAATTTGCTTCACAGTATCCTTCAGAATGCTACTTTGGATATTTTGGTAGTGCAATCCATAGCTTTGGATGTATTTCAAATACCTCAAAACTCTAACTATTGCCTTCCAATGGTCCGAACCTGGATTACTTATGTATCTACTCAATTTACTAACAGCTTAAGCTATGTCTGGACGGGTACAGTTCATGACATACATCAGGCTGCCAATATCTTATGCATATTCTTGTTGTGAAAGGCATTTGCCATTATTTTTGGATAAATGTAGATTTACATCTACAGGTGTTCTCATTGGACTGCTGTCATTTTGTTAAATTTCTTGAGAATTTTCTTAATGTAATGTGATTGAGATCTTATTAGTCCATCGTGTTTTGGAGATCTTTATCCTAAGTATAACATCAGCAACACCTAAGTCTTTCATGTCAAACTTATTGTTGAACATTTCCTTGGTAGTTTTAATGACTTCATTATTGCTACCCATAATGAGTATATCATCAACATAGAGACAAATAATGACGAACCTATGTTCGGTGTTCTTGACATATACACATTTGCCACATTCGTTGATTTTGAATCCATTTGTCATCATTACAATGTCAAATTTCTCATGTCACTGCATTGGTGCTTGCTTTAATCCATAAAGGGATTTAACAAAGTAAAATGAGCTATTTTCTTGGTGGAACAATAAACCATTCGGGTTGTTCCATGTAGATTTCTTCATCAGTCACCATTTAAGAAAGTTGTCTTTACATCCATTTGATGTATCTGAGATTGTTTATATTTGCAACTGACTATTAACATTCGAATGGATGATATTCTTGTTCTGGTGAATAGGTATCAAAATAGTCCAAAGCCTTGTTTTGCTTGTAACCTTTGATAACCGATACGGCTTTTTATATTTATCCAATAGATCCATCTGCTTTCATTTTCCTCTTGAATATCCATTTATATCCCTAGGAGTTTTGAACTACAGTGGAAGATCCACTATGGATTCCACGTATGATTTTGCAAAGATAGATTCTACTTCGTCATTTATAGCCTCTTTCCAATATGGAGCTTAGGGACATTTGCTTCCTTAAAGTTTTGAGGCTCATCTTCTAACAAATACGTTTGAAAATGCAGACCAAAAAGATTTTGACGTTCTAGTTCTTTTGCTGCGTCTAGGTTCATCATCATCTTGTTGGCCTTGACTACTGCTTATTGCAGTATCATGAGTTCTTTTACTTGAGTTCAACTCCTGTGTGGATTTGTAAGGAAATACATTTTCAAAGAAAGATGCATTCCTTGACTCGATAATAGTATTGACATGCATATCGAAAATTTCTGATTTATGAATTAAGCGATAAAGCATATATTATGTGCATATCCAGTAAAACATAATCAGCTGTTTTTGGTCCTATTTTAACTTTTTTTGTATAGGTACCGCCACTTTTAGCCCGAGACACCCCCACACTTTAAGTATTTGTAAGAAGGTCTTCGACCTTTCCATGACTCATAAAGGGGGATTTATTGGACTTTCTTGTAAGGTATTCGATTGAGGAAATATAATTTGCGGGAAAGAATGGCTTCCCCACTTAAATTTTGAGGTAGTACAGAACTTAATAGTAATGCATTCATCATTTCTTTTAAAATTACGTTCTTCGTTCAACAACCCCATTTCTTGAGGTGAATAAGGTGCGGTGGTTTGGTGTATTATACCATTTTGTGAACAAAATCACGAAAATGGGCTTCATATTCACCACCTCGATCACTTCTTATCACCTTGATCTTTCTATCAAGTTAATTCTCCACCTCATTCTTGAAATGTTGAAACATTTCCAATGCCTCATCTTTCCTTCTAAATAAGTAAACATAACAGTATCTTATGCAATCATCAATTAATGTAAGAAAATATTTACTTTGCAGCTCTCGTTTGAATAAATTTTAATCGCGTATATCTGAATGTATTAACTACGGAGGTTATTTCTTGCTGATTGATTGGAAGAAGTTCTTGTAAGTTAGATTCTACACAAATCTCACATTTATGATTGGATCTAGTTTAAATTTGGGCAAACATTCCATAAGTGTCTGGCATAATGTATCATAATTAACACTATCCTAGTCTACCATGCCACACATTTGAAGATTCAAGCATATAAGCAGAAAACATGTTCTTATTATTAATATTCTTAGGAGGAGGTACACCAGTCATTACATTCATTTTGAAGAGCCCATTGCTCATGTACCCCTTCCCCACATATATCCTATTTTTAGTGAGGATGAAGTTGTTTGAGACAAACACCAACTTGAAGCCCTTCTTACTCAACAATGATCCAGACACTAGATTCTTTCGAATTTCTTGCACATGCAGCACATAATTAAGAGTAAGTTCCTTGCCCGATGTCATCTTCAATACTACCTTCCCTTAGCCTTCAACCTTGGAAGAAGAGGAGTTGCCCATAAAGAGTTGTTCTCCATTATCTATGCTCTGGTATGATGAGAACATCTTTTTGTCTGAGTAAACATGATGAGTAACCCCTATGTCCACCCACCATTCCTTAGTATTCTTTGCCCAGTAAAGTTCCTCGAAGACTAATTTGAGGTTCATGTCCCGAACACATCGTCTACTTGATCACATTGGCTTGAGGCGTTCTTCTTTGGATTCCCTTGTTTGCTGCGATTATGACGGAGTCCTTAGCACGGTGCCTTACTTGTTGCACCACATGCTTGCCTTGGAACTTTTTCGTAGGACCTTGCTTGGGACCGTTGCCATTGTGCTTCCTCTTCTTGTTATTGTGGGAGGTCTTTCCTTGTTCCACTACATTTGCCTTGGATTCCATGATGCCCTTTCACACTTCTTCTCGGATGCACGGGGTTGTCTTCCTTTATTCTCGGCCTCCTTATCAAGTCTTCAAGTCTCATTTCCTTAAAACATGCTTTAGGTAATTCTTGAATTCTTTCCATAGTAGTGGCATTTTTTCAATAATTGCAGCCACTTGGAAGGATTCACTGAGAGACATCCCTTCTGCATGTATGTCATGCAAAATCACTTGTAGATCTTGAACTTAGCTGATCACAGTCTTGGAATCAAACGCATCTTTGTTGTCTAGGAATTTTCCTACCACAAACTTCCTTGAATATCCTTAGTCTTGTATTTTTTTTGTCCAAGGATTCCCACGGTTCTCTTGCAGTATTGAAGGCGCAATACACATTATACAGTGTGTTGTCCGAGCCATTCGGGGGTAGTTGCGACCTGAAAAATGCGACGTGCTTCCATGCTTCCACCCATGGCTTAACCACTTGCCCCTGTCCAGTTTAAATTTAACAGGACATGGACTTGTCTCATGAAGAGGCAGACCTTGAATTTAGATGTTGGAAGATGAAACAGAGTATATTTTGTTTATATGTTTATTTTGATTATGTCCAGTAAAAACTTTGTGACTATAAATGGAGCTCACAGATATTGCAGTTGCATCTGTGGCGTGGAGGGACACAGTGGATGGGTCGATGGCCATTACTTGTGCGAGAAGCTTGTATAGTAAAAAAAAAAATATGACTTGACAGGTCGAGCAAAAATAAAAATCGTGTTAAATCAAAGTGGCTCTTGTTCCCGCGAAGCAGTATATTAAATTTTAAGAAATAGCAGCGAGTTCGAAGCGATAAAAAAAAAAAGAACAAAACCAAATAGTGTACTAATAGTTGCATGGTTGTTGCATAAACATAACTTAACGTTAGGCTTTTGCATAAAACGAGCGAACGTTAATACAAGTCTTGAAGCACGTTAATAATTCTATATCGGTATGAAAAGCAGAACCAGTTACTTGTTTGTGAAATAACAAAACTAAAACCAATATTAAAAAATGAGTTGACAAACCAGTATTCAAACAATCACGGTGTATTAGTTACGTATTCGAGCTGTAGTTCAAATTGATATCTATATTTAAAATACATAAATAGATCTTAAGATTGTTAACCAATGCGAAACCTATACGAGTATTAAACTAAAAACACATTTGTGAATAAACTAAATGGAACATATGCAAGCGAGCGAGAAGAAAAACAATTTAAGCGATAAGATGCTTAGCTTTGTTTACACACTGCAAAAACCAGGAGCAGAAGTTAGAAACTGATAAAGTCTTGTGCTAGACACAATTTCCTTAAGACGATTTATTGCCCTCGCAGTGGTGCTTCGAGTTCTTGGCAATTTGTCTCATAGGATAAAATGATCTCCCAACACGATGGAAAGCACTTCCAGTGGTTGGTCGTCGAACCAGAAGTTGTTCAGAACTTTCTCTCGGACAGAAAGGAAGAGGAAGAATGAATGTTTCGATTATGATGAAATGCGGTTCTATATCCCATTTATAGACTTGCTCATTATTTGTTCGGTGTTCTGAGTCATGAAGCAGGCTAAGTCGTGTCTCATAAGACACGGTCGAATCCGTTTGGACTCGATGGTAACCTCATTAAAGCGGCGGTGTTTTAATGTTCTCGGGTTTAAAGCAAAATTAAGGATATGTATCTGACACGAACCGGGCTCGGCCGTTCCACATTTAATTGGCGTCGATGCATGTGTGTGGTGAACCAAGCATGAGCTAGGTCCTCCCCCTTCCATAAAACTGGGGTGCCCCTTGGGGCCCAAATCCAACTACAAGGTAGATGTATATATACCCTTTAAAAGTCTTGTTCCCATCCGATAGGGGACACAAGAGCTTTTCTGAACTAAGCGCTTTGGTCTGACTCGAGGGGTGATGTTTGGAGGCAATTTCTAATTCGCTCCTTAATGATTTTGAGCAACTCAATATATAATCTTCATCTACTCATGGAGGAGAGACACATTCCCATGGACCCACCGAAGAGTTTGTGGGACCCATTATAATTTTAGCTCAAAGATAGCTAATTTATTGTGCTGAGCCCATTTTCCAATCATTTTTAAATTTAAATGTATAGATAATATTCATCCCGATCCTCATGACTTAAAAATGTGTCTACATGATTAAAAAAAGCTCATATAACATTAAAAACTTTTTCCTCTAAATGTTATGAGATATTACATTTACCCTGCGCGTACAAATATAATTAAGGTTCTGGTTGTTCCATAACAAGCAAGACAGTAATACCATTAATTTGTAATAACCTACATTCTATCTTACGTGTAGATATCATTCACTTCAAGACAAAAGATTTTATCTAATATGAGCTCACAATCAACCTCATGCAAATAACGATCCTCCATGTGTTCCTTAAGATCATAGGATTAAGCAAACAAATATCTTTTATTGGACAAAAAAAAAGAAAAAAAAAACTTCTATACTAAGATCATTAGTTTTAATACCATTTATAACTGATATTCAATTACTTAGGTATTGTGTGTCCTGAAACCCACATCATGCTTTGAACATCTTTGTATATATAATAGCAAAAAACTTTATGCTATCTATTTTTGGGATTTCACATATCTTTATCATTTTTTCTCAATAAAGTAGTTGCTTTCCACATAGATATTGTAAAACCCGAAAAAAATTCAATTTTTCTGAAAAAGGGTAAAACGGTAATTTCGATTGGAAACCGGAAATTTCCTTAGATCTCAGATGACAAAACGGACTTCATCGTTGAATTCGTCTCGTGAAATCTAGTTACACAGTCGAATTTCGTTGGTCGAGACTATCGAAATTCACGTTTTTGATATATATGGTGTCGGGTGACACATGGCATGAGCATGTGGATGCCATGTAGCACCTAGAAGTGACACATGGCATGATCCATGTGATACACTTGTATGAATGGCTCATATTGAATCATGTGTCAAAAGAGAGAAATAAAAGGAAATAAGGAGAAAAGAGAAAAAGAAAGTCAAATGGAAGAATAAAGAAAAAGAAAAAAAATGAAAATTTAAAAGGAATGGGAGTGGAGCAAACAGGAGAATTCGCTGGGATTAGAACAAGGAAAAAAAAGGAAGAAAGAAGACTAATAAAAAGAAATCAAAAGGAAAAAGAAAAGGAAAAATGAAAAGAAAAGGAAATAAGGAAAGTTAAAAGAAAGAAAGAAGGAGCGAGACGGAGAGCGGGGCAGCGAGCGAAGGAGAGAAGAAGGTAAGAGAGAAACTATCTTCTTTTCCCCAAGATGCATGGAGATCGGGGCTTAGGTTTTCGTCTAAGCAAGAGCCAAAGTTCATACCTGAAGACGAGGTATGCGTGAGTATCAAAATCTTGGGTTCGATCAAACTTAGCGAGGTAAAATTTTTTCCTACTTGATTATTTCTATACTAAAAGCCATTTAATGGCATAGGTTTTATTCCACGTCGTGACTGGCCGTGTGATTTAGTCCCAAGATTTTGGGACTAAATATTGGGAATTTTCGGGACTGTTTTCGAATAGTCCGGACTTAATTTTTTAGACTGTTTTTAGATAGTCCGGACTGAATTTTCGAGACTGTTTTCGGATAGTCAAAATTGAATTTTCGGGACTATTTTTAGACAGTCCGGACTAAATTTGGGGCCCCATTTTGGGCCGGTCCGGCTGAATTTTTGGACTATTTCGAGACCGATGCGGGCGGGAATTCAGTATTTTCGGAAGCGTCGGGAGGCGATTTTCGGACCCGTGTGTGTTCTTTTTTTTTATGTGTTATTGCAAAAATTTGAATAACATGTTGGTTGTAATCATGTTAATGCATGCTTATGGATGTATTGACATGAAATTTCCCCATGATGGATGTAATATCTATGTAATATATATATATATATATATATATATATATATATATATATATATATATATATATATAATTATTCATGTGTTGATAATGTTGTATATAGTTCTCATTTGCATGTAACATGAAATGGTATATTTACATTTCATATGCACGGGGACATCGCGTCAAATCGGGTGTGTGAATGGTATTGGTTATTCACCATTCTTGGCGAATGTATAGTGAGTTCGGAAATTGGGACAACGTCCAAAAAAATTGAGACTCACAGGTGCATAAAATAATAACAATAAATTTCATGTGTTTGGGTGAAGCAAGATGGAGCAGATCTTGCTTGTTAATGGGTTTTTCTCTCTTTTTCTCTTTCTCTCTCTTTCCCTCTTTCTCTCTTTTATTTGTTAATGGGGTTTTGGTTTTTATTTGGGAATTGATAAGAGAGTGAGAGCTTGCATGCTTGCAGTGGCTCATGATGAGTGCATGTTGTTGGGAATTTTTAATCTATCATATGGGCTTATATGTGTATAATTGTGTATCTGAGGGCTATCACATAGGTTGAGCCCAATTAAATAAAGTGATCTAATATGGTTTAGGTATTTTGGGCTTTATGCATCTTATTTAAGTGTAGACCTCATATGTGTAGAGACCGGGTTATAGTTTCTAGTTCTATGATGGGCCATACTAGAAATTATAACATAGGGTTTCACCCTATATAAATGGTTATGGTCCCCAAATTAAAAGTATGCTCATTCTTTTGACATCCGTCGTAAAGGATTTGAGGGTGCATTCTAATTTGGAAGACAAAACCACAAGACTCCAAAGATAGATTTACCAATGGAGAATTCAGGTATGCTTCCGCTATTATTTGTTTGGTATACTTGATGATCTGGTATGAACAGATCCTGTTTTTAAGAGATTAAAGATCTGGTATGAACAGATCCTGTTTTTAAAAGATTAAAGATCTGGTATGAACAGATCCTGTTTTTAAGAGATCAAGGTGCGGTATGAGCAGGATCTGTTTCTAAGAGATTCGATTATCGACAAAGTGTTATCAAACTAGATTCATGATTAGGTCATCAAGAATGGTTGATCTATTGTCTTCATCATGAAATTATTTATGGATTCCGTTGAATATCAAACTGGCTTTATGGAATTTGTAATATGACGATTTTATGGTTTTCTTTAGCCGTCACATATTTCAAGATTTAAAGATCTTGAACATATTACGTATTATGACTTTGATAATTTAGCAATATTTGTGGTGGCTTGGTATACATGAATTACACATGTATGTATATAGCTTATATTTTTATTGAGAATTTAGAAATATACTGCTTTATGTATATTAAAGATTAATAATAAGGAAATAGATTTTGGGTTCAATTTACAATTTCTGGTTTGATTTGTAATGACCCAATTCTTAATTTGGATGCACAATTTGGGTATTCTAGATTTTGGTAATTATGGATATAATATTAGGGGTCAAATTAATCAAAACAATATGTTGCCAGCGACACCTCTATTGTGAAGTGATTAATTTTGAATAATGGAGTTTGTGTGTATGTTATTCATGCAAATATTAATCGACTCAAGGAAGGTTAATGTTTGTAGGAATTACATATACACCTTAATTAACAAACATGTGGTAATTCTTCGGTATAAAATGTGAACATTAAGAAGTCGGTCCCAGAAAGGTTTAGTGTTTGACATGCTTTATTATCGATGTTTGATCACTACACCAAGGTGTCATTCTGAAGTTAATATTTATATCCAAAAAGACTAAATATTAATGTTGTACTAAGGTATCTTGGGGCCCTACCATTGTGTGATTAATTAATTTTGCATATTATAGTTTTGTATATGTGAGTAATTTAGTTTTATTTATTTATTTATTTATTTATTTTGTTCTCTGTTTAGTTCACAGTTTACCTGTTCTTGAATATCTCTACCAATATTAATTCCAGTTTCAATGCTTTGTGGCACTAATTTCAAGTCATGAAGAGAACATTTTTGATTGTTCTCGGGGTCATGGACTTGGATCTTGCTTCTGAGTTGACCAACCCGGATCTACTTACACATGGTACCTCGACCTAAAGAGGAGATGGAAAAGTGGGAAAGGTCAAGCCCAGGCATGAGCTTGATGAAATCATAGACACCGCCATTCGGAAGCTTTTGGGGCACTATGTCGAAACCAGTTATACGGCTAGGGTTTTCTTGAGGATATTGAAAGGTTTGCCAAAAATGAAAAAGGTTAGGAAACAAGTACACTTTTGTCAAAAACTTATCTCAATGAGGTATGTAAGGAAAAGGAAACATAAAGGGAGTACATTATGGAATGTCTCCTGCCTTCAAATTGAAAGCACTTAAGTTGGAGTTATCCAGAAGACTTGCTAGTGCATTTGGTTTGATATCCCTTAAGAAAAGACTACGGTCTGATCAATTTAAAGAGTCGGCTATAAGCTGTCAAAGGAGACATAGTCTCTTAATGAGCTCATATCACCAGCATTGTCGAAGAGGAAAGGTTGAGCATGATAAAGCGAAAGTGCTCGCTTAGCCATGGCATCTAAGGACAAAGGAATAAAGAAAGAAAGCTCACGAGGGTGTGGTTTGAGAACCCGCAAAAGAAACATAAAGGATGAAAATCGAATGGTACATTACTTTTGTGGATACGAAGAGTCATGTAAAGAAGCATTGCACCAGAAAGGTATGCTTCTTAGTTTTCGTTTATTACGAGGGTTGGTGACTTAGGTACCTAGACACCGCAGTGGTGGTTGGGTCGGCGCAACAACTCCACATTGAATTGTGTCTATGCGAGGGTTGCTTAAGTTGTCAGCAAGTGATGATGAAAGATACATCTATGTTGGTGATGGCAATCCAGGTGGAAGTTGAGAGACAGTGGGACTTTTAGATTATTGGGGTGGATTTTATTTGGATTTGATTGAGACTCATGTTGTACCGTCTCTTAGATGGAATTTGGTTTCTGTTCCTGTTTTGGACACATCTGGTTATTGTTGTTCATTTGGAAATGGAAAAGTCATTCTTTATCAAAATTCAAATTTGGTTGGTTCTGGTTCTTTATTACGTTACGATAATCTATATTTTCTTGACACTATTGCATCATTTAATGAATCCTTGCATGCAAGTACAGTAGGCATAAAGCGTAAATTAACTAGTGAGAATTCTTCCTCATTATGGCACAAGAGATTAGGTCACATCTCCAAAAGGAGAATTGAGAGACTTGTGTCTGATGGAATTAGATCTCCTTGATTTTATGGATTTTGACACTTGTGTTAATTGTATTAAGGGGAAACAAACAAACATTAGGAGATTGGATGCTAATAGGGCTTCAGATGTCTTAGAACTTATACATACTGATATTTTTGGGCCATTCCCTACGGCTTCTTGGAATGGTCAAACGTATTTTATAACGTTCATAAGATGATTTCTCGATATGGCTACCTTTATCTTATTCATGACAAATCACCGAGTCTTTGGATGTGTTCAGGAACTATAAAATTGAAGTTGAGAATCCAACTCGACAAAAGGATTAAGCGTCGAATTAGACCATGGTGGCGAGTACTATGGCAGATATGACGGATCAGGTGAACAACATCCTGGACCGTTTGCTAAATTCCTAGAGGAATGCGGTATCGTTCCACAGTACACTATGCTAGGAATGCCTAGCATGAATGGTGTTGCTGAAAGACGAAACAAAACACTTAAGGATATGGTAAGGAGTATGATCAGTCATTCTACCTTACCAGCATCACTTTGGGGTAAAGCATTAAAGACCGTAGTGTATATACTCAATAGAGTTCCAACTAAAACAACTGATAAAACCCCTTATGAGATTTGGATAGGCAAACAACCTAGTTTGAAGCATTTGCACATTTCGGGATGTCCAGCTGAGGCACGACCTTATAGGCCAAATGAAAAGAAACTGAACTCAAGAACTATCAGTTGTTACTTTATTGGATATTCTGAAGAGATCTAGGGTTACAAGTTTTATGATCCCACTATTAAGGCCGTTTGGGAGCGGGGAAATGCAGATTCTTTGAGGATGTTGAGTTTGTGGGGGGAGAAAAGATTAAGGACTTTGTCTTTGAAGAGGAACATGTTGAAATTCCTCTAATTTATTTTGACAATGATTAGGTTCAGGCTTCTATTCCTGATATTGTTCAAGCAGTGGAATCAGAGTCAATAATTTGTAGGAATCCTCCACCGCCAGATTCGGCATTGTTTACCGAGAACATTTCTGCAGCCTCAGAACTTATGCCATTAAGGTGATCCACTAGAGAGAGGAGAAGCGCAATTTCGGATGATTATGTTGTATTTCTCCAAGAACATGAGGTTGACATTGGTGTGGTGGAAGTGATCCAATCAACTTCTGTCAGGCCATTGAAAGTTCTAATTCTCAAAAGTGGATTGATGCTATGAATGAAGAGATGGAGTCCATGAAGGACAATGATGTTTGGGACCTTGTACCATATCTTGAAGGTGCGAAACCCATTGGTTGTAAATGGATATTTAAAACCAAGAAGGATTCAAAAGGCAATGTAGAAAGGCACAAGGCTCGTCTTGTCGCAAAGGGCTTTACACTGAAAGAAGGCATCAATTATAAAGAGACTTTCTCTCCAGTTTTTTCGAAAGACTCTTTCAGGATAATAATGGCATTAGTGGCACATTTTAATCTTGAGTTACATCAGATGGATGTTAGAGGGGCGTTTCTCAATGGTGACATTAATGAGACAATTTATATGGTGCCGACGAGCTTGTGTCGGGGAGATGCAAAAGCAAATGGTTAGCAAACTAAAGAAATCCATCTATGGACCCGAACAAGCATCGTCAATGGTATTACAAATTTCACGAGTTGTCATCTCGTTGGTTTTGGAGATGACATTGGCGAGATGATTGTATACCACAAATTTAAAGTGGGAGTAAGTACATTTTTTACGGTTTTTATATGTTGATGACATACTGCTAGCCACAAATGATATAGGCTTATTGCACGAAACCAAGAGATTTCTATCAAAGCAATTTTAAATGAAAGATCTTGGTGATGCCTCTTTTGTTTTGGGAATTCAAATATATCAAGATTGCTCTTGAGGTATTCTTAGATTATCACAAAAGAGTTATATCGATAAGGTACTTAAAAGGTTTGGTATGCAGGATTGTAAACCAGGTGACACCCCTGTGTCTAAGGGAGATAAGTTCGAAACATGTCGTGCCCCAGGTGACTTAGAAACTAAAGAAGTAAAAGATTCCTTATGCCTCGGCTATAGGGGTCGATGTGTGCTCGAGGTTTGTACGTGTCAGATATTGCGTGCGATTGTTGGAATCTTGGGAGATACTTAAGTAACTTTGGGATTGGATCATTGGAAACGACAAGCGGGTCATGCGGTATTTACAAAGAACAAAGATTTTTTATGCTCACATACAAAAAATAGGATCAGTTGGAGATCATTGGCTATTCTGATTCCGATTTTGTCGGATGTCAAGAGTAGAAGATCCACTTCGGGTTATATCTACATGCTTACTGGAGGAGCTATTTCTTGGAAGAGTGCTAAGCAAACACTCATACCTTCTTCCACCATGGCAGCAGAGTTTATAGCATGTTTTGAGGCATCCAACCATGGGATATGGGTGCGAAATTTTGTCACGGGGCTGCGCATTGTGGACACTATTGAAAGACCACTTAAGATATTTTGTAACAATAACTTGTATTTATATTCAATAACAAACGAGGAGCTCGACAAAGTCAAAGCATATAGACATCAAGTTCCTAATTGTTAAGGAGAGAGTTTAGAGTGGACTGTTTATTCAACACATTGGGACAAACTCCATGATTGCGGATCCACTTACTAATGGAGTGCCACCCAAAGTCTTTCATGAGCACACTGCTCATATGGGTGTTGCATATTTTCAAGATATTTAGTTTCAATGAGAGTTTGTATTTTAGATGATTTTCAAACTAAACATATTATACTTTCATTTTTGATACGGGATACGGTTGATTCATTTGAGATCATTTTTCGAGTTATAAAGTGTTTGGTTTTATTTTGTCCTACGAACTTATTTAAAGAGTTGATCACTAAGTCGCAGGTAGGACCAGTTGGAAATAATCATGGTGAGATCATGCTGCTTGTAATTTCCTTGCTACACATCCATGCTTGATCCATGTCATTTGGTTATATCGGCATTCGTGACCATTGACGGGCTTAGTTACGATTAAATGTAGCAAAAGTCGCTTTGATCGTATGTTAGTGTAATTGATGGACCGGCTTTGTTCTGAGATGCACATTCGGTAATAATGATAAAATTATGACTCGTAAGGTTAATCTGTGATTGTAGTACTTGCTTATATAAATTACGAGTGGGGTGTTGGGAATTTGCAATCTATCATATGGGCTTATATGTGTATATTAATTGTTTATCTGGGGCTATCAAATAGGTTGAGCCCAATTAAATAAAGTGATGTAATATGGTTTAGGTATTTTAGGGAACTTTTATGCATCTAATTTAAGTGTGGACCTCACTTATGTGTAGAGACCGGACTATAGTTTCTAGTTCTAAGATGGAGCGAGCCCATAAGTATAACCTTGGGTTTCAAACCTAGGGTTCGTATATAAATAGTTATGGTCACGAATTAAAGTATCTTTCCGTTAACTAACGTCCCGTTATCGAGAGGATTTGAGATAAGCGTTAATTTGAAGGCAATAGCATGAGCTTCGAATAGATTCTTGTGGAAAATTGGGTATCTTGGTATTATTTATTTGGTATCTTGATGATGGTATGAGCAATCCACCTTGTTTTTAAAGATTAAAAATGCGGGTATAAGCAGTTGTTTTTAAGAGATTAAAGATGCGGTATGAGAGAGATTAAAGATACGATATGAGCAGTCTTGTTTTTAGAATCAGATTTGGTATGAGCAGATCTTTGTTTATAAGAGATTGATTATCCCAACACATGTTTGAGCTTTGAAGGCATTGTCCCCATGCAAATAATAATAATGATACTGTAGAGAGACAAATTCAGTGGGCCTGCTTTTTTTTTTGGACAAAATCACAAACCTCGTTCCCATTATTTATTTTCTTTGGAACTAATGTTGTCCGCTTCATTCATCAATGTCCTTTTCTTTTTTCTTGTTTTTTTCCTTATTAAATAAAATTATTTATTCTGGTTAATACGCCGCCAAGCTGGTCTATACTTATCATCCACATGCTCAAATATTCCTTTGTTTGATGATTAAAAAACTTATCGAAAAATGTTTTAATTTTGTCAAAGAAAATAAAAAAATCTTGCAATTTTCATGCTCTTTACGTCCAAAAACTATTTATTTCTACACACTCAAATTTGATGTCTTAAATTTTTTTGTGGGCCTAGTGCTAATTTGAGGTCAGATTGGCGTTCAAGTTAATTCAAGTTAGTGTCAACCCCAAGATCAAGTTCAGACTCATCCCTTTACAAGTTTGAGGGGGTGAGAGTGGTGTCAGTGAGAGGAAATAATGAAATAAATATTTGGATAAAAACCTCCAGATAATTTAAAATTTATAAATCCTAACTCTTCTCATGTTTTTCTTGAAGAAAAATTCATTTTGGATAAAAATACCTTTTATTATTTTATGTATTTATAGATTAAAAGGAAAATAATGAAGATATTTTTGTTAAAATGATGTCAAAAATGGATGGAGGTTAGATTTTCCAAATTCTTTTTTCAAAAAATCTTTTAATCAAATCACCCATAATAAAAAGAGGAGGTTGAGGAGGTTAAGAGGGGTTGGTCCTAAAATAGGAGGAGACCAAAAGTACTTGCTATTATTAGAAATGGTTCAAATGATGATTCAAGAGGTTCAAGAGTTCTAAGGTGTTCAAAGATGAAAATAATAAAGTTCCGGAAAATTCAATGATAAAAAAAGATGAAATCCATCTTGAGGTGCCATCATTAGCCTTATTATAATGATTTTGTTAACGGTGCGAGAAACCTATATCAGTATTAAACCAAAACTGTTTGTGAACAAATTAGGCCCGAGCAGATGCAAACATAACGAAGAAGAAGCGATTTAAAAGCGATAAGATGTAACACGTTTAAAAACGAGGCAAAAGTTAGAAGCGGTCAAGTCTTATATTTGGACACAATTTCTTAAGATGATTTATTGCGCCATGATGGTGTTTGAGTTCTTGGCAATTTGTCTCGAGGATAAAATGATCTCCCAACACAATGGAAAGCGCCAGGTGGTTGGTCATTGAACCGAGAAGTTGTTCGAGGAAGCTTGCTCAACGGAAGGAAGAGGAAGAATGAATGTTTCGATTAGCAGAGTAAAGAAATGCTTGGTCCCTATATCCTATTTATGGACTTGCTCGCTGGCTGTTCGATACGGTCATGAAGAACGCTGAGCTTAGAATTAGATGTTTGTATAGACACCGGTCGGCGTCCATTCGAGTCAATCCTTCAAAAGCGGCGGCGTTTAGACTCCCGACTTGGCTTTGGTTCGGGCGGGGTGACGGCGGCGGCCGTGTGTGTTGAACCAAACATGGCCCCAGGTCCCTCCTGCCATGGCCCCGGGTTGCCTTGGGGCCCCAAGCCTTCTGGTGGGTGTATATATCACGCTTTAAAGAAGTCTTGTTCGTCAGATGTGGGACACAAGCTTTCACGAGCAAACACTTTGGTTACCATTTTCAAGGGGTGATGTTTGGAGCGATTTAATTATTTCCGCCCAATGGTTTGAACAGCTGATATATAATCTTCATCTCCTCAGGAAGGAAAACACATTCCCATGTGGACCCACCGAAAAGAGTTTGTGGGACCAATTGTAGTTTTAGCTCAAAGATAGCTAATTTATTGTGCTCAAACCCATTTTTCCAACAATCCCCCACATGAATGAAATTGATTGAAATTAATGCAAATGACGTGTTGACACTAAGAGAGAGTTAAGTTGGAAATTTTATGTATAGAAGAAGGTAGCTCGTGGCCTTGAACCGCTTAGTGAAATGCTATATCGGGATTCTTGATTGATCGGTGAACATGATGTCTTGAGCTGTTCGTCATTTGTGTAAGCAAGACAATAGCATTCCACGTAGAATCTTTCTTGTTTCTGTTGATTGGTTCTCACGATTGTGTTTATTTTGGCCCTGAACAATTCTTGGTTTCATGAGTGCTCCTAGAGAATTTAGCCTTTATCATTCTCATAGAACCGACCCAGTTCTCACTCACATAGGTGACTTCTTATGGGAGGTATTCTGCTATACCGCTTGTCTTTAGCAAAGATATAAGAATCATTAAAGCGTGGCGCCCCACCCACTGTTCGCGTTCGCCGGGCATCATTGTGATTATAGAATGAGTAGAATTTGTTCTCCGTGGTGATCTTGATGAATCACACAAAGTCGGTTGTCCCTTTGAACTAGATCTTGGGATCTCGATTAGCTAGGTTGGGTTGCCATTACGGCGACTCTTTACAGAAGATTTAATATGAGCTTTAAACCCCATTCCCTTGATGATTTACTTACTTGCTTTCTACGGTCACCCTTTGGATTCTTGGTCCATAATGTTCTCTTTTGACCTTTTGTATTCAATGGTCATAATGCCATTAGAGAGAAGTTGTCTTCTGATATTTTGTCTTTTGTGAATATGTCGAGACTTACCATTATATATATGACTCTGTGCTCTTCCAATTGCTGATTAACTATTGCAATGAATGCAAATAGCAGGCAGAGGTTGTGGCTATATTGGAATATCTTCTAAGAAATGACGAAGCCACTCTGCTTCTTTACTAGCTTTATTTAGTGCAATAAACTCAAATTCCATCGTGGATCTAGCAATGCACGTTTGCTTAGAAGATTTCCAAGACATCCCTCCACCACCAAGTGTAAATAGATAGCCACTTGTGGACTTCGAGTCTTTGGTGTCGGATATCCGATTGCTTCCAGTATCTTGAGAAATGCTGTGGATATTTTGAGTAGTGCAATCCATAGTTTTGGATGTATTTTTTGAAAAATACCTCAAAACTCTAACTATTACTGCTGATAATTAGAACTGGATTACTTATGTATCTACTCAATTTACTAAACAGCTATGTACGGGCGAATTACGATTCATGACATACATCAGTACATAATATCTTATGCATATTCTTGTTGTGAAAGGCATTTGCCATTATTTTTGGATAAATGTGGAGTTCCATCTGGTGTTCTCGATGAATCTGCTTTGTCATTTTGTTAAATTTCTTGAGAATTTTCTTAATGTAATGTGATTGAGATACTATTAGTCCATCTGATGTTTTGGAGATCTTTATCCTAAGTATAACATCAGCAACACCTAAGTCTTTCATGTCAAACTTATTGTTGAACATTTCCTTGGTAGTTTTAATGACTTCATTATTCTTGCCCATAATGAGATATATCATCCCGACATAGAGACAAATAATGAAACGAACACATGTTCGGTGTTCTTGACATATACACATTTACTTTTATTCGTTGATTTTGAATCCATTTGTCATCATTACATTGTCAAATTTCTCGTATCCATGCATGGTGCTTGCTTTAATCCATAAAGGGATTTAACAAAAGTAAACAAACACTATTTTCTTGAGTGCAGACGATAAACCATTCGGGTTGTTCCATGTAGATTCTTCATCAAGTCACCATTTAAGAAAGTTGTCTTTACATCCATTTGATGTATCTAAAGATTGTTCATGCATTTTAAGCGGCTAATGGCGACGAATGGATGATATTCTTGTTCTCGGTAGTAGGTATCAAAATAGTCAAAACCTTGTTTTTGTAACCTTTGATAACCAATCGGCATATTATCTAATAGATCCATCTGCTTTCATTTTCCTCGTGAATATCCATTTATATCCTAGGGTTTTGAACACAGTGGAAGATCCACTAGTTCCACGTATGATTTTTGCAAAGATAGATTCTACTTCATCATTTATAGCCTCTTTCCAATATGGAGCTTGAGGGCGACATTGCTTCCTTAAAGTTTGAGGCTCATCTTCTAACATCACGTTAGAAAATGCCGAACAAGATTTTGGCAGTTACGGTTCTTTCTTTGGCGTCTAAGTTCATCGTCATCTTGTTGGCGCACGACTCACGCCTGCTGCGCGGTATCATGAGTTCTTTTACTTGGTTGACTCACGTGGATTTGTAAGGAAATACATTTTTCAAAGAAAGATGCATTCCTTATTTCGATAATAGTAGTATTGACATGCATATCGAAAATTTCGATTTATGAATTAGAGCGATAAGCACTACTATTATGTGCATATCCAATGAAAACATAATCAAAGCGTTTTTGGTCTAATTTTGCTTTTTTTGTATGGAAATGCAGCCACTTTGCCAGACACCCCCACACTTTTAAGTATTTGTAAGAAGGTCTTCGACCTTTCCACAACTCATAGGGGGATTTATTGGTTTTCTTGTAAGGTATTCGATTGAGAATATAATTTGCGGAAAGAATTGCTTCCCCCCACAAATTTTGAGGTAGTCTAGAACTTAATAGTAATGCATTCATCATTTCTTTTAAAGTTACGTTTCTCTTCGTTCAACAACCCCATTTCTTGGGAGTGAATAAAGGTCACCGATGGTTTGATTGTATTATACCATTTGTGAACAAAAATCACCAAAATGGGCCTTCATATTCACCACCGATCACTTCTTATCACCTTGATCTTTCTATCAAGTTGGTTCTCCACCTCATTCTTGAAATGTTGAAACATTTCCAATGCCTCATCTTTATTCTAAATAAGTAAACATAGCATTTATCTTGTGCAATCATCCAATTAATGTAAGAAAAGTATTTCTTATATACCGTTTGAATAAATTTCATATCCACATATATACGGTCTTATTAACTCTGGAGGTTCAGCTACTTCTTTCAATTGATTGGAAGAAGTTCTTGTAAGTTTAGATTCTACACAAATCTCACATTTATGATTTGGATCTAGTTTAAATTTGGGCAAACATTCCATAAATTAATCTGCGCAATGTATCATAATTAACATGTCCTAGTCTACCATGCCACACATTTGAAGATTCAAGCATATAAGCAGAAAACATGTTCTTATTATTAATATTCTTAGGAGGAGGTACACCAGTCATTACATTCATTTTGAAGAGCCCATTTCTCATGTACCCCTTCCCCACATATATATATCACTACAAGAAATATGGTAATTAGCAACATAATTATTTTGTTGCAAAAGGATTAATATTGTCACAAAAACTATTTTGCAACGAAAATATTTTTGTTTCAAGGACGTCGCCTTATCCTCGTCGCGAAAGGTTTTCGCAACAAATAAAATATTTCGTTTCTAATACCTTATAGAGACATAATTTTTATTGTCTCCAATAATATTTTTGACAAAATTTTGTTGTTAAAATATTTAAAATTTTGTTGCGAAAATTCCCAATTATGGGATTAATTTGTTGCTAAATTAAATGCATACAACAATGAATTTTATATAATTTTGTTGCTAAATAGATTTTGATCAAAACTTTATTTAAGAAGCTTTAACTTAATATAATAATAATAATAATAATAATAATAATAATAATAATAAAAATAATAAACTTTCATTTATGAAGCTTTGATTTCAAATAATAAAACTAATAATAATAATAACAATAATAATAATAATAATAATAATAATAATAATAATAATTTTATTTTCTTATCATAAATATTAAAATAACATTTTCAAGAATTAAATTATAAAATATAATAAAGCATAAACGTGTCTCGTGGTTGAATTTATTATAGATTAATAATAAAAATTACATAATTTATAGTATTCCATCAAATACCTAAGAAACTCATATATAAGGACAAATTGTACCATTTAGTATCCATTTATAAAAATATTATGTGGTCAAAGTAAAAAAGTTGAAAACTAGCACCTGTACAAAATATGATAACATAAAGAAATAGTAGACTAATATCCACATTTGTAAAATGAAATAACTTCTAAAACTAAAAGAAAAGTGAAACTAACACATGCAAAATATGATCACATCCAAAAAACTGCAGCATCTAATGTACCATATATACATGTCAAGGAGATATAATGTCCCCAAAAAAGAAAAACTATATATACATGTCAAAAAGAGATAATTTCCCCCAAAACACAAAACCAAGTGGTATGGTATCCATAAAGTGTGGCTAGGAATCCATGAGTTGTGTATGAAGAAAAGGAGATGAATGTCCCAAAAAAAGCAAAACCATATATACATGCCAAAAGAGATAACGTCCGAAAAAATGAAACCAAGTTTTATGATATGTAAAGTGTGATTAGGAATCAGCCAGATGTTGTATCGTATGTAGAAGGAGATGAACTTCTGAGCTTGATCTTTGGATGTTCATGTCGCGCGCATTTTCACCTAGCACAAAGCTAATAGCGATCTGTGCCCACAGGATTGTTGTTGTTGGATTCGAGTCGTCTCTTGACTTTGGATGAGCTCTCGTGTTGCTTTAAGCTCATTTTCCAATTCTATCTCTCGATGTGACTTAGCATGTCCAGATCTTGATGAGGATGGGGGTGGTTTAGGGCCATGACCTAGGCCTTTAATATATCCAGATCTTGAGCCTAGCACTTGAACACATATATCAGCATCAGATAAGGCTTGACCACGCCTACGCCGCGGTTGCTTTTTGCAGCTCTAACATTCTTTCCCTGAGAACGAAAGAAAAAATAAATATTTGGAGCACATATCATAATGTTTTATAGCATGTTCTTTATGAGTAATATAATTTTGGAAGGTTTAGATCCATTTCAATAGCATGTTTACAAATTTTTCCTACTAACCATAGAATAAAAAAATAGTAAAACTAATGTAATATATTCGATGTAAGCATTTGCAAATCATCAAGTGAACATCACACAAAAATTCTAATTTGAAAAACAATTGTTAATAGTAATTTAATTAAAATTACAAATAAGTTCATGGTGTCAAATAAGTAAAGAGAAGTCTGAAGATTTCTGAAAACTCACAAAAGAAGTTTGTGCTTCTTGGTTTACCCAACCATTCTCAGAAGTCCAATGCATTAACTTGAAAAGTTCTATTCGGCCTGGTGCTTGTCCAGTGTGTCGTGCCTAAATAACAATATGAAAAAAATAAGTAAACAATATGAATATAATTTTAAGAAATAATAGACTAGTTAAAATCTCTCAAATAAATTTGCATCCATTACAATCACAATTAGTAAAGAACCTAAGAAATATCTTTTTATTATACTTAGTATTTGTATTTGTTATTCACAGGTAATGTAAAGTCATTCTACGATGTGTATTTCAATAATTTTTTGTTATATTATTATTTTTTCAAGAAGCCAAAACTATAATTCTTATAATAAATTGATTCACTTATGAAGAAAGAAACAAATGTATGTGTTTTGTATAAAAAATGTAGTTTATAAAATTTACAAGTCACAATATCTATTGTAAAGGAAAATAGTTAAAAACACATAAAAAATAATTGACACATACTTAAGTTGGTAACCATCTATTTATTAAAATAATACAAGATATCATTAAATAGATATATAAACAATCAAATTTCAACTTTAAGAATTCAATTTGATTGCCTTAAATCCACCTCATACATATAATATCAAAAAATACATCCTTGCTATAAATATTATGGACATTGTATATAAAAGTTATGTAAATAACATAAAAACTTTTATTATAGAAACAAATGTTATCCTATTTCAATTTAACATAGTGGTTATTGTATAGAAATACACTTACTTTATAAAATAACATTAAATTCAAGGGTAAACAAGACATATCATTACAACTTCAACATAATCGTGATTGTTTAGACATACATTTATTTTGTAAATAAACAGTAAATTTAAGGCTAAACAAGACATGCAAGCAGAAAAATATTCAAAATTTTCACTCACACTAAGTCTTTATGCATAGAATTGCAATGACATCCACCATAGCTTTTGATAACTCAAGAATAATTTTAGATGCGGCAAAGTACTTGACAACCAAACATAAAGGATGTAATAGCAATATTAAGTCTCATAAAAGATTCAATATAATAACGATAAATATTGAGATAAGATAATTATGAAGGAAGATGAAAGTTGATATATCTCATTGAACTATAGAAAATCATTGATGAAGTATAATAATCAATATTAATTCTAAAACATCAATAAAGTTGGAGAAATTGTTTTTAAATTTTACCAATTCTTCCACATGTTGTATAAAAGGATCGTGATCCCCCTCGATGAGTAAAAGGCAACTTCATTCTATTTTCGGTGTTCAATGTTGAGCGCCGCTATATGATTAAAAGTTAAAATCAAAATTTCAGCATTAAAGTATATTATCATGTTTCACATAGCAAATCAAACCAAACAAGATTTTGATGAAGACTTCACCTGAAATTTTTTCGAGGCAAATCTATCACATAACCAATCCCATTGCCTTTGATCACTAACATGTTTATATGGATGTTGTTTTGCCTCAGCTACTATTGAGAACTTCTTGAAATGCTTGTGACACTTATTCCTATGCTCTCTATGCCTTGCGACCATTTTATTTTCGATGGCCTTCTTCACATGATTTTTGGGTAAGATCAATTATAAACTTTTCCTACACCACAAATAGTAAAATAAATATATTTAGGTGGGTTTGTAAGTGATAAAACATGGATAATAACAACTTACATATAAAAATTTTACCATAATAGTTTAGATAGTTTTTTAATTTTATTCCAAGTCACAATAAAAAACAAGGTTAAGTCTATCACTAAAGTTCATTTATTAATCATAACGAATAATACTTAAATGTTTTAGAGAAAATAAGAATTATAAGGAAAGAAGATAATTGTTTACTCTATATGGGATTCTAATTGGAGATGGTCACAAAACATTCTAAATTATAAGATATCATGATAATGTAAGGATAGTCTCAAGAAGGTGAAAAGATAATAAAATAACAAGTATCACTAACTCCACAAAAATTTGAAGTTAGAATGTATTAATAAAGTAATTCAAGGACTAACAATTTATTTGATTTGGTTCTTTAAACTACATTTTAGAGTTAATTAATCCTCCATCGCAATTTTAGAGTTTAAATTTTATTTTCTCATAATATTTACACGAATAAAATGAAAAAAAACAAGAATGTATTTCTTTCATATGTTCAAACTAAAGATAACATAAAATTTTACAAACTATATCAACAAAAAATGGAAGTCGCATTATAACAATAATAATGATAACAAAAAATGATAATAATGCAAAAGCATACACTCATATGATATCAACACCAAAACAATTTTAACAACACTATCAAAGCGTGCAAACTTTAAATCAATATGACACACTCATGTAACACTTCTAACTGTAAACAAAAAAGGTCCTCATTACTTTTTGTTCATATACATGTTTAGGTTTACATATACTATATGCATTTCAATAGTGATATAAATTTGATCACATTATTAACATGAGTGAACAAAAATAATTAAACAACTATATATCAAATTATGAATATCTATAAACATCATACCTGCAATTTTTCCATCATGAAAACTTTATCACTCTCGGATATATCGTACTTCTCAACATCAATGGTGCATAGTTTCCACAATGGTCCCCCTATCTGGAGTTTCATTCTACTACTATTGACACCGGTTGGGCAGTATAATCTGGTTTAATTTCAACCACAAAAGTGGGCGATTTCCATTAGCTTGAATCAATTTGTCAGTCCGACACTCGAAGTATCTCCTCGAAATTTCTTCGTTCTATACATTCATTAAAATTAATTAGTTCATATAAATTGTTGTTTAAGAAAAATAAAATATTGTCATAGCAATTGTTATCATGTTCTCCATAAGTTAATTCAATATGCATGAAATATATCTATTCATACCTTAAACTTTCAAATGTTTATGGTGACTACATTATATCAATCATTAATTAGTATATTTTTAGTTCAACTTAAACTAATTCTAATTAATAATTTGGAAATGCTTTATCCATTAAACCAAATAAATATAGGATGAGACATATTTAAGATATAACAAGTATTAATATTATGTCCAATATCTTACCAATGGTAGAATCACCATCCATGGTAGGGGTGTTATTGGGATAGGAAGACATCTGACTCGTGTTCAATTGCTTGGGCTATAGTATCCTCTATCCCCCTTGACCTTGCATGACTTCATCTACACCCGGCATTCGACTATGACTACGAGTCATTCTTTGAGCTAAACATTGCCAAAATTATAATAATTAATTATCATATAATTTCATTTAAAAAAATTGACTTGTTAAATAAACATACAAAAGTTCATAATTTTAATTATATTCCAATATATTCGAAAATAAACTTAACTATTTTCTTTTGTCATCCAGCTTGCCCAGCTAAAATTTTACAGATTCTACTTCGCGTCTTAGCAAGAAGAAAAATTCAATTTTTGTTCGACCGTGTCTAATTAAACTAATTCACCATACTTCGATATTAAGGAATTTTCTAATTCATCATGCTGTTGTGGAATTTTTGTTAAGATTTTTATGTTTTCTATAATCTTTCAATTTTAGGATAACACTTAGTATGTAATCTACATTTACCAATATCTTGCATAAGAAATTTGATTTGTATCCCGACTTTGTCACTATCATTACAAGTCATCACACTGCTTGAGCATTAAGAAGTAAAGTGATTAAAAGAAACATATGATATTGTTCAACACTAAGATATTTTATAGCTTTAGCATTAATAAGTCTATATATAGTACTAAAAAATAATCAAAAATTCACATTATAATTGACTTATTCAATTAAACTAGTTCAACATGCTTACAAGAGTGGAGTTATTTTTATGCTAGCATGCATTCCATTAGCTTCAATGTTGCATTAAATTTGTAGTGTCCTCCACATTCCCAACACCTTTATATCTCTTATATATGGCTCCTCTTTTACTATCATTATCATTCATCTTATGTGTTGCATGTTAAGAACTTATCACAATCAATTAACATTAAGAAATCATTTAAGTTAGAACTATAACAACTTCATCTACCTAAATATAATATAAAATGAATAATTTTTTTTATAATAAATGTAAAAATTATATAAAGACAACAAGTTCAATATTTTTTATACCTTAAACATTGATATATCTACAAAAATATAAAAAATTATTTAATACTCAATTAAATCAATTTAACATTCTTACATGTAGAATTTTTGTAGAGACTAGTACAACCCACATTGACTTGTGCATTGGGAGGTGTTCCAATCCTTTCTATGTTGCTATTAACCTCCTTTATTGGGCTTGTCCCTATGATCCTTCCACTTCGAGTCCTTTTTTGTCCTAAATTTTGACAAAACTTACACTTTGTTAATTAATTCATAAAACTTACAAACCCCAGAAAAAATTGTATAAAATATTTCAACTTCTTTACAGGTGTATTCAAAACTCATTTCCACCATGAGGTTGGTCTCCAACCTCCTACATGTCCCACCAGTTCGTACCATTGGAGGAATGCATTCATGATGTTCGATGTGTTGATCAACACTAACTCTTTGAATGTCATTTTTTTTCTTCTTACCTGCAAACCATTTTAAATTATAAATATTCATTTGACATCATTAACTCATTAAAGGAATTTGTCATATAAATATTTGAATGAGTTAATTACAGTTCAACATCAATTTGACTGAATTCAAATTCTCCTCCCTAAGCTTAGGAATGAGGCGGGTGGGCCAGTTGCTTGTTTCGAGGGGCCGTTTGCAACTATGCGATAATATGCATACAAAAATAAAGATGTCATTAATAATGTGATAACCTATAATTAATAAAATAATGAAATTATAATAAAAAATCTCATTATATATATATATATATATATATATATATATATATATATAATAAATTAGTAAAACATAACAATGAAAAACATCTATCACTAATTATCCACACTTACATATTTAGTCACTCTCACTTTCACTTGAAGCCACTCGCATCCACATTGTTAGCACTATCAGCACTAATATCTTCTTCAATTATATCTTCACAAATGAAGTCATCATCATCTCATTTCTATCTCCCATAGACAAAATGTTATTATTTATTATACGGATTAACATCTATACGATCAAGCGTTGCAACTAATTGATCATCTAGTCGAATGACCATTCAACATCCACATGACTCATTTTCTTGATAAGCATCATGTGAATTGTCTCATCAAAATTCCCGTCAACCGATGTGTGTATCCTTCTCCTAAAATATCCCATAGGTGTCTATGTTAGACACTTTTTTTAGGACAACTTTCCAATTTGGCCATTCTTATAATCATCAAAGATAAAACACTTGGCGAGCAGTAGCTAATTTTTAAATGGATCATTCTCATACCAAGTGGAACTAATGTCTATGATGGTGAAGTGTGGATCTTGTTGTATTCTCTTATATTTGCGATTTGTATCGAACCACTTACACTTGAAAAGGATAACTTTATACCCAAATAAATAATCTAACTCCACCACATTAGTTAAAACTCCATAAAAATTAACATCCTCCCCATCATGCTCCCCTAAAACATAAATGCCACTATTTTGAGTAATTCGACGATCGTCACGATCTTTAGTGTGAACGAACTCCATTTACAAGCCACATCCGTATATGTGTGAATTCGAGCATCGGTCCACATGCCAATGAATATAGTTCGATTTAGGAGACTTGAATGGTGCTAAGATGAATATCTTCGCATGTAATAATTGAAATTTATTAGAAGTATTGTTAAAAGATAAACTTTATCATTATGAAACATGAAATTTATAATTAATAACTTACATGATCTTTAAACCACGTTGGAAAAGACTTTTCTTGTTCCAACTCTAAATTTGAAGCACATGTCTTTTGTAACTCGTCCAAGTGCTCACTATATGTGCATTGTTTGAAAAAGAATGTAAATAAGGTGTTCCATTACACATAACCTCTAACATATCGCAAATATTTGAAACAAAGAATTTGTACAAGATTGAGTAAAACTTACTCTAAATAAGGTTGCAACTCACGACAATTATTTATGACATACCAATGTGCCTTCTCCAGTTCTTCTTTTGAGAGTTGCACTAATTGTCTACCACCTATTGGTCGTGCTTGTTGTGAGAAAATAGGTAAATGACCACGCGCTTGTTTTTCTCGATTATCATCATTCCTTTCAACTCGAGAGAAGCGTGTTTCAATACCGAGAATTGCATTGAGCGAGCGTTGAAAGCTTCGTTTCTGTGGGTGTATGCTTCGACAATGGAGCAACCGGTCTAGCTTTATTTCTCCTACATATTTTTTTAATAATGCCTAGGTTCTAAGTAGCGAGAATAGTATAAAAATAAATAAATTTGTCATGGTAACATGAAACAAATTTCATTATTTTGATAAATTTGAATGTATAGCGAAAATACCTCTCAAATGGATACATCCACGATAACTTCTTGGTCGGCAAGCTTAGCTTCACGAGGCAAATGCACTACCAAGTGGATCATAATATCAAAAGAAATTTGGAGGAAATATCCTTTCAAGTTTACATAATATAATAACAATTCCTTCCTCAAGTCTTTCTAAGTCAGTGACATACAATGTCTTAGCACATAACTTTTGAAAGAATCCGGATAATTCAACCAATGCATCACACACATCCTTATTTAAATAAGGACGAATACCAACAGGGAGAAGTCGTTGAAGTAAGACATGACAATCATGGGATTTTAACCCTGAAATCTTCCCATCACTAATGTTTACATTTCTTGACATGTTTTCTGCATAACCATCGAGGAAACTTAAGCGATTTAAGAATTTACAAAACTCCCTTCCCTCTTCAAGGTCAATGTATAACATGCATGGGGTTTTAGCAAGCTTATTCCCTTTCAATTAAAAGATGTAACTCATTTCTTATCTTCATGTTTGCTAAGTCCAAACAAGCTTTTTCAGTATCTTTAGTCTTCCCGACAATATTCAAGAAGGTATTCACCACACTTTCACAAACATTTTTCTCAACATGCATCACATCAATATTATGTCTCATCTTGAGTTGTGACCAGTACTCCAACTCAAAAAAAATACTCTTTCTTGTCCAATTCAATTCTTGAGGCCCTCGTTTTCTTTTCCTGTTTGTATTATTGATATGCTTACCAGGTCTACAATTACAAACATGAGACAACTGCTCCAAAATGTCATCACCAGATAGTATCTTTGGTGGTGGTCGATGTTCAGGCTTACCATCATGTTGTCGACTCCTTCTCCAATTGTGATTAAGAGGTAAGAATCTCCTATGACCCATATAACATATTTTGCTTCTGATGCCTTGTGATGATGTGTCTTCATTACAAGTAGGACATGCCTTATACCCCTTTGTGCTCAACCGGACAAACTTCCATAGCCGGGGAAAGAGTCATCTTGTAGTCCACCAATAGACAAGCATGCATGCGAAAATAATCCCCACTTGACATGTCAAACGTATGGATACCATCATGCCATAACTCTTTAAGCTCATCTATCAAAGGGCGTAAGTATATGTCTATATATCCTTACACGGGCTTGTGGCCCGGGGGAATAAGTAATGACATCATGAAAAAGCTTTTCCTTCCTTACACACTTCCACGGTGGCATATTGTATGGCACAAGGACAACAAGCCACATACTATAGCGGTACTCATGATGCAAATAGTTGAAACCATCGGTTGCAAGGGCCCGACCTCACATTTCTAGCATCTGAGCAAACCAAGGATATTGATTATCAAAATCCTTCCATACTTTTAGTCTGTGGATGCCTTAATACCCCTCCATGTAGTCTTTTTTTCCTTATGCCATCTCATATCAAGCGCGATGTATGTCTTGACAAAAAACAATCTTTGTAGCCTTGGCATTAATGGAGAAAATGTCATTAAAAACTTTTGAGGAATCTTTCCCTTTTTATATCTGGGCTCACCACACGCAGGACAATTATGAAGCTTCTCATTCTCTTTCCAAAATAATGCACAATCATACTTGCATGCATGAATTGAATCATATCCTAAACCAAAATCACGCAACATCTTCTTCACGTCATAATGTGATTTTGGAATACTTGTGCCATTTGGAAAAGCATCAAGTAATAATTCGAGCAACATGTCAAATGACTTATTACTCCATCGATTGAGCACCTTTATATGCATCAACTTTAAAAGAAAAATCAATGCCGAGAACTTTGTACAACACGGAATCTGAGCTTTATGACCTTCACGAAGACAAATTATCAATATTCTTCTCATTTCTACCCGTTTCATGGCCCCGGTATATTCATTTGAGTCAGCTTCTTTGTTAATTGGAGCATGCATATCATTTAGTGCAGCAATAATGTCATCATCAAAACAGTTGTCATCCTCAACATAGTTTTCATTTACTGCACACCCATCTCTATCACTAGGCATACTAGTTTGAGCACGTGAAACACCTCCAATATTTTCACCATGATGTATCCATTTATTATAGTTGCTTGAAAACCCATATCTAATTAGGTGTTGCTTTCGGTGTGACCAAATCATGGAATCTTACATTTAGACATTGTCTACATGGGCAACGTGTTTTATTATCCACTCGTAAAAGTGTTGCTAACGCGAATAAATGTTCCACGCCTTCAACAAATTCATTACATAGTCTATTTTGAAGTTGCATCCAACTCCTATTCATCTTCTTAGATCTGACAATCACCAATGATGTATAGGCATAAAATTTTTAGACATATACACATATGTTATGTATGTATTTATAAATTAGATGTGAAGTAAAGAAATGGGACAATTAAATGGAAATAATGCATGTATAGTCTTGCTATGATATGACCATACTCACACATTTAATCTTAAGGAACTTGATGATGCCTAATTAGTTTACATAATGAAAAAAATTATGAAATGGGCAATGTTTAACTTCTCATAAGAAATTCCTATTTTCACATTTGTAATCCCTATTCATTAGTGAGTTGGTTAAGTATATGCACTAAAAACAATATTCTTTGTGGTATTAGATCTCTAAGTTATGATCTTAAATAAATAGCACTGATAAAGACTCAAGACGATATCAATTCAAAGAAATTATTAAATAAGGGCAAATCAAGAACAATTAATTTAAAAAAATAAATAAGAGAATTGAAAGAAAAGGAAAAAATCAATAGCTCAAGAGTTATCATCTAATAATGTAAGTCATTATAATGTCAATGCTCAATTAAAAAATAACCAAACAAGAGTAACAAACATTATAAGTTCGTGGTAATTATAATATAATCACACCACACAAGGACAATATTAAGGTCCTATTATTTTTATAACATTAAATAGAAGGAAAATACCAATTCTTACTCTCATTCCATTAATGTTTGTAAGTTTTTTTTTTTCTATACATATGACAAGTGTGTAAAATCATCAAAATTTTTTTTTAAAACTATATAAACTTATTATATCAAACTTCTAAGCAAACTACATTGAATGTTGATGTAATACTTTTGCTCTTCTAAAATCTTATTATTATGATATATATATATATATATATATATATTAGAATAAAAAAAATAAGTTTAGAAAGCTTAAGGACAATAATCACATTATTAATTATATAATCAAGTACAAGAAGACATGGAGTTCAAACCATTTTTAACATATTAGAATGAAAGACCAATTTGCTCAATAACTATTCTCATTAGTCTACAAAGACAACGACACAACAAATGAAGAGGGATATTAGTTACAAGATCCAAGAAACCCCAGCAATTATAATATTAATATTTGAGATAAAGAATAAATCCAAATAACAATTCATGAGATGAAATTAATAAACTTTGAACACTCATAACGAGAAAAAATTGTACATAAGTATTGAAATTTTTGTAATAGAAGAGAATGATAAAAAAATCTTATGTTGTAGTCTTTAGTAGTTATATTTTTGCATAACAATTGAATTTATTCCATCATTTTCTTTAGTGTCAATAATCTAAAAAAATGACAGGCTACTTATATTTATATCATCCACAACTCATCTTAAAATTTTGAAGGTTTCTTATCCTCCCATGTTTTTAAAAAAAGACTATCATCCCACAATTCATAATGAAAAAGACTATCATCCCACTTTTCATAATGAAGTGAAGGTCGAACTTTTCTTTTCATATTTTTATGTTATTATGAATAAAACTTTCTAGGAAGTAAAGTGTCTCTTCATTTACAATATAAAAATGTTAAGATAAATCAAACTTTCAAATTTTCATTTTTAAGATTGTCAACTTTAGCCTTCCTAAACTTCAATTTTATCAAAGTTATATTATATATATATATATATATATATATATATATATATATATATATATATATATATATATATATATATATATATATATATATATATATATATATATATTTATAATTAATTAATTAATTAATTTCCTTAATCTCTATTTTTGGTCTGATTCTTCAAAGTTCAATTTCAAAAATCTTATAAATCAATACAAATTATTAATCATTATCTTTATTACTTTTATTTAATTTTGTCTCATTATTTTCTAGTATGTCCAAAATTTTGTAGAATAATTGATAAATTCATTTTTATTCATCACCCAAGTGTTCAAATTAAATGAAAAATTCACTGCACACTGTGGCACAATTAGAATCTCTCAAAAAGTCTAACATTTCTAAAAAAATTTGAATAACACTCAAATAAAACTTCATGTTCCCACCAACTTATCTATCCAACCTTAATAAAAATTCTCTTTGTATGTTTAACAAAATATCTCCATCCTCCTACCTTTAGGAAAGTTCTCTTAAATACAACCACTTAACATGAGTTATTCTATAAATTTATAAATAAATGACATATTTAAATAATACTTTCACAATAAATCAATACAAAACACAGTATACTCAATCACTAATGTCATATTTCTACATTTTATATGGAATAATCAAATAATTGATTAATTGTAGCAAATCCATATAATATAAATTTATTAGAATATAGATAAAAACAAAATTAACATAAAAGAGAAAAAAAATACCTTCATGATATACATTCCAAATTACTATATTTAATTTTCTAAAACTATAAAAAAATAAAAATGAAATATAAACATGATCTAAAAATATAAATGGAAGCACTATTATATATATATATATATATATATATTTAAACGAGACTTAATTTTATTTTCTACTTTTAAAGAGTAGGATAAATAAAAAATAATTTACCAACTGAAAACAAAAGACAAAGAGAAAATTTTCAAAAAAACAATTCTTCTTTTCCATTTTAAACGTCAAAACTTGAACTATTAAAAATCAAAAAGTTAAAAAGGAAAACCTTTAAAAATGAACGAAATATCTTAAAAGAAAATTTCAAAAGATTATCTCTTTCATCTAATTCAAGTGAAACAAAAAGAAGATTCAATATTTTATCAAAAACAAAAATAAGAAGATTGAATAAAAGATTTTCCAACACTCACCTCTCTCTTCGCTTGAAAGTGTTCAATCCATGTTGTGCTTGAAGTTCAAAAAATGCAATGGAAAGGGAAGGAAAAATCAAGAGAGGGAAACGAAATTGATGGGAGTAGCATAAGGACGTGTTTGGAAGGTTGGTGGTGAGGGGTTCAGTAGTGGTGTCAGCCGATTGAGTAGGGGAAGCTGTAGATACAGTAATGATGAAAAGACCACAAGTCATAGCTTCCCTAAAAAGCAATGATGACTTATTTTTTATTTTTTTTAATCACATAGAAGAATTCTCTCATTTCTAATTTTCTATCACACGTGTTACTATCATTTTGGGTCCCCTCATCTTGAGATTCTTGACTAGCGGGCTCTCCTCTCAATATATATATATATATATAAAACTTTCACAATTTACATTTAGAAACAAAGTTTATCTTTTCCTTCATAGACTTTTGACAATATTATAACTATATTTATAAAACCTGAAAAAATTAATAATTTTTCAGAAAAAATAGTAAAATAATAATAATAATAATAATAATTCAAGAAGCCCTAAATTTTTTTTTAGATCTTAGATAGTAAAATAATAATAATAATAATAATAATATTAAGTATTCATCGAAAATCACACATTAGGCTTTTAAGCTTAAAAGAGTTGATCGTTTAATAGGGTGAGATGGACGTTCGACGAATTCGCTAACAAAATATTATAATGTAATATGTAAAGTAAATAAATGTAAAAAAAAAAAAAAAAAATAAACATTATCTTGGTTTTTATTTGTTATTTATCTACATGAAATAAAAATAAATAAAATTTAAGTATGTTTTGAATCTTTGAATTTAAAAAAATTAAAATAGAAAATGGTGATGACAAAAGGATTATATTGAATACATATCAACAAACTTTACAAAGTAAAATAATAAGGAGCCGTATTATTCTGATGGAGACATTGTTTAAAATTTAAAAAAAAAAATATCTCACTTTGACTAAACCAGATTTTGCATTGGAAAGAACTTCAACACACACCCGCAAACGAGACCTCCACCATACACCTATTCTATGCCTAGCAATATAGCTCCCAACCTCTCCATGCCTACTAGCTTTTTGAAAAAACTGACAACCACTTTCACACTTTCATCTTTTTTACTACCTTTGTACTACTCGCTACACAGTTGGCCCCACGTAAGTCACCTATAATTAGCACATGGTTTGATAAAAACCAAACTAAGCTTGGGAAAGTGACAAAATTGACGATCAAGAATTTACTCAAATTTTGCATATCCGTTATTGATCATCCAAAGCGGTATAAATATAAATAGAAAATTGAGAAAGTGCAACATGGAATAACTAACAGATAAAGAATTGATAAAATAAAAGATAAATGATAAATAAAAATATAAAAATAAAAACGAGATTAACTTTTAGAGTACATAATCAGTCGAGTTCTTAGCGAAATTTGCCTTTCAGTATTCGGTTTCGTTAAGAAACATTTCGAGCTACGTTTATTAAGTTAAACGAGCCGGCGACGTTATTTTAATTTCGTAAGTTAAATAAAAGCCCAGAACTGAAGCGCGCCAGCTTGTAGGCTCGTCGGGCTCAAATACGAGGAAGCTACGTGAATAGGCTCGTGAGCAAGCTCGTTAATCAAGCTTGTGAACAGGCTTATGAGCCAAGGCTACCGTGATCGTGGAAGACTTGATGCCCGACAAATTTTTCTACATAAATAAACATGATGAATATTTTAACTCTTGAATTTCAATCAAGTTAATTGAACTTCTATTGTCTTATCTTTTTAATTTAGTTGTATGTTGGCTATTTTATATAAACATTTTCTTTAAATAGGGTTGTAACCGAGCTGAGTTACTCATGAATTTATTCGGCGATTCAACTAAGCTGGCCATTCATTCGTTCAATAAAGTTAAACGAGGCAGAACCGAACATCATTTTGAGGCTCATAAGTTAAACGAGTCAAGCCCAAGCACCCTCAAACTCGGCTCGTCAGCTCATAAACAAGGTCGTGAATAGACTCGAGCCTACTCCTTTAAAAGCAAGACCAGCGGGAATTACGCCTAATACTTGGCTCGACTTGACTCGATTACACCCCTAGGTCTTTCACGTCTCCAACCCTCCACTAACTACTTCCTCGTTATCTCTACCGTAACACATCCACATTCCATCATGGGATGGTTGAAATAGAGAGTCTCATCGTAGTCACCATAAATAATAGTAGTAACTTTTCTACATTCAACATCATATTTACTAGATGTGAAGAAAAAAAACCCTTTAATGTTAAGAGTATTCTTAATACATTATTGAATTTTTTTAAACATAGTCTTTTAATAGCATATTTTCTATATATTCATTTAAAAGGAAATATTTATGTTCTTAAGGTTTGACTAAGTGGTATAGGAATGGATTCGACACATCGAGATCAAAAAATAAAAATACTACAATGCAACATAGAAAATGAATAAATATAAAAAATCGATATTCATGTTTCATATATGATGAAAAATATTAAAATATTTCTCAAAAATAAAATTTATATGATCAAATTGTTTATTCTACCCTAATAATGTAATAATATAATTATATAATGATTCTAAAAGAAGTTAGTTTAATCTTTTTAGGGTAAATTAAAGATACTAATGTTCATGATGTTGACACAGAACTATAGTCATCATTTCAATATATTTAAATAAAAATATTAGTACTTATTTTATTTAAAAAAATACAGATTGCAAATTAATTTATATGAAAATTACAAAAAATGATACTTTCCAAATAAACTTCAATTTTGAAAAGTTGTTAATATTTAAAATTTTAAATTTTTTATATAATTTAAGTTTATATTTCAATATAAGTTTCAAAGATTAACCACTCTTTTTTCTCTTTCTCTCTCTCTCTATATATATATATATATATATATAAAAGCATGAAGCCTGTTTTGAGGACAAATAATGAAGGATATTTTATTTAGTTTTTTTTTTAATTTTGATTTAACTTAAGTTTATATTTCAATATATGTTTCAAAGATTAACCCACCTCTCTCTCTCTCTCTCTCTCTCTCTCTCTCTCTCTCTCTCTCTCTCTCTCTCTCTATATATATATATATATATATATATATATATATATACTGCTCTTATATATATATATATATATATATTTTGGCCAGCTCAAAACCAGTCCGTTGACTACTTGTCAACCCACGGAATACTCGTGAATGTCGGGTACAACGAGCATTTTCAATAGATCCTTATTTTGTCGCGAGGAGCTCTACCCCAATTCAAACACACGCCAAACGTCCCAAACGGTCAATATATCCATCACATGAGTAAAACGGTCACTTGGGCCCATAAACAGTACTCATAACAATATCTGTAAAACATACCAACTATGTCCAATAGTTCTAAGAGTTAATAATTTACTCTTATACAACACATATATCAAAATTAGAGGGATTTGTCGTAACTAAAATCATCAAAGCCACAACTCGGCTTTCTTCACAACCTCAGTCTCTAGGACGAGCCGTCCCCTCGCACGCTCACATTGCACGTAAAATAATAGTCGACGGGGGTAGTTGTCTTCCGGTAGTGGAATGTCATGCTAAGTGGGCTACTCTCCATCTAAGTGCAGTGCAATGCTCCAAAATAAACACACATTCAAGCAAATGCATGATCCTACTTGAATGTCTAACTGATCATTTCGTACCCGAGTCTTCACCGACTCCCTCACACTCGCCTAAGCCTCGTATGAGAATTATTATGTTTATTTGTTTGTGGACAACCCTCTCAGATAATATATATATATCGATTGGGCCGTCTCAGGCGATTAATATTATTTGTGAGATTTGCCTGGAGTGTATATCTGATTAGGCGTCTCAGACGATTGATATTTTAGTTTGGACTACACACTCCGATAAATTAACGTTTTTAGACAACCATAAGACCAGGCACCTGCAGACTCATCTCATGCACTCACTCCTATAGTCTAGGGTGTTCAGAGTGCGTATGGAATGCATATAATGCCAATTCAATACGGTCGAGTCGCATGTAAATATATAAACATGCATATATTTACAAAACATTCAATTCACACAATCAAGTCATTAGTAAATTCTCATTTCGTACATCGAAATGATTTGAGAACTTTGGCTAATGATGGCAACGGCGATTTATACTTGAATTACTCGACCAACGTATTAATTATAGTATTTTAAAACCTTTGTTTTTAGGAATAGTGAAACCCTGCGGTTACTATTCAGGAAAATCTAAAATCATCGATTCCTTAGTGAACGGGTTTCCGCGGCCATTCTGACCCTATACATACTAAAGCACCCATTTAATCCATAAATCAACACCTGATTAACTGGCTTGACCCTACCCACGTACGTGCGAGAAGCGGGCCTAAAAAAATTTACAACAATTCGGTCCCAAGTTTTGGGACCCCGTCAATCAGCAGTTGGCGCAATCAGCCGAGCATTGAAAAAGCGAGCTTAAATAAAGTGTAAAACCCAAGTAGGGAGAAACCCCTACCTCTCGGAGTTTGTCAAAACTCCTCAAATCCGGTACCCACGTGAAGCTCTCTCCGCGTAGAGCAGCTTTCTTTCTTGTCCCGAAGACTGTCGACGGTCGGATCGCCAGTAAATCTAGAGAGAAGTGGCTCTCTCTCTCTAGAATTAAAATATGGACTATTATTTCGTTTTGGTCTCCAATTGAAGAGGAAGAAGATAGTATTGGTATTTCGTCTTTTAAATTGAAATGGCGATTTATGTCGATTCTTTTCTGATTTTATTAAATTCGACTATCTAAATAGTCAGTTTTAAATCATTTTTATAATGCATATGGCACATGAGTGCGTGTTATATCATGACTTTAAGTTCGCGAAATCGAAAATCGTTCTGACACCGGCGGTGATGCGCCAGCGATGTAAGTGACATGCCGAGTCGACGAAATTTTACGTGCTAGCTAGATTTCGTGAGACGATTCCAACGGTGAAATCCGTTTCATCATCCAAGATCTAGAGAATAAATTTCGGATTTTTAACCGAAATTACAATTTTATAACCGAAATTACGATTTTCACGGGTGAGAAATTGGAATTTTACCGGATGCTACAATATATAAGCATGAATCTATTTGAGGACAAATAATTTGATATGTTGTTTAGTGTTTTTATATCTCTGGTTCATACATAGTATTCATAATTAAAATAAGGGTTACTTTACATGGTAATATTATATATATATATATATATATATATATATATATATATATATATATATATATATATATATATATATATATACTAATAACATGAAGCTTATTTTGAGGATAAATAGTGAAGGATATGTTGTTTAGTGTTTTTTTATCATCTCTTGTTCACATAGAGTATTCATATTTAAAATAGGGGTTACTTTTCATGGTAATAATTGATTTTTTTTTTTTTAATGTTCTAACAAGACATCCAAATCCCAATAGACGACCAAGTCATGGTTTTAGTTCTTAATCTCTCTATAAATATTTATAACATCCTCTCATCTTAAAATAATTACATATTTTGGTCTATAATTATATGTTTTAGCATAATTCTTATTCCTTTTTTAATATTGCCTACATCATCTTATTAAAAATATTTTTTATAATTATTTTTTTGTCAAACCAGGTTCCTTTTTTATCATGGTTAAAAAAAGAAAAAAGAATAGTGATAATAAGAAAAAGACATGGGATGTTGATAAAGGAATCTAAATATTGATAGAAATAGAATTTAATTTTTTTTAAAGATGAATTTTTCATCATAATCCTAATTCTTTAAAACGTTAACTATATATTAAAAATATAATAGATTTCTTTTTTTCTATTTCTTATTCAAAGCATCAAGTCTCAACATCACATCCACTGCATCCACTCACATCACATCCACTGCATCTACATCAACCCTAGACAGCTATAATGCTAGCTATAATGATTTCATTTTTTAGGTATGAGCCTCTACCACCGTCAACACTCCCTTATCACCAAGACTCAAAACCTCTACACTTATGGATGAACTCTCTCATGGCAAATCCAACCTCATCCTCTACACTTATGGATGAACTCTCTCATTGCAAATCCAACCTCATCCTCAAATCCAACCTCATCGTGAAGAAGGATTCGAATCATTATAGAAGGCTCAAGGTCTAGGGTGGTCCTTTCTCCATAAACACTTTTGATTCTACTGCATTCTCCTACTATGATCGGACAAGTTGATTTTTGGTAACCTCGTTCAGTAATATCTTCACACATAAAAGCTCTCATCATAGTTCATCCATTGACGAACATCATAAGATACTTATCTGGTAATATCTATTTGTTATAATTTTTTTATTTTTATGGAGGGATAGAGTTCTGGTTCAGATCTATTCAAGTCCACATGATAGGAATGGTTAAATCTCTCTTTATGAGTGTAATATTTTTAAACACAAAAAAGAACATGTATCAATTAAAAAAAATGAAAGTCCATCCTTAGTCTTCCATTCCCTTGGGAAAGTAGAGGTAGATTTTAAGACGCATTACCATCTCAAATGTAGAAAATTTAAGTGCGTTCTTTTTTCTTTAAGTTTTGTATTTGTTCATTGGAAACAATATGGGAAAAGGAAATAAAACATAGAGAAGGAAGTGATATTGAATAAAGAAAAATGACTGAGATTAGAGATTCTTTGGTTAGCCTTTATTTGGCCCTTAAAAGAACGTGGGAAGGAGGAGCTATTATAATTAAAGTGTTAATGTGATTCAGATGAAGATTTTGAAACCATAAACTCTTCTCGAACATCTCTATTTTGTATATTTTCTTCATTTCCGATACTAGAAGGAGTTGAATTTGACCAAGAGTATAGATTTTATTATGTGTGGCCAAGGGTATAGAAATGATACGATACGATCTTCTATCCCATGCTATCTCCTGGGACATCAAACAAACAACGATAGACTAAGAACTTGAATTTGTATACCGTCGGAAATGGATGAATCAAAATCAATAGCACATCATCCCCAAGTCTATATTCTGTCTACTTTGAACTGGCCAAAATGCGCAACTTTTAGCTTATCCCCTAAGAAATTCAAAGAGTAGGATATTTCTGCTCAAAGAATTCCGAGCAACACTCGGTCCCACCAACCTAGCCCATTCGCATAGTTCTGTTAGTATCGATTCCAGAAATCTAATATTATTCACCAAAAATAAACTGAATCAAGCTGCTGGCAGTCCATTGAGGTTTCTACATGGCATAAACCAAGCATATATAAGAAAATAGAACAAACATATATTTGAGAAAACAGAACATTGAAGTTTATTCTGTTTTTTTGTATTGTATTTTTTTTAGAAATTGACATCAAATAAAAAAATACAATGCGTAAATTGATGATTCTCAAGATAAATTTTTTTATTAGCCTTTATTCAATTGTTGAGAAAATATGGGTAAAAGGATGGACACTAGCTAGTTGATGAGGTCTAGAATTTTATAATCAGAATTGTACACCATTAGTTTAATTGTAAGTCATGCATGTAAGCATTAAGGTAAGCATGCATGTAAGCATACAGGTAAAGAAAAAGTTATAAGCAATGGTGTCATGCTAAAATTAGTTTGAACCATGAGCATATGTTTTCTATTTTTGTGAATTCAAGTCAGCTTATTCATGCTAAAACTAGTTTGAACCATGAGTATAAATTTTTCTATTTTTGTGAATTCAAGTTAGCATATGGATGAATGACATAATTTCATTCAACTTAGTATTGCAAGAACTTCTTATAGCTCAAGTAACAATCTCTATTTGAGTTCCTATAATTCTCCATAATTTCATTAATTTATGTGTGAATTTAGTTTTTAATTTGATGGTCCTATTATATAATATTTCCTATGGTGATAAAAGAGTCCATAGATTTTTACTTTGATGTCATGCTTTAAGGGATTGTTCTAATAAAATTAGACTTAACTAGAAGTTAATTAATTAAATGGTGATTCTAATATATTTATTCCATTTTCTTAAAGCCAATAGTCCATATTGGTGTGTACTAGCCTTAAACAAATAAGGGTACCGATTTGGTAAATAATTTGTTTTAAGAATTCCTAAAACAACATTGAATATAACATGTTTTACTCATCATTACTGAGGTATAGATGAATAAAAATAAGACTATATAAACAAATGGAATGAGTAGTTGAAGACTTTGAGAATGAATTGCTTTTCTTATTTTATTAATGTGAAATTTGTTTTCCAGAATTTAAAGTTTTAAGTTTTTATTTATAATTTTACTTTGTATCCCTAAAAGTTAGTTTTTATCCTTTCTAAATCTTATTCGAGATTTCAAACATATTTAGAATTTATTTTTTCTTCATATTTAGATCCACTAAATAATAATGGAATAAAAAAGAATAGGTATACATCATATATTTTTTATATAGATTGATAGAGATTGGATGTAAATTTGGTATCAAGTTACTAAAATTCTTGAGTTTAGAGTCAAAATAATTCATTTAAAAAAATATATACATATGTAGACTTTTTTTCAAAATATTCACAAAACTATTCTTTTTACTTTTTTAAAACCATATTTACCAACCTAGGTTTTGAAAATCAACCTTCGCCGCATTCACCAATTCTTGGAGTTTAAGGTAAACTTTTAAAGCGTAGTTGGAAAATTCGAGTTTTAAAACAAAGGCTTGTTTGATGAATATTTTTAAAGAAAGAGTCTATATGTGCTTTAATTTTTAAAATTAATTACTTTGATATGAGACTCAAAATTCTTCCATAATGATTGATCGATATTTTAATAGTAAATAATGAGTTATGATATTAATATTTAGAACTCCTTTGTCGATGTATCGTTATTTTTCGTAATTGTTTGTCTGATGAAGTGCGGGGAGCAATTTGTAGTCCTCGTACTTGTGGAAGCTTGTATTTGACTTTTGGTTCAATTATGACCACGAATTGGAAGATCCAATTGAGGAAAGAAGATACAATTGAGGAGTGATAATAAAATTTTCATGTGATTTTGATTCAAAGTAGTTTAATAACTTGTAACATAAACACACAAATGTGGAATATTGACATATGAAATGTTAGATATTTTAGTGGCATATAAATTTGAATGTCAAACATGATGAAATAGCGGATAAAATATTTAAATTGAGTATTCATTATGAGTATGCTTTTTGTTTTGCTAGTTATCTCAAAAAACAAATCATTTATATCTTATAATCAACCAAGCGTGTATTTTACTTAGATATGATTTTTTTTGTTTGTATACAATTTTGGTTCACTTGTATATTTAATTGATGAAGGCAAAATCGAATATCTCAATATATTGAGATTGATGAGTGTTATATTTCTTTGTAAATCGTATTTTATTTAGTCATAAGATCAAATTAATAGGTTATGTTATTTTATAACAAATGAAGGTTTTGAATTTACAACTCAACTTGTTATATTAAATATGAAAATGGAAAAATGAACAAGTAACTAAATAAAATAAGAGAATGAATGTTGTCGGTAACAAAACAATTAGCCAACAATGTCACATAGTATTTCTTCATAAAATTCAATTTCATAATAGTCTTTTATTGATAATATATTAATTTAGAAATATTTAATACAATTTAGACACCAACATTTTAGATTAATGTTCTACGATAGTGTCGATGTCAAAGTTGTCATAAACAAAACCAATGGTGTAAGATTTTTTACACTCAAACATACTCATATTTTGAAGACTTTAATCCATGTAAAAGGATCATATCAATCAAGTAAGATTTAGGTCATTTAACTCACATATAAATCCAACCATTTAAGGATAGTGATGGTAATAGGTGAGTTTTTTTTTCCCAATTCACTTCTCTCGACTTTAATGGGACATGTTTAGGTTTTTTTGCATCCAAGTTTGAGGTCTTTTAACAAGTTCACGTTTTTTTCCAAACTTGAGAGCAAATAGGGTATTATTTTTAATTCACATCACCTTTATATAAAAAACCAATTTTTAAAATGAAATTAATTTAATTTCTATTTTGTTATTTAATAATAATAATGATATTTTTTTTATAAAATGCTATACAAATTATAACATTTTAATCATTTGTAAAATGTGTCTATTTTACTATAACTAACAAAATTAAAGTAATTAAAAATAATGTTAAACTTTGGAATTTCCATGCTCCTCAACTCATTACTACCCCATATAATTTTCTAAATGAGATGGGTATGGGGTATTTTGAATAACCCCAATTTCTCAAATCTATCTTATTGTCATCCTTATGCAAGAGATACACTTGATTATAATTAATTATTATTATAAAAATAAAAATTTATATTTCATAAAAAATATGAGTTAAAAATTACAAAAATAAATATATTTAGACATTATATAACATTATCCTAGTCTAAGTTATTGATATAATACAAAAAATAATCATAATATTTATAGATGAAAACATTGTGTTCTAGCGATAAATATGACAAACAAAATTGTCTCTAAAATTTCTAATATTTTTTAGCAATAAAAATTCTTGATGACATATTTCGTTGCTAAAATATATATTTTTGTGCAAAAAAATTGTTGCTGAATGTCAAATGTTGTCACAAATTATTTTATAAATAATGTATTCACACAAATTTCTTATCAAAAATATAATTGGCGACAAAAATTTTATTTTTGTCTCTAGAACTATTGAATGTAATACATATTGAGACAATTTTTAAATTTTGTTGCTAATATAAATATTTAGCGACAAAATTTATTTTCCATATTAAAAATTCGTCACTAATTCTCATTTTTCTTGTAGTATATATCCTATTTTTAGTGAGGATGAAGTTATGCGAGAACGAGCCTCGGCAAAAGCCACTTCTTGCCGACAATGATCCGGACACTAGATTCTTTCGAATTTCTTGCACATACGGCACATAATTAAAGTAAGTTCCTTGCGATGTCGTCTTGATACTACCTTCCCTTAGCGCTGAGCTTGGAAGAAGGAGTTGCCCATAAGGGTTGTTCTCCATTATCTATGCTCACAGTATGATGAGAACATCTTCTTATCCCGAGTAAACATGATGAGTAACCCCTATGTCCACCCACCATTCCTTGAAATATTCTTTGTCAATGAAGTTCACCTCGAAGACTATGGCCCGAAGGTTCATATGAACATCGTCTACTTCAGTCACATTGGCTTGAGGGCGTTTCTTCTTTGGATTCCCTTGTTTCTTGCGATTATGACAGTCCTTAGCACGGTGCCCTTACTTGTTGCACATATAACACTTGCCTTGGAACTTTTTCGTAGGACCTTGCTTGGGACCGTTGCCATTGTGTTTCCTCTTCTTGTTATTGTGGGAGGTCTTTCCTTGCTCCACAACATTGGCCTTGGATTCCATGATGCCCTTTCCTGCCTTCTTCTTAGATGCACGGTTGTCTTCCTTTATTCTCAGCCTCAGCATCAGAGTCTTCAAGTCTGCATTCCTTGGCTTATCTTTTAGGTAATTCTTGAATTCTTTCCCATAGTAGTAGCATTTTTTTCAATTACAGCCACTTGGAAGGATTGTGAGAGACATCCACTGCATATATGTCATGCAAAATCACTTGTAGATCTTGAACTTAGCTTATCACAGTCTTGGAATCAAGCATCTTGTTGTCTAGGAATTTTCCTACTACAAACTTCTTGAGCCCTGCATCCTTAGTCTTGTATTTTTTGTCCAAGGATTCCCACAGTTCTCTTGCAGTATTGAAGGCGCAATACACATTATACAGTGTGTTGTCCAAGCCATTCAGGAGGTAGTTGCGACACAAGAAATCAGCATGCTTCCATGCTTCCACCGCGGCAACCACTTGCCTATCAGTTTCATTTTCTTTCAATGCGGGAGCATCCTCTTGAAGGAAACGGGCCAAATTTAAGATGGTCAGGTAGAACAGTATCTTTTGTTGTCGCCTTTTGAGATTACGTCCCATTAAACTTCACGGCTTCTCTCCATGACTCTGCATTGGTGCCGCAACGGGCGTTGGAGGAGGCACCAGTGAGGTAGATTCGGTAGCCATTGCGTTTGTAGAAACGGTATAGTAAAAAAAATATGACTTAGCGAGTCGAGCAAAAATAAAAATCGTATTGCATCAAGTAGCTCTCGTTCTGCGAAGCTTGAGTATAGTAAAATTTTAAATAACTTAGCGAGTTACGGCGATAAAAAAAAAAAAAAAACCAAATAGTGTACTAATAGTTCTGTAATTGTTGCATAAACATAACTTAACGTTAGGCTTTTGCATAAACAGAACTGAACGTTCTGTACAAGTCTTGAAACGTTAATAATTCTATATCAGTATGAAAACAGACATATTACTGTTTGTAAGAAATAACAAAACTAAAACCAATATTAAAAATGATTGAACCAAAACCGTATTCAAACAATCACAGTGTAGTAGTTCTGTATTCCAGACCTGTAGTTCAAAACTGATATCTATATTTAAAATACATAAATCGTCTTAAGATTGTTAACCAATATGAAACCTATACAGTATTAAACTAAAAACCTGTTTGTGAATAAACTAAATGGAACATATGCAAACAGAACAGAAGAGAAAAACAATTTAAAAGCAATAAGATGTAACCTGTTTGCAAAAACCAGGAGCAGAAGTTAGAAACTGATAAAGTCTTGTGTTAGAGCCTTGATTTATTAAGAGCGATTTATTGTACTTTCCTTGGAGTGGTAGCGCCCCGAGTTCATGGCAATTTGTCTCCTAGGATAAAATGATCTCGACACGATGGAAAGCACTTCCGGTGGTTGGTCGTCGAACCCGAGTTGTTCGAACTTTCTCTCGGGCGAAAAGGAAGAGGAAGAATGAATATTTGATTATGATGAAATGCTTGTTTATATCCTATTTATAGACTGCTCGTGGCGTTCGATCTGATCATGAAGCTTGGGCTGATTAAGTATATCTAAAGACAGTCGAATCCGTTTGGACTCGATGGTAACCTAAGTAAAGCAGCACGATGTTTAATGTTTCAGGTTTAAAGCAAAAATTAAGGATATGTATACAACCCGAACCCGGGCTCAGCCCAGCCCTGTTTGGTGGCGTCGTGCGCATGTGTGTGGTGAACCAAGCATGAGCTAGGTCCTCCCCCTTCCATAAAACTAGGGTGCCCCTTGGGGCCCAAATCCAACTACAAGGTAGATGTATATATACCCTTTAAAAGTCTTGTTCCCATTCGATAGGGACCGCAAACTTTTCCTGAGCTTAAACACTTTGATTCTGCATTTCAAGGGTGATGTTTGGAGGCAATTTCTAATTCACTCCTTAATGATTTTGAGCAACTCAATATATAATCTTCATCTCCTCATGGAGGAGAACACATTCCCATGTGGACCCACCGAAAAGAGTTTGTGGGACCCATTATAATTTTAGCTCAAAGATAGCTAATTTATTGTGCTCAAACCCATTTTTCCAATCATTTTCGCCTAAATGTATAGATAATATTCATCCCAATCCTCATGACTTAAAAATGTGTCTACATGATTAAAAAAAGCTCATATAACATTAAAAACTTTTTCCTCTAAATGTTATGAGATATTACATTTACCCTGCGCGTACAAATATAATTAAGGTTCTGGTTGTTCCATAACAAGCAGCCCGATGTACCATTAATTTGTAATAACCTACATTACATCTTACGTGTAGATATCATTCACTTCAAGACAAAAGATTTTATCAATATGAGCTCTAAATCAACCTCATGCAAATAACGATCCTCCATGTGTTCCTTAAGATCATGGTTAAGCAAGCCAATATCTTTTATTGGACTAAAAAAAAAAAAAAAAAACTTCTATACTAAGATCATTCGTTTTAATACCATTTATAACTACACAATATTCAATTACTTAGGTATTGTATGTGTCACAGAAACCCAATCATGCTTTGAACATCTTTGCATATATAATAGCAAAAAACTTTTATGCTATCTATTTTGGGATTTCACATATCTCTTTATCATTTTTTTTCTCAATAAAGTGATTCTTTCACATAGATATTGTAAAACCCGAAAAAAATTCAATTTTTCTGAAAAAGGGTAAAACGGTAATTTCGGTTGGAAACCGGAAATTTCCTTAGATCTCAGATGACAAAACGGACTTCATCGTTGAATTCGTCTCGTGAAATCCCCAGTTCTGCGATCGAATTTAGTTGAATTGAGGCCCAGCGTAAATTCGGCGTTTTTGATATATCGGGTGTCGGGTGACACATGGCATGAGCATGTGGATGCCACATGGCACCCTAGGGGAGTGACACATGGCATGAGCCATGTGATACACTTGTATGAATGGCTCATATTGAATCATGTGTCAAAAGAGAGAAATAAAAGGAAATAAGGAGAAAAGAGATAAAGAAAGTCAAATGGAAGAATAAAGAAAAAGAAAAATATTTTAAAAGGAGGAATGGGAGTGGAGCAAGCGAGGAAAGAATTCATTTGGGATTAGAACAAGGAAAAAAAAGGAAGAAAGAAGACTAATAAAAAGAAATCAAAAGGAAAAAGAAAAGGAAAAATGAAAAGAAAAGGAAATAAGGAAAGTTAAAAAGAAAAGAAAGAAAGAGGAGGCAGAGACGGAGAGCGAGGGGCAGCGAGCGAAGGAGAAGAGAGGTAGAGAGAGAAACTCTATCTTCTTTCTAAGATCTACGGAGATCGGGGCTTCGGTTTTCGTCTAAGCAAGAGGCAAAGTTCATCTACGCGACGAGAGCTATGCGTGAGTATCAAAATCTTGGAGTTTCGTCAAACTTCACGAGGTAAAATTTTTTCCTACTTGATTATTTCTATCCTAAAAGCCATTTAATGGCATAGGTTTTATTCAACGTCGTGACTGGCCGTGTGATTTAGTCCCAAGATTTTGGGACTAAATATTTAATTTCGGAATTTGTTTTTCGAATAGCACGGACTTAATTTTTTAGACTGTTTTTAGATAGTCCGGACTGAATTTTCGAGACTGTTTTCGGATAGTCAAAATTGAATTTTTGTGGAAATTTGTTTTTTAGGCAGTCGAGACTAAATTTTAGGTATTTTTGGGCCAGTTCGAGGCCCGAATTTTAGGTATTGTTACCGAACCCGGTACGGGCGGGAGCCCGAGACTATTTTCGAGGCGGTCCAGGAATGATTTCGGGCCGGTGTGTGTTGTTTTTTTTTTTTTATGTGTTATTGCAAAAATTTGAATAACATGTTGATTTGTGTGAAAATCATGTTAATACAGCTAGCATGGATGTATTGACATAGAAATTTATAATGGATATATCTATGCTTAATATATATATATATATATATATATATATATATATATATATATATATATATATATATATATATATATATATATATCTGCTATATATATAATTATTCATGTGTTGATAATGTTGTATATAGTTACCATTTTGCATGTAATGAAATGAAGGGTATGTTCACATTTCATATGCGCGGGGACATCAGCGTCGAATCGGGTGTGTGAATGGTATTGGTTATTCACCATTGGCGAATGTATAGTGAGTTGGATTGGAAATTGGAGACTGACGTCGAAAATTGAGGCTGGCGAGGTCGTAAAATAATATGATAAATTTCATGTGTTTGGGTGAAGCAAGATGGAGCAGATCTTGCTTGTTAATGGGTTTTTCTCTCTTTTTCTCTTTCTCTCTCTTTCCCTCTTTCTCTCTTTTATTTGTTAATGGGGTTTTGGTTTTTATTTGGGAATTGATAAGAGAGTGAGAGCTTGCATGCTTGCAGTGGCTCATGATGAGTGCATGTTGTTGGGAATTTTTAATCTATCATATGGGCTTATATGTGTATAATAATTGTGTGCTCTGAGGCTATCAAAGATAAGGGTTGAGCTTGGTCTGTAAAGTGATCTAATATGGTTTAGGTATTTTGGGCTTTATGCATCTAATTTAAGTGTAGACCTCATATGTGTAGAGACCGGGTTATAGTTTCTAGTTCTATGATGGGCCATACTAGAAATTATAACATAGGGTTTCACCCTATATAAAAGGTTATGGTCCCCAAATTAAAAGTATGCTCATTCTTTTGACATCCATCATCAAAGAGGATTTGAGAGCTGCATTCTAATTTGGAAGACAAAACCACAAGACTCCAAAATAGATTTACCAATGGAGGAATTGAGGTATGCTTCCGCTATTATTTGTTTGGTATACTTTGATGATGAGAAATGAGCAGTCTTGTTTTTTTTTTTTTTAAGAGATTAAAGATCTGGTATGAACATATCCTGTTTTTAAGAGATTAAAGATCTGGTATGAACATATCTTGTTTTTAAAGATCAAGATCGGTATGAACAGATCACGTTCTAAGGGTCAATTATCTAATAATTAGTATCAAAGCCTAGATTCATGATTAGGTCATCAAGAATGGTTGATCTATTGTCTTCATCATGAAATTATTTATGGATTCCGTTGAATATCAAAATGGCTTTATGGAATTTGTAATATGACGATTTTATGGTTTTCTTTAGCCGTCACATATTTCAAGATTTAAAGATCTTGAACATATTACGCATTATGACTTTTGATAATTTAGCAATGTTGTAATTTGGCTTGGTATACATGAATTACACATGTATGTATATGGCTTATATTTTATTGAGAATTTAGAAATATCTTTGCGCTTTATGTATATTAAAGATTAATAATAAGGAAATAGATTTTGGGTTCAATTTACAATTTAAGTTTTGATTTGTAATGAATTCTTAATTGGATGCACAATTTGGGTGATACAGATTTTGGTAATTATGGATATAATATTAGAATTAAATTAATCAAAACAATATGTTGCCAAGCAACCTCACAATGAAATTAATTTAATTTTGAATATTAAAAAGGTTTTGTGTGTATGTTATTCATGCAAATATTAATGTCGACTCAAAGGAAGGTTAATGTTTGGCCGGAGTGCATATACACCTATGGTGGCTCCAAGCTTATGTCGTAATTCTTCGGTATAAAATGTGAACATTAAGTCGGTCCAAAGAAAGGTTTAGTGTTTGACATGCTTTATTATCAGTGTTTGATCACTACACCAAGGTGTCATTTACAAGTTAATGTTTATATCCAAAGACGAAAGATTAATATTGTACTAGGTATCTTGTGATGGGGCCCTACCATTGTCTGTGATTAATTAATTTTGCATATTATAGTTTTGTATATGTGAGTAATTTAGTTTATTTATTTATTTATTTATTTATTTTGTTCTACATTTAGTTCACAGTTTACCAGCTATAAAAATATCTCTACCAATATTAATTCCCATTCCAATGCTTAATGGCACTAATTTCAAGTCATGGAAGAGACGCTCATTTTATTGTGATTCTCGGGGTCATGGACTTGGATCTTGCTTTCTGAGTTGACCAAGCGGATCTACTTACACACATGAGAGTCTATAATGCAAGGGGAGATGGAAAAAGTGGGAAAGGTCAAACCGTATGAGCTTGATGATCATGACATACATTCGAGGAAGCTTTTGGGGCACTATGTCCGAGCTGATTCTGCGAATTTAGGGTTTTCTTGAGGATATTGAGAAAAGGTTTACCAAAAATGAAAAAGGTTGAAACAAGTACTTTTGGCCAAAACTTATCTCGGAAATGGTATGTAAGGAAGAAACATAAGGGTACATTATGGAAATGTCTCCCTGCTTGCTTCAAAATTGAAAGCACTTAAGTTGGAGTTATCCGAAGACTTGATAGAACATTTGGTTTGATATCCCTTCGGAAACTTCACGATTACAATGATTTAAGTCAGCTATAAGCGTGAAAGGAGACATAGTCTCTTAATGAGCTCATGTCGCGTATCGAAGAGGAAAGGTTGAAGCATGATAAGACGAAAGTGCTCATAGCCATGGCATCCCCAGGATAAAGGAATAAAAAGAAAGAAAACTACCAGTTGTGGTTTGAGGAACCACAAAAGAAACATAAAAAGGATGAAAATCCGAATGAATTTGTTACTTTTATTGGATCCCACGAAGGGTCATGTAAGAAGCATTGCACGAGAAGGGTATGCTTCTTAGTTTCGTTTGTTCTGAAGGGTTAATTTGACTTGGTACCCTAGACACACATAATTGGTTAGATTCATTACCATAGCTCACATTAGTGTGTCTATGCAGGGTTGCTTAAGTTGTCGAAAACCAAGTGATGATGAAAGATACATCTATGTTGGTGATGGCAATCCGGTGGAAGTTGAGGCAATTGGGACTTTTAGATTATTGTTAAGAATTGGATTTTATTTGGATTTGATTGAGACTCATGTTGTACCGTCTCTTAGAAGGAATTTGGTTTATGTTCCTGTTTTGGACACATCAGGTAATTGTTGTTCATTTGGAAATGGAAAAGTCATTCTTTATCAAAATTCAAATTTGGTTGGTTCTGGTTCTTTATTACGTTACGGTAATCTATATTTTCTTGACACTATTGCATCATTTAATGAATCCTTGCATGCAAGTACAATAGGCATAAAGCGTAAATTAACTAGTGAGAATTCTTCCTCATTATGGCATAAGAGATTAGGTCACATCTCCAAAAGGAGAATTGAGAGACTTGTGTCTGATGGAATTCTCGATCACCTTGATTTTATGGATTTTGACACTTGTGTTAATTGTATTAAGGGGAAACAAACAGACGTTAGGAGATTGGGTGCTAATAGGGCTTCAAATGTCTTATAACTTATACATACGGATATTTGTGGGCCATTCCCTACGGCTTCTTGGAATGGTCAAATGTATTTTATAACGTTCATAGATGATTTCTCTCGATATGGCTACCTTTATCTTATTCATGACAAATCACAGTCTTTGGATGTGTTCAAAAACTATAAGGCTGAAGTTGAGAATCAACTCAACAAAAGGATTAAAAGCGTCGGATCGACCATGTGGTTGCGAAGTATAGCGGATAATATGACGGATCGGTGAGCGACATCTGGACCCGTTTGCTAAATTCCTAGAGGAATGCGGTATCGTTCCACAGTACACTATGCTAGGTATGCCTAGCATGAATGGTGTTGCTGAAAGACGAAACAGAACACTTAAGGATATGGTAAGGAGTATGATCAGTCATTCTACCTTACTAGCATCACTTTGGGAATTAAAAACATTAAAAGGCGAAGTAGTGTATATACTCAATAGAGTTCAACTAAAACAATGATAAAACCCCCTTATGAAGTTTGGATAGGCAAACTTGACCTAGTTTGAAGCATTTGCACATTCGGGATGTCAGTGAGGCACGACCTTATAGGCCAAATGAAAAGCGAACTTCAAGAACTATCGGTTGTTACTTTATTAGATATTCTGAAAGATCTAGGGGTTACAAGTTTTATGATCCCATTAAGGCCATTTTTGAGACTGGAAATGCCCGATTCTTTGAGGATGTTGAGTTTGTGGGGGGAGAAAAGATTAAGGACTTTGTCTTTGAAGAGGAACATGTTGAAATTCCTCTAATTTTGACAATGATTAGGTTCGGGCTTATTCTGATATTGTTGAAGCAATTCCAGATCAAGACAATGTTGTAGATCCTCCTGCTCAAGTTCAACAAATTGTTCTAGAAGAACAAACTCTACAACCTCAAGAACTTATGCCATTAAGGTGATCCACTAGAGAGAGGAGAAGCGCAATTTCGGATGATTATGTTGTATTTCTCCAAGAACATGAGGTTGACATTGGTGTGGTGGGGAAGTGATCAATCGACTACGGTGGGCCGTTGAAAGTTAGTGAAAGTGGATTGATGCTATGAATGAAGAGATGGAGTCCATGAAGGACAATGATGTTTGGGACCTTGTACCATATCTTGAAGGTGCGAAACCCATTGGTTGGAAATGGATATTTAAAACCAAGAAGGATTCAAAAGGCAATGTAGAAGGCCTGAGCTCGTCTTGTCGCAAAGGGCTTTACACAGAAAGAAGGCATCGATTATAAAGAGACTTTCTCTCCGGTTTCTTCGAAAGACTCTTTCGGGATAATAATGGCATTAGTGGCACATTTTAATCTTGAGTTACATCATATGGATGTTAAGAGGGCGTTTCTCAATGGTGACATTAATGAGACAATTTATATGGTGCAGCCAGAAAACTGTGTCAGGAGATGCAAAGCAAATGGTTAGCAAACTAAAGAAATCCATCTATGGACTCAAACAAGCATCTCGTCAATGGTATTACAAATTTCACCAAGTTGTCATCTCGTTCGGTTTTGAGATGACATTGGCAGATGATTGTATATCTCTGGAATTTGCAGATGAGATGCGTTTTTACGGTTTTATATGTTGATGACATCTTTGCTAGCCCTGAAATGATATGGGCTTATTGCACGAGAGAGCGAGATTTCTATCAAAGCGATTTGAAATGAAGATCTTGGTGATGCCTCTTTTGTTTGAGGAATTCAAATATATCGAGATCGCTCTTGAGGGTATTCTTAGATTATCCGCAAAGAGTTATATCGATAAGGTACTTAAAGGTTTGGTATGGGATTGTAAACCCCGGTGAGCTTACCCACAATGTCTAAGGGAATAAGTTCGACAGTATCGATACTTTGAGAATGACTTAGAAACTAAAGAAATGCAAAAGATTCCTTATGCCTCGGCTATAGGGAGTCTGATGTATGCTCAGGTTTGTACGTGTCCAGATATTGCGTACATAGTTTCAATGAGAGTTTGTATTTTAGATGATTTTCAAACTAAACATGTTATACTTTCATTTTTGATACAGTTCTGGTTGATTCATTTGAGATCATTTTCAGTTATAAAGTGTTTGGTTTATTTTTTTTAATCTACGAACTTATTTAAAGTTGATCTCCTTTAAGTCATGGAGTAGGACCGGAGGTTGGAAATAATCATGGTGAGATCATGCGGCTTGTAATTTCCTTGCTACACATCCATGCTTGATCCATGTCATTTGGTTATATCGGCATTCGTGACCATTGACGGGCTTGAATTCTGATTCATGTAGCAAAAGTAGACGTCTCGTATGTTAGTGTAATTGATGGGCCAGGCTTTGTTCGCGGTCGTGGTAATGATAGCAAAATTCTGAGCTCATAAGGTTAATACACAATTGTAGATGCGCATATAGCCCAGTGAGGGTGTTGGGGAATTTTAATGTCGTATGGGCTTGCTGTAGTATATAATTGTTTATACGGTATCAAATAAAGGTTGAGGCCCAATTAAATAAAGAAGAGTGATCTAATACATGGTTTAGGTATTTTTGGGCTTTTATGCATCCTAATTTAAGTGTGGACCCTCGTATGTGTAGAGACCGGGCTATAGTTTCTAGTTAGATGGAGCTGGCCACATAAATTATAACGCTGGGTTTCAAGCACAGGGTTTCCTTTATATAAATGGTTATGGTGAGGAATTAAAGAAGTATCTTTGCGTTAACTTGTCCAATTATCAAAAGTTTGAGGCAGCGTTAATTTGGAAGACAAAAGCGCGAGGCTCGAATAGTTCTTAATGGAAAATTCGGGTATCTTTGTTCAGTATTTATTTGGTATCTTACAGTGATCTGAGTATGAACAAATCCTGTTTTTAAAAGATTAAAAATCTGGTATAAACAGATCCTGTTTTTAAGAGATTAAAGATCTGGTATGAGAGAGATTAAAGATCTGATATGAACAGATCTTGTTTTTAAGAGATCAAGATTTGGTATGAACAGATCTTGTTTATAAGAGATTCAATTATCTAACACATGTTTGAGCTTTGAAGGCATTGTCCCCATGCAAATAATAATAATGATACTGTAGAGAGACAAATTCAGTGGGCCTGCTTTTTTTGGACAAATCACAAACCTCGTTCCCATTATTTATTTTCTTTGGAACTAATGTTGTCCGCTTCATTCATCAATGTCCTTTTCTTTTTTCTTGTTTTTTTCCTTATTAAATAAAATTATTTATTCTGGTTAATACGCCGCCAAGCTGGTCTATACTTATCATCACATGCTCAAATATTCCTTTGTTTGATGATTAAAAAAACTTATCCGAAATGTTTTTAATTTTGTCCAAAGAAAATAAAAAAAATCTTGCAATTTTTCATGCTCTTTACGTCCAAAAACTATTTTATTTCTACACACTCAAATTTGATGTCTTAAATTTTTTTGTGGGCCTAGTGCTAATTTGAGGTCAGATTGGCGTTCAAGTTGGTCCAAGTTAGTGTCCAACCCCAAGATCAAGTTCAGACTCATCCCTACAAGTTTGAGGGGTGAGTGGTGTCAATTGAGAGGAAATAATAAAATAAATATTTGGATAAAAACCTCAGATAATTTAAAATTTATAAATCTAACTCTTCTCATGTTTTTTCTTGAAGAAAAATTCATTTTGGATAAAAATACCTTTTATTATTTTATGTATTTATAGATTAAAAGGAAAATAATGAAGATATTTTTGTTAAAATGATGTCAAAAATGGATGGGGTTGAATTTTCCAAATTCTTTCAAAATCTTTTAATCGTCACCCATAATAAAGAGGAGGTTGAGGAGGTTAAGGGGTTGGTCCTAAAATAGGGAGGAGACCAAAAAATACTTATATTATTAGAAATGGTTCAAATGATTCAAGAGGTTCAAGAGTTCTAAGTAGTTCAAAGATGAAAATAATGAAGTTCGGAAAATTCAATGATAAAAAATATGAAATCCATCTTGAGGTGCATCACTAGCCTTATTATAATGATTTTCGCCTAAATGTATAGATAATATTCATCCCAATCCTCATGTCTTAAAAATATGTCTATATGATTCAAAAAAGCTCATATAACATTAAAAACTCTATCCTTCGTGTAGATATCATTCACTTCAAGACAAAAGATTTTATCTAATATGAGCTCACAATCAACCTCATGCAAATAACGATCCTTCATGTGTTCCTTAAGATCATAGGATTAAGCAAATAAATATCTCTTATTGGACCAAAAAAAAAAAAAAAACTTCTATACCAAGGTCATTTGTTTTAATACCATTTATAACTACCAATATTCAATTATTTAGGTATTGTATGTGTCTAAGAAACCCTTATCATGCTTTGAACATCTTTGCATATATGTAACTTTTATGATCTATTTTGGGATGTCATATATTCTTTATGCGTTTTTACCGATAAAGTGATTCGTGGCGTAGATATTATAAAACGGGAAAAAAAAAAAATCAATTTTTACGAAGAAATGATAAAGCGATGAAATTTCGGTTTAGGCGTTCGCCTGGAGCGCCGGATGGCGGCGAACGTAGTTGAATTAAATGCCAAAATCACAGTTCTTCCGAGTTGAATTTCGTTGAATTACAGGCGGTTGGAATTTGCGTTTTTCGGCTTAGCCCGGGTATATGGTGCAGCGTATCAAACGGCGTGTGGATGCGTAAGTGGCCTGAAGGAGTGATACATGGCATGGCGTAGATGTAGCTTTGTGTGAATGGTTCGCGTGGCATGTGTGGGAAATTAGAAATAAGAAATAAGGAGAAAAGAGAAAAAGAAAGTCAAATGGAAGAACAAAGAAAATGAAAAATATGAAAATTTCAAAGGAATGGGAGTGGAGTAAACAGGAGAATTTGGTGGGATTAGAACAAGGAAAAAAAAAAGAAAGAAAAGGAAGAAAGAAGACCAATAAAAAGAAATAAAAATGAAAAAAAAAATGAAAAATGAAAAGAAAAGGAAATAGGGAAAGTTATAAAGAAAATAAAGAAAGAGAATGAGACAGAGACGGACAGAGAGAGGTGTAGTGAGCAAAGGAGAATAGAGGTAGAGAGAAACACTTTACTCCTGCAAGATCTGCACGGAGATCGAGATTAGGTCGGGTTTTTCGTCGGATTAAGAGAGGCGAAGTTAAATGCTATGACGGAGGCTACGTTTGGTCTGCCAAAAATATTTTGGAGTTTAAATTAAACTCAAAGTGAGGTGAAATTTTGCTGCTTAGATTATTTTTAGCCTCGCGGATTTAATGACATAGGTTTTCTTCGGGTATGGCCGGCCGTGTGATTGATCGAATTTTGGGGCCAGATATTATAATTTTCGGGGCTTGTTTTTTGGATAGTCGTCTTGAATTTCGGGATTATTTTTCGGATAGTCGGGATAGGATTTTCGAGAGGCTTGTTTTTCGAGGCGATCCCAGGCCCGATTTCGAGGCGTGGTAGTATTGCTATTTTTTATGTGTCATTGCAAAAATTTGAATAACATGTTGATTGTGTGAAAATCATGTTAATGCATACTTATGGATGTATTGACATGAAATTTATGATGGATGTAAATTATATGTAATATATATAATATATATTTATCGGCTTACCTTTATATATATATATCTTTATATATATATATATATATATATATATATATATATATCCATGTGTTCAAATAATGTTGCGTGTAGTTACCATTCACGTGTAACATGATATGACATGAAATGGTATATTTATATTTCATATCACTTAGCGAGGGACGTCGCGTCGAAGTTGAGTGTGTGTGCATGAGCATTGGTTATTCGCATTCTTGAGGCGATTCTGCTGTGTCAAACTCGAAGTGGGACAACGTCAAAAAATTGAAACTCACGAGTGCATAAAATAATAATAATAAATTTCGTGTGTTTAGGTGAAGCAAGATGGAGCAAATCCTATACGAGGTAAAAGACCCGAAATTTTATTAAAAGCTGAACATATGCGTTCGCGTGGGTTCAGTGTCGGAAGGCGTCATGAGGCCCTACAGGTGAGACCTCGGAAGTCGCCACCACGAGAAAGCATACGAGTTTTAGGCCAAACTTGAATAAACATTGAAGGGTTGTCGATGGGTTGAAGTCGTTAAGGTGGCACCCGATAGTGATTTTATGGCATCTGCATGTGTGAGGGAGTCGGTCAGGACTTGGGTTGTAGGTATGAGGAGTTTCATCTCATGCATAACATGAAATATCCCATATAGAATTGCATTTTCTGTATGGAATGTGGTTTGATGCATGTATGTCATTGCATGTGTATTTAAGTGAGGTGTGCATTGTAAGAGGGTACCTCTTGGGCATTGCTCACCAGTCGTGAGACCCCACTTTGGTCTGAGGGAGGCAATATTTCAGATGGCGAGTGATTACGAAGGAGGCCCGACAACTGTGTTGTGAGTAACATTTTTATAAATGTGTTTTGTAGAATTTTGAGGACTTGGGTTGTGAGTATGAGGAGTTTCATCTCATGCATAACATGTAAAAATATCCCCATATAAATTGTTTCATATTAAGAATGTGGTTTGATGTAATGTATGTCGATTAAGTGTGCATTTAAGGTGGGAGTAGCCCTTGTAGGAGAATTTTTTCTCACCAGGGTGTTGGCTGCTCGTCGTAGACCGCTTTTTCGGAGAGTGCACGGGGAGGCCTTGTTTCCAGAGCTGAGGGCGTGATTGCGAAGGAGGTCGACATGTGGCCAGCCCAGTATGGTATTTTTGTAAATGTTTTTGTATAAAGGATTGTTATAAATTCTTTGAATTTATTGTATAAATAGTTGGGTATGTAATTATGGTAAGAGGGTCGTTATCGGACCTCTACAGACTACAATTATTCATTTTCTTTTCATATTTTAGATTTAAATATGAATGAAGGGGTCCCGGTAAAGGGACGTATGGAAGTGGTGCCGAGCAACTCGATGTCCAATGGTAGTTGGTTCCGGTCCGGTACCAAGACTTAGGTGTAAGACGACCTAAGACCGAAATTTCGCGGGTTAACGGGTTGTCAATAAAGGCCCACTGAAAGTGGGGGGCGTCGGTTTGAAGTATGAAAGAACTTAGGTAGCGATTGCAGGGGCTCGAATGTGGATATCCACAAGTATGGTCTTGATCTTGGCTCGTCTGACTAGGTATCAAGAGTCACAGGTACGAATCTGGGGGCGTGGTCATGGTGCAAATCATGCATTATTATTGTGTGTTGCGTGTTTTGTGCTTAACATGCCATGTGATATGTGTGAATAATATACATGGTAGATTGTATATGGAATACTAGGGTTAGAAAACATAACCTTAGGGATTCGGAAAACAAAATGAACATGATAGTTCAGGAACTGATGGGTATTAGTGGCTGGCATTATGCACCACTAAGGAAAAAGGGATGAACGGTGTAGTTCATGATGTTAAAGTCCATTAGTGATTGGCATGTACACTCTTGGTTAAGGCGAGATAGAAATTTGATAACTGTATTACCTGCTCCGACACTGTGCCAGATGGCGCTACTTGAGGAAGAGGGCCATTTGGGAGTGGTGGGGCGAGTAATAACCGACCAGGCTTTAGAATAACAAACCTTCATAGAATTTGATGTTCTTTGTGAGCATACCGCATGTGAGGCGGTGTTCATTTGTTGCCACCATCGCACAAGCTAGTGCAATTGGGAACCAAAGGGGAGTTAAGTAACATTTAGAGGTTTAAGACACATCATCCTCCAGCCCTTAAGGGAGGAGGAGACTCGATGGTGGCGGGTCATTGTTTCTGATTAGTCGGAAAGGATATGGGCGCTAATGATAAGAGGAAGGAGAGTCAATCTTCTTCTAGCTCCAGGAAGAAGTAGAAGACTTCTGCTTTGCACGAATCTCAGGGACAGGGCCGTGGCCACCAGGGCTAAGGCCAAGGTCAATCATTCAAAGGTGGGAGACACTTCAGGGCTTCTAGTCAGTCAAGGCAAAGAGTGTGTTTCCATTGTCACCAGCCCGGACATGTGAGACGAGATTGCCCGCAAAGGCAGGGATCTTAGGGATATGGGACACCTCAGTCCCAGTCATCAGTGGGACAAGTGCGGACACAGTTTGTTCCTTCTCACCCCAGTGTGGGCCAGGGGAACCGGTGTCAATCCCGAGTCTTTGCCGCAAGCATCTTATTGCATATGGGCCACGTGGGCTGGGGCATGGTCGAGGTCGACGAGACTACAGGTCGGTGCCCGAGGACCAGGGGCATGTCACGTTGTGGTGCGGTAAGGCGAGCTTGTAGATCAGTTTGATGTATAGGGTACGTTTCGGCTCTCGCACTTCTTGACTAGAATGTTGTTTAAATTTGGACGCATCATATTCATGCTTATAGTTGTATAATGTGTGAAAAGTTTGGGTTTAGAGGTTGAAACCTTTAAAAATCCGTTGTATGTGAATTCTCCCCTAGGAACTAGGGTGAGTGTTGATCAGAAATGTCAGGATTGTGAGTTAGAGATCTCAGGGATTCTGCTCACGGTGGACCTTCGAGTGATGGACATATTGGATTTTAATGTCATTCTTGGCATGGATTGGTTGATGGCACACCAAGTCATCATTGATTGTGATAGTAGGAGGATTACTGCCTACACACGGGACGATATTCATGTGACTTTTCAGGGGGAGAAGCATGATGCTTTACCTTAGACCGTTCATGACTCTAGATAGCATGGGCAGTTGATGGGTTGGCTAGTAAGCCTTACCCTGGAGGACGAGGCAAGACGGGATATGAGTCTACCTCGGGTAGTTTGCGAGTATGATGACGTTTTTCCGGATGAGCTACCGGGATTACCTCTGCATAGGGATGTAGACTTTGTTATTGAGTTACACCATGGTACGTCACCCATTTCTATGACTCCTCATAGGATGACATCGATTGAGTTGTAAGAACTCAAGGTCAATGCGGAATTGTTGAATGAGGGTTTTGTAGGCAAGAGCACTTCACCATGGGGCGCTCCAGTTATGTTTGCTAAGAAGAAGGACAAGACTCTTCGACTGTGCATTGATTATAGACAGTTGAACAAGGTTACGGTCAAGAATCGATATCCATTACCCAAAGTTGATACTGATTTGTTTGATCAGGCGATTAGTGCTCGAGTGCTATTTAAACCCTTTTTGTTTATTTAAGGTTCGCTTTTGTGTACTAATCGGCGTAATTAACTGATTTGCACATTAAAGGTCCCGGTTATTCGCGATCGCATTTGTGGCTAATTTTGTAGTTTTTGTAGCTAGTAATGCCAAATTTGTTGAGATCAATTCAAGCCGCGAAGAATTCGAGGAGTCGAACTACGGCATTTCGGATCATAAATCGGGGAAGGAAAGGAGGAGCAGGGCTTGACGAAGAAGCGAGGCTTCGAGGAAACGATTTCGCACCCCTGTGCAAAATTTTCACACCATTGTGCGAAATTTTCTCCTGCACTTTTGACTTTTTGTCATTTTTACTCCCTTTTTCCCATTTTTTCCCTTCATGTGTATAAGTGTGAATTGAGGGTATTTTTGTATTTTTCTTTTTGAGGAGGCTTTATAGAAGCTTAAACCCTTGTAAGAAAGGCCGATTTTTGGTTGGGTGAAAAATACGAGGCTTGGTGGACGATAAGCTTTCACTGTTTGCTTTCCTCTTCTTTCATTTTCTTTGTTTTCCTTTTATTTTCTCGGTTGCCCAGAAACTTTACCCCCTTGAGGATGACAGCTGAGGATGATTAGCTAAACCCCCTCCATCCTTGAAGAGGAGGGCTACGGGGCTAGGGTTTTGAGGTAAAATGACAGTTCTCATGTATTTAATGCAAGCATTTATGGGTATTTATGTCTCTATTTCTCATAATAGGTTTAAATCTCTTTGATGCACCTTGGTTAACACAATACTTAGCGACTTTTAGGGTTCGGTGGATGCTTATTCTTCAGATCCATTGAGATTCATTAGTTGTCATTTATTAGTTAATGTGGGTAGATTTTAGGAATGAATTTTCATGGCCGGAACATTTATGTCTAATAAATGCTATATTTCAAAAGGAAAATTAATAGGGGTTCAATTTTGATAGTCAAATGAGATCCAGGTTCGAGGAAATGACTATAGGTCATCTTCCCCAATGCGAGGAAAAGGACCTGAGAACCTTTCATTTGCCTTAGGATCTCAACCCAATAGCCCGATGCTTCAAGGAGTTCTTTTTCATATTTTACTTCATTTTATTTTCAGTCTATAAATCACTAACTCTCACTATTTTTACTAAAACCCCAAATCCAAATTGAATTCACCATTTTGAACTTAACTACACATCATTTACACGAAGAAAACCCATCCCTGAGTTCGACCCTATGAGTTAATTATATCAAGTAAAGAGCTTGGCTACTACAAATAGAGGAATTTAGGTTTATAAATATTATTGATTCGACACCCCCTACCGTGGCACGCTGCCAAATTAAAAAGGGCGAGTCTACTCCAGAAGATAAACCTTCACACCTATATCATCGATAGGAGGCCAATATCCCTGCGACAAGAGTTAGAACGCTTATGAGCATTTCAGTTCACAAGATGCCTGATCGTGGACGGCAATGCTCCTACAAAGATTCATGGATATCATGCATAGTATTCAACCCTACTTGGACTTGGCTTTGTTGTATCTTTGTCGACGTACACTGATCTACCTCGTTTGCTGAGGAGCATGAGGATCATTTACTTCGATTGTTTCCGTGTACTTAGGGATCATCATGATGGTCAAGTTCGCAGAATGTGTAAATGTGAATTTTGGCTTATCGAGGTGAAATTTTGGACACGCTGTGCTCAAGGCTTTTAGTAGACTATGAAAAGGTTGAGGTCATGAGTCGGAGAGAGATATTCAGCCAGACCATGTAGGTACTACAGCGCGCTCATCGAGGATTTCTCCCGATTAGCAGCACCTATGACTAGATTGATCCAAAAAGGGCTCAGCCTGAAAGTGGGATGACCTCGCATGTGAGAAGGCATTCCAGACTCCAGAAAGGAGCTTACTACTGTAACTCCCATTCCGATAGTCCTTTAACAGGACATGTGGGCACACTGTATAGTGATGCCTTTAAGGAAGGACTGGGATGTGTCTTAATGCAATCCGAGAGGGTCAGAGCTTACGTTCCGGCATAATGCTAAAGAATCATGAGCAGACTACTCCCACATGACCTCGAGTCACGACCATAGCCTCGCAAAGTACTTCCCGGGCCAGGCAAAGGCGCCACCGGCTTCAGGCAGTGAGCGTCATGTTTTCGTACCATAAGAGTCCGCTGCTTTATATTCACATGGGACCTCAAACACGAGGGCAACAATGCATGGATGGAGACTGAGGATTATGACTTCACTTCACATTACCATCCCGGTAAGGCAAGATAGGTCACAGAGCGCGTCAAATAAGTCACGGGAGACTCATGAGTATAGCTTCCCGGAGTGGTAGATGCTCGAGACTCCGTGGGGCAGCTTCATATAATAGACACAATGATCGTGCTCGTGGTACTTTCGGGAGTTTGGTGGCTGGCTGCCATCTCCACGAGTGCCAGAAAGTGATCAGTCCTGGGGCGCGTGGACGCAGAGATATCGTTCATCAAGGGATCTAGTACACCGTGCATATGTAAGTGTGACGGCGGTCAGCCATCCACACAAATGGTAGTCTTCAGTATAGGGGATGAGTTATGGTTCCCCAACTGACCAATTTAAGATAGGAGATACTTAAAGAGTTCCACTTCGTCGCCAAAGATGTACCGTGATCCAGGTGGCACAAAGATGTACCGTGATCTTTGTCGCCAGTATTATAGGAGCGGGATGAAGCGACACGCTAGAGATTTCGTTCGATGGTGTCTCACGTGTTAGTAGGTAAAGGCTGAGCATCCGAAGCCAGTAGGGCTATTTCAGCCATTAGAGGTAGCAACGTGGAAGCAGGAGCACATCACCACGGATCTCAGATTCACCGCCACTCGACACCGTGGGAGGCTGGATGCGCATGGGTGATGGGCGGACGGCCACTAAGCTCCAAGACATTTTCCGGGTAAGTGATAACCTTCACACTGAGGAATTCTAACGGCTGTATATTCAAGATCATTCGGCTTATACGGCGCATTCGGGCATCCATATAGTATCGTGAACAAATCCCAAGTTTACGGCACACTTTTGGAAGAGTTTCTAAAAGGTTATGGGGACACAGTTGATGATAAGCATTGCGTTTCATCCGCAGATAGATGGTCAATCGGAGAGGACCATGCAGGTTTTAGAGGACATGCTGCGAGCATGTGTCCTGGACCTTAAGGGTAGCTGAGATGAGCATTTACCCTTAGTGGAATTCGCCTACAACAATGTGGCTATCAAACAAGTATAGATGGCACCCTATGAGGCCTGGCGTGGGAGGCCAGCGATCCTCGATTTGTCGGGACAAAGGTGGCGTAGAGTGTCACTAGTCCGGATCTGATTACGTACACCTTCGAGAAGGTGAATTTGATCAAAGAAAGCCTCCCACGTCAGTGCATGCAAGAGCCACGCCAACACTGCGGCTCCACTTCTAGAGTTTGCTGCAGGTGATCACGCCTTCTCACAGTGATGCCTAAGAGATGAGGCGGTAAGATCTCGACTACAAGAAAAGCCAGCCGAGGTATATCGGCCCTTCGAGATACCTCGAGAGGATGGGCACTACTGTTTACTTCCAAGCAGCTACCTACCAAGTTTATCGTGTCCAAGGAGGTGTTTTTCACGTCTCCTTGCTTCACAGGGCATAATACCCGCGCGCATCCAAATTTCAAGCTGCAAGGGATCGGGGAGAGAGATTATCAAAGGATAATCACGACATTCGAGTGGCGGACTAGTGGGTATTTTGGATAGCCGGGATCAGGTTTTGTGACGCAAGACCGTGCGGCTAGTGAAAGTGTTGTGGCAACACCGAGGAGTTAAGAACGCAACTTGGGAACGCGAGGACACAATGCGAGCCATCTATCCTTTCCTATTTGAGGATGAAGGTGTGTTGTTTAATATTTAAAGTCAAATATTGGAACTAGAATGACTATTGCATATGCATGTAGATTGATGGTGTTAGGTGTGCGGAATTTCCTTGGTGACGAAATTCTGTTAAGGGGGGAAGAATGTAAAACCCGGGAAAAATTCAATTTTTCTAAAAAATGGCAAAACGGTAATTTTGGTTGGAAACCGAAAATTTTCTACATGTCGGATGACAAAACGGACTTCATCGTTGAATCTGCTTTCACGCAAATCTGCTATACCTAGTCGACTTCGCTGAATTCCAAAAAAACGATTGAATTCTCGGGTTTTTCGGACACTAGGTGTCCCGGGTGACATGTCATGAGCATGTCGACATTATGCTGCGATGGCAAATTCTAGGGAGCGGGGACATGGCATGAGTCATGTGGTGCACTTCAGGAATGGCTTACATTAAGCCACATGTGTCAAAGGAGGAAATAAAGGAACAAGGCGAGAAAGAAAGAAGAAAAAACGAAAATTTAAAATGAATCGAGTAGAGCAAACAGGAGAATTCAGGATTAGAACATCAAGGTGGAAAAAGAGGGAAGAAAAAGAAGACAACAAAAGAAATCAAAAGAAAAAATGAAAAGAAAAAAAAATAAGAAAAGTTAAAAAGAAAAGAAAGAAAGACAAGGGGGCAGAGACGGACAGAGAGGGGCAATGAGCGAATGAGAAGAGAGGTAGAGAGAGAAACTCTACCTTCTCTCTAAAATCTACAGATCTGGTCAAGGTTTTGGCGAGCCAGTTATGCAGAAAGCTCATTTTTACGTTGTATTTCCAGAAATTGACAAAAAAGGTGAAAGATCAAAACTAGAGTTTAACCAAACCCACGAGGAGGGAATTTTCAGATTTGATTATTTATACTAAAAAGCCATTTAATGGTACAGTTCTTTGAGATCGTGATCGTCAGGTGATTTAGTCCTAAGATTGGGACTAAATATTGGAAATTTTCGACTATTTATCACCCACATAATTTTCGACAATCTTGACTAAATTTTTAGGACTATTTTCTATTACTGACAAGATTTTCGTAGTCCGGGAACAGATTTTCGACTAAGTGTGTCGTTTTTTTTTTTTTTTTTTGTTATTGCAAAAATTTGAATAACATGTTGGTTATATAAAAATCATTTTAATGCATGCTTCTGAATGTATTGACATGGAATTTATGATGGATGTAATACATACATACATATATATATATATATATATATATATATATATATATATATATATATAGCTCCAAGGAGTGGCTCACTGAGACCCCGTAAATTCGCCATACCCATCTAAACACACTCCGGGATTTGGTAAACTTGAATAAATATTGAAGGATTGTCCAATGGGTTGAGTCATTGGATGAAACACCAATGACTGGTTTTCACACTTGGCATCTACATGTGTGAGGGAATCGGTCAGGACTCGGGTTATGGGCATGACCGCATGAGGAGTCTCATCTCATACATAACATGAAATATCCCATATAGGATTGCATTTTCTGTATGGAATGTGGTTTGATGTATGTATGCCATTGCATGTGTATTTAGGTGGAGAGTAGCCCTTGTAGAAGAATTTTTCTATCATATCAAGGCCACCCCGCTGGGAGCCCTCTTTCGTACAAAGGAGTATACAGAAGATTTATGTAGTTCGACGAGGCTCGTGATCAGAAGGAGGCTGACATGTGACCTTGAGTAACATTTTTGTAAAAGTGTTTTGTATAAAAGGATTTTTATAAAAAAAATTTGGACTATTGTATAAATAGTCGGGTATGTAATTATGGTAAGAGGGTCGTGATCGAACCTCTATAGACTGTAATTATTCATTTTTTTTTTCATATTTTAGATTTTAATATAAACGAATGGGTCCCGATGAAGGGACGTATAGAAGTGGTGCCGAGTAACTTGGTGTCCATGGGTAGTTGGTACCGGTCCGGTACCAAGACTTAGGTACAAGACAACCTAAGACCGAAATTCCGTGGGTTGATGGGTTGTTAACGGACCCCAACCAGTATGTCACAAATACACAGTTTTATTTTGTGATTTTCTTTCATCTACTTGATGTGCGACATACATGTGGTTGTGTCGCCTTGATAGATGACTGGCCATTCAGACCGGAAACATATTCGACGTGATAAAACATCAAACTGCGATGTGTCAATATGCTGCATAACTGGAATCATAAATATTATAGTCACTATAAGATTATCAAATATATAGGCTTTAAGTCGGTTATTTATGCTAATAACGTGGATGGTGCGTCATCCTCTAAAATTTTTAGCGAATTTGATTCTAAGTTTATATCGAATGTATTGCTAGTTTGAATCAATAAAATTATTTCTCATTTCAAAAAAAAAATGGGATGTCACATATATATTCCTAAGTAGATAAATATAGTAGTATTAGAATGTAGGTTTATGTAGATGTCTTCAACAAGTGTGTAAGGAGTAATTGAAATGATTATACATTGCATATGAATGGTAATTAATTTCGCCACTACCTCACAGTGTTTCTTCGATAACTTACCAAAATTTTACTTTCTTTCTATGGTCTCTATAAGATAGAGATGAACTATTGCCTTCATAATATGGTTTATGGTTACATGGACAGGGGGGAGGCCTAAATCATTGGACAACAAGAGGGTCCTCGGAAATATCATTGGCTTATTTGATGTAAGTGTTGGGTATTTTAGTAAATTTGGGCCTACATATTAACATTATACATTAAGCCATCTAATTTTTTTTAAGCCTAATTAAATATGATCAATTGATTAATTTTGGGCTTTTTTTAAGTACACCTCTTATAAATATAATATGGGCTTTGCAATGTGTACAAACCAGTTATTTTATTTATTAATGATGGGCTAATAAATAAAATAAATTAACAAGAGGTATAAAAGAGTTATGGTCCCCATTCTAAACGAGAGAGAAAAATAACACCTCATTATATCCTATCAATGATTGAGTTTTAAAGAAAAAATCTCTCGTTTTAGACGTGGAAGACAAAACTTAAGCAGGACAGCATTCCAATGGATACGGATATGTCTTCTAGTTTTCTTGTCTATTTTCTTATTAGTTTTAGCATGAGATTCTGGCATGTTTATCGTCTATATTAGATATGGATAAAGTAATAATCTATCTAGATGAAGAATACAATTTTATTATTAGTATGTTGTTTGTAATTATTTATTCAACAAGTGGTATCAGAGTCACTCATATTATCGATAAGGATTAGAATTATATTTATTTAATTAAAGGTGTTATATGGTGCTTGGATTCTTTGGTTGTGATTTCCATTCAATTATCCACATTGTTATTATCTAGTTAGCTCCTAAGGAAAATTCATCTCCCTTTTTCCCCCAATTCTTTTATTTCTTATTTATAATTTTTCATAATTATTTCTCCAAATTCTCAATTTCATCCCATGTAAAAATATGCTTTCATTTTTTTTTTTAATTTTTACATAATATCCGAGAAAAATATAAGTGTTTTTGAGTAAATTTTGGGGAATGGAAGTTCAGTTGAGTTAATGGCCTATTTTGCTATTATCATGTTGTATGAAGAATTATTCAATTTTCTTATCTTTAACTAGTCGGGCTTCCATGCCATTTAATAATATATCAAGTTAGTTTGACAGTCGGGCCTGCCATTTAATAATTAAGTCAAGTTTGGGTTATTGGGTCAAGTGATGGGTTTGAGTTATCAAATACTAGATTGGCTTTGGAGTAAGACCATGGGTTAGTTAAATTCTATTCGCACCATTTTTCACACCCCGTATTAGAGAGATGGGTGCGAAGGTGATGTGTGATATGGGGTGTATAGAGAAAATCATGGGTGTAAATAGACTTTCATGTTAAGCAGCCGAACACCGGGATATTTTACTTACCCGCTTGATCTCTCAACCCACTGGATCTGATCAACCTATTTGACCAACCCAGTTGGATCTTTGATTGACCTGTTTAAACAACCTAGTTGGACCGTTGACCATTGACTTTGATCAAATAAAAAAAATCTCTTTTTTCGAATATTTAAAATCCAATATTTCAATATGAATTAAATTGAAATTATACGTCGCCAAAGTGACCTCTATTATGACAATTTGCTTATCTTGAAATATGTGGATTTTATTAAATATTTGTATGATAGTATATAAAATTATGCGTAAATACCGCCAAAGGAGTGTTATTTTTTGCCGCATCTTAGATTAATTTGTAGTGGTAAATATCGTAAATTTTGATGTGTGTTATCCATGCATGCAATAAGTTGATCCAAAGATACACATTACCGGGTAGGATTTGTTGTCATAATATTTATTAACTGTTACTTTTTTATAAAGGTCGTAATTTCACGAATTGCTATTTTGTCCAAAGACTAAATATCAATGGTGTGTTAGGTATATTATAAAAGTCCATCTTATTGCTTTTATGCCATGTGTATGCATGTAGTGAATTTTTAAATTATATCTTACATGCTTAAAGGAAATGACCTTGTTGTTTATTGTGAGCTTGTTATTTCATTCTTGATACAGTTAACGCTTCCATTATATCTGCCAACATTAATAACATAACAGTGCTTAATGACACTAATTTCGGGAAATGGAAGGAGTGTATTACTATTTTTGTAACATCCCTTCCCCTTAGCCGAGGTAAGAGAGGGACGTCACACGGAACTGAGACTTCTTAACTTGATTTTTTTATTTTAGTGGGCCAATTTATATCATAAATTCATAATAACTGTAAAACTACCATCGTAGTGATATTTAAATTGTCCTTTACAAAGATTGGAGTCTCATTTACTTACACAAGTTCCACCATTACAAAATTTTATATTTACATTTCAAAAATAAATTCATGGACCTACACGTAAAGACTCATAATGTCAGTCAACTCAAGAATGCAGTGATGTCTCCGATAACTTCTTCGCACTACACTGATAAAAACACACGTGTTGCTTATAACTTAAGAGGAAAAATGTATTAACATATATCACCACATGCAATTCGCTCCTCAATTGCTAAAGATATAACATAATTCATATATCGTATCATCTACATCTCCCGTAGGAGTTTTAACAAAAATCAGATCATAAGGTATTCAGAGTACATTGTAAAGAACAGTAACCGAGATATGTTCAGCATTATAATCGACATTTTTGTTTTCATATAATTATTTCCATATATCATCTTTATTCGAGCATATAACATATAAGTATTTATTCGTAAAGACCGGGGTAATTATGAATGAGAGGGACTGTGACACCCTATCCCGAAGGCCCCGCGATAAACTGGCCAACCCACATGGTCACTCGTCACGTTGAGTAACCCGACACCACAACATTGTGTCCCCTTTCCTAAGACCCATGATTTAACGAAAATCGGAAACACAGAGCCTCCTTCAGACGGTACCTACCTAAAATACAACCCGCATAAATTGCTACAAGCAAATACGACCTAATATTATACAACGACCACACCGGGTCCACATACAAGTAAAAATGGCCATGTAGGGCCCATTTATCCATACTCAAACGTATAAGCACATGACTATAAAACCATAGTCTATAAGAGTTTAAATTAAATCACTCTTATACAAATAAATACAACCCATATATATTTACAAAATATAGCATCAAAGCCTGGCCACGCTTCTTCTCGTAAATCCCGCCTCCTCTAAGGAGCCCCCGGCCCATCGGTAATTGTCCTCGCACTTGTAAATGTGGTCCCAATGCCGCAGAGTGAAACCCAGCTGCCGCGATAATCTCCTGCGCGGTTAATCTCACCTAAAGGTAATACATGCAATGGGTCGGTGACAATCGTAAACACACATCCAAAGGCAACATACACACATGTCTACCTGAATGTGTAGAGGCCATGAATGGCATCGACCACTTCAAACTTCCACGCTCCGCACGCGCCCTCGCGACTCCATCACTCAATATGTCATTGAGTAATATATCCCGAGTCACTCACTAACTCGTCTCACATATGGATATGCCAAATGTGACAACCGTCACTAGTATTACCAATGACCCATGTATCGAGCCCTCCTAACTCCATTACCCAATGCAAGTGCCAATGGGCAACAAATCCTAAGTCAATCCCGACTCCTATCACACAACTCGAAGTCTATGTGATAAACATGATCGTGTGTCTTCTTTGGGCAACATAACTTTTCAGATCACACCGCGGCTCTCTTACACCCATGTTCCAGGATTTTCACCGAAGTTAATGGTCCCCTTCTGCTTCTCGCCCAACACATTAATTATATTTCACTTTGCGCTTTAAACCGCGGAGTCATTTATCAGACGTCATCCAAAGTACGAACTCACTACCCATTCATCAACACTCACGATTTGATATTGCTACCCATGCACACACCCAATATGACGATGTCCTCAGGCATATGCAATACTAATGTGTCACCGCAAATTCTCTACATGTTACATATAAGGATGCACACTACATGAACCATTCTCACGCTTGTACCTCATGTCAATTTCCATGCAAACATATATTGCAAGCACAGGTTCCATATATTTCATGCCAATATATATAGATATCATATCAAGCATATTAGCATCCGCTTTAGAATCCATGACTAAACAAATAATGTCATATAACCTTCTAGTCTAACCTATGACAATTCATACCCAATAAAATAGCCAGCCTACAACATGCCATGTGCAAATGACAAGTGCCAAACCCACTATTCACATCGACACAACTAAGTAACCTGCACACTTGGTGCAAAACATAGATTTTTAGCATAGTTTTGACCACCCACTGCCTTCCACAAGTACATGGAAAGAATCTTGACTCAATGGGATTTCCATAGAGTTCAAGAACACCCAAAATGGAGTTCGGACACGAAAGATACCTACCGTCCGATGTCGAGGCACACAATCATAACATGCACTAATCGTGCCCATCTCGCACACTCCTCCGTACAAACACCAACTTTCGCAAGGCCAGTGGACAATCTACTTCCTCCACAGGCATATGGATAGATTTTGACCTTCATAATGGGCTCGTCGACAGCCCAACACCCGAAACGGAGTTCGACTAAGACGCTATAAGCCTTTTCATTCAAACTCCGGTCAATTTACTTTTCTTAGCACTGAAACATCCAGATACCCGCGATTTCAAGGGTCTTAATCCATAATTTGACACTGGTTCTTTATACTCATTTGAAGATACGGTTCTTAGGGTTCTTCTCCAACTAGAATAACCCAAATTAGATCACCGAAACTCAAAGTATGTCCTAAACAACCGGAACTACTCGTTTTTCAAACAAAACTAGAAACTGTCTGAACATAGCTCCCCTTTGAATGCATTTCTGAGTCCAAAGAGGTCGGAATTTGGATAGAGTTATTTCAAGGAAATATGTTATCCTATAAATCTAGTTTAGATAGCAATTAAAATCACTCAATTCAGATAAGTGATGGTCAAGTTATGGCAAAAACTCAATCACGAGGTCTCAAAACATAAAGTAGGAAAAATGTCCTAAGATACCCACTTCAATGCATTTACGATTCCAAAGGGTCGAATTTGATAGACATATTTCAAGGAGATATGTTCTATAAGTCTAGTTTATCAAGAAAAATTGAAATCACCAATTTGATAAGGGCTGACCGAAAGCAGGCTACAAATACACTCATGGGGTCGAGGAAAAAACTCGACAACATTCCTCCACTTTGACACACACACACATGCCCTTAGATCAAAAATTAAAACCGAGTAGGATAAAAACCCCACCTCAATTTTAGTATGATTTTTTCTCGACATCGCTTTCGCCGTGAAAAACCTAACCTGGCTAAATCTTGATTCCAATACCCACGCGTAGCTCTGCCGTATAGAGCAAAGGAGCCTTTAACTCTCGCCTTAATGGTTTTCTTTGACCCTAAGAAACCCCAGTATGAAATCACGGAAAGGCTTTCTTCGTTTTCTTTTCTTTCTCTCTCATCTCCTATCACGTTTTCTCTAGACAAAAATGAGATCTCCTTGCATTTTGGGATATTTTGTGAGTTATTTATAGGTATTACATGGCTCGCCGCGCCGCCACGGCCACACTCCTTCGCCATTCTTCGCCCAAACAATTAGATTTCGCTCTGCCGCTTCATCTATCTCAAATAGACATTCTCAATATTTGACATTTTCGTGATTTTTCTAAAACTTCGAGATTTCGTGGTCCACTCGACGCCCTCCGTTGCCTTGAAATTCAAATCCGATCGCCTCACCAACCAATTCGCACTCGCACTCAGATTTAGCGATACGATTCCAACGGTGAAGTCCGTTTCGTCATCCGAGATCTAAGAATTCCGAAAAAATTACCGTTTTGCCCTTCCTAACAAAAATTTGAATTTTTAGGTGTTTCCCGGGTCTTACATTCTCTCTCCCTCAAAATAATTTCGTCCCGAAATTCCTACACACAACCATATGCAATCACATACATATGCAACAGTCATTGAATGCTACCAAATGGCTAAAGAACGTACTTTCATCCTAAAATAAGGTATAGGCGGTACGATCGTGTCCCTACGTCCCATGTGTCCCTCTACTCCTGCAGGTCGCATAGCATCTTCACTCAAATTTCTCTGCCACGCCTCAAGGTCAGCAAACCCGGGTATCGCTATCCATGATACGCATTGGTTCCTCCTCAAAGGTCCCATCTGTATCAACAACAAGCTCTCCCCAATCCACTACATGAGTCAAATCTGAAGTGTATTTTCGGAGCATGGAGACATAGAATACATCGTGAACACTCGATAAACTTAGTGGTAATGCCAACCAGTAAGAAACTATACCCACCCTCTCGAGCACCTCGAAGGGCCCAATATATCTCGGCGATAGCTTTCCTGTTTGCAAACTTGACCACCTCTAGGCATCACCTTCACACACAGATCATCTCGCTCAAACCCCAAAGGTCGCCGTCCGTAGCGTAACTCTTCTACCTCCTCCGCCTGAGCCGTGAGAGAAGACGCCTTCCATATCAAATCCACCTCTCGAGGTGACTCCATCAACTCCCGTAACTAGTGGTGGAGCTTCTCTCCCACCTCTCGGCTCCAAACAAATGAGATCGACATGGCTTTCCTTATAATGCCTCTTGTTAGGTGTCATTCGTATATCGCCTAATAATCGTTGTTTTGTGCGAATCCTAACCAAGGAAAATGCTCTTCCCAGCCACTCGAGATCCAAGATGCATGCTCGTAGCATGTCCTCTAAAACCTGTATGGTCATCTTCGACTGACCATCTGTCTATGGATGAAAAGCAGTGCTCATCATCAACTGTGTCCCCATGGCTCTCTGGAAACTCTTCCAAAAGTGATCCGTAAACCTGGGATCCCGATCCGATACTATGGAGATTGGCACTCCATGCAACCATACAATCTCTCGTATGTACAACTTGTAAAATTCCTCAAGTGTGAAGGTCATCCGCACAACCAGAAAATGTGTCGACTTAGTAAGTCGGTCCACTATCACCCACACCACATCATGCTTCCGCGATGTCCGTGGCAAGTGAGTCACAAAATCCATCGTGATATGCTCCCACTTCCACTCTGCTACCTCCAATGGTACAGGTAGCCACTGACAGCCTCGATGCTCAGCCTTGTTTGGTGACACGTTGAGACCATGTTTGATCAAAGTCCCCAACGTGTCTCTTCATCCCGCTCCAGTAATACTAGCAATGAAGATCATGATACATCTTTGTACCACCTGGATGCATCGCAAAACGAATTCTCAAAGGATCTCCTCTCTTAGTTTTTCCAACTAGGGAACCACAATCCGTCCCCTATACCGAAGACTACCATCCGTGTGAATGGCCCGACCCTCGTCCGTACCCATTTATTACTTTCGATCCACGATAGACATTATCACCGGCGTCCACGCCCGCGGGACTCAATCACTCTACTCAATAGGGAAGGCGTAGCCGCTCGCTCCAAAACACCTTGATGGATTCTTTGTATTGTAAGTCGAACTGTCCCACAGTCTCGAGCATCAACCACTCCCAGGAAGCCACACTAGCCAGTACTCCTCGTGACTTTTGACTGAGTGCATCAGCCACCACATTTGCCTTACCAGGATGGTACTGTAAAGTGAAGCCATAATCCTCCAGATATTCCATCCATCCGCGCTGCCTCATATTGAGGTCCCGCTGAGTAAAGATCTACTTCAGATTTTTGTGGTAAGAAAATACCTCGAATTTCTCACCATATAAATAGTGGCGCCATATCTTCAAAGCGGTATAGGCGCCAACTCCATGTCTGCGTAGGAGTAATTACGCTCATGGTTCTTCAACTATAAATTGAAGCATATAAGCTACCACTCTCTCAAGCGTGAGAGACACATCCCGGTCGGAGTGTTGTTTATCCATGATATCACGAGTGTACCCTGCAAGTCTGTTAGGGACTATCATAATAGAAGTTGTAGTAAGCCTCCTTTTCAATTCTGGAATGCCTTCTCACTCAGACCAATTCCTCAAATTGAGCTCTTTCTAGTAAACGAATCGGAGCTCCCAAGGTGAGAGGTCTTGGTCTAATAAAACCCTTGTCAATGATTCTTACTTGATTGGACCTTGAGTTCTGCCTTCAGCCGTGCCATCCTGAGGTGTAGAAATGGGCGACGTACTAGGGTGTAACTCAATGATAAAGTCCACATCCCTGTGCGGAGGTAATCCTGGTAGCTAATCGGGAAAAACATCCTCATACTCACAAACTACCTAAGATAGATCCAATTCTTGTCTCACCTCGTCCTCCAAGGTAAGGCTTGCTAGCCAACCCATCAACTGTCCACTCCATCTGTAGTCATGCACTGTCTGGGGTAAAGCATCATGCTTCCCCCACATTGAAAAGTCACACGGATACCATCCGGTGTGTAGGCAAAAATCCTCTTACTATCACAATCAATGACGATTCAGTGTGCCGCCAACCAATCCATGCCAAGAATGACATCAAAATCTGATATGTCCATCACTCGAAGGTCCACTGTGAGCAGAATCCTTGAGATCTCCAACTCACAATCTCGACATATCTGATCAATCCTCACCCTACTCCCTAGGGGAGAACTCACGTATAATGGCTCATCCAAGGTCTCTACCTCTAAACCCCAAAACATCCGCGTAGATGCGACGCGAAAGAATCGCGATGCACCGGGATCAATGATATCTTAGAAGAAGATTGATTCTCCTTCCTCTTAGTACTAGCATCCATATCCCGGATGCTGTGTGTCATCTACTCCTCTTCCAATGGCCAAGGTTGTCCTAACCATCGAGTCCCCTCCTCCCATGTATGTCAGAGGATGATGTGCCTGAAACCCCTAGAGGTTACTCGTCCCTCCTTGGCCCGTCATTGCGAAGCTGAGTCCTTTATAATGTTACTTAACCATGCTCGCACTTGTCTGATAATAAACGCTTCTACTTTGTATCCTTTGACCCATCGGAAACAACGACCCTCCACCATCGGGTCTCCTTCCCCCTTGAGGGCCGGAGGATAATGTGCCTCGAATCTCTGGAGGTTACTTGACCCCCCTTGGTTCCCAATTGCAAAAGCTTGTGCGATGGTGGTAGCAACAATAGCTGCCTGCATAAGGGTAGTAGTCGCAGCAACAAAAGCCTCTATGAAGGTCTGTTAGTCTAAAGCCGATGGTCGTGGGTTATTACTCCTCTCACCACCCCGACATCTCTGCCTACGCTGAGTCAAATACACGTGTCAAATAGCAATGAGTTATCAAATTTCTATCTCGGTCTAACTAGTAGTGCACATATGACCACTAATAGACTTAACATCATGAACTACAGTTCATCCCCTTTTCATAATTGGTGCATAATTCCAAACACTAATACACATCGGTTCCCGAACTATCATGTTCATTTTATTTTTCGAACCCCTAAGGTTATGTTTTCTAACCCTAGTGTTCCATATACAATCCACCATGTATATTATCCACACATATCACACAGCATGTTCAGAACAAAACACGCAACACATAACAATGCATGATCTAGACCCATGCCCATCAGCCCTCGGTACTCGTGTACCTAGACTCTTGATACTGGCCGAGGCAGGCTATCGGGACCATGCCTTGGATACCCACATTCGAGCTCCCTAGGTAATCGTTTACCTAAGCTCTGATACCAAGCTGTGACACCCTTATCCCGGGGGTCCCATTGACAATCCGTCAACATGTGGAATACTCGTGGATGTTGAGTAACCTGACACCACACCAAAACCGTGTCCTTTTAAGGACCCATGATTATGAAAATCGACGAGTCACCTTTGTATGGGGCTACTTGAAAATACTTCAATACAATTACATGGCAACATAGCTGATATTATACAACGATACACCGGGTCCACATACAAGTAAAAATGGCCACGTACGACCCATTTATCCATATTAAAACGTATAAGTACATGACTATAAAACCACAGTTCGTAAGATTTTAAATTACATCACTCTTATACAAATAAATACAACCCATATATATTTACAAAATATATATCAAAGCCACAATCCGGCTTTCTTCTCAATCTCGACTCTAAGGGCCGAATCACTTTGAAGTAAGCGTCACCTTTTTGAGAAATGTGGTCCCGACGGGATGAAGCAAAGCCCGGTGGTGATAATCTCGAGGGCTCTCCGCTAAGTGCACATGCAATGGTCCACACAATCAAACACACATCCAAATTACAACATACATGTCTACACGAATGTCTACATGCTATGAATGAGGCTTCGACTCACCATGCCCCTTAGTATTGAGCCCTCGTCAATACCCATCCTCAATATGTCATTGAGTAATATATCCCAGAGTCACTCAATTATTTCGTCTCACATGTCACATATGCCAAATGCTGACAACCATCCCACTAATTATTACCAATGACCCATGTATCGAGCCCTCCAAACTCCATTACCCAATGCAAGTGCCAATGGGCAACAAATCCTAAGTCAATCAGAGCTCTATCCACACAGCTGAACTACATGTGATAAACATGACCGTGTCTTCTTTGGGCAACAAAACTTTTCGGATCACACCGCGGGTCTCTTACACCCATGTTCCAGGATTTTCTGAGGGTTAACGGTCCCCCTTCTTGCTCGCCTTACATTCATTATATTTCACTTTATGCTTTAGGCTTCGTGAGTCCTTTATTGGAGCGTCATCCAAAATCTGAACTCACTACCCATTCATCAACAACGATGATGGATGATCATATAGCACACACACTAATATGTTGATGTCCTGTGCATATGCAATGCTAATGTCCTTGTAAATTCTTCATATTTACATATTATGATGCACTACATGAACCATTCTCATCGATTGTACTTCATGTCAATTTCCATGCAAACATATTGCAAGCATAAGTTCCATATATTTCATATCGATATATATATATATATATATATATATATATATATATATATATATATATCACATCAAGCATATTAGCATCCATGAATCCAAGACTAAAAAAATAATGTCATACAACCTTCCTTAGGCTAACTCATGGAAATTCATACCCAATACAATGTACCACAACATGCCATGCAATGGTCGTATCAAAAACACGACTATTCACATCGAATATACAACTAAGTAGCACACACTTGGTGCAAAACATAGATTTTAAGCATACTTGTGATCACCCACTGCCTTCCACAGGTACATGGAAAGAATCTTGACTAAATGGGATTTCCATAGAGTTCAAAAACACCCAAAACGGAGTTCGGACACGAAAGATATGGACGTCCGAAGTTGGAGGCACACAATCATAAATATGACCACTGTGTCCCATCTGCACACTTGGTACAAACACCAGCTTTTCGGCAAGATTAGTGGACACAATTTCCCTCGACCAGGGCATATGGACCTATTCTTGGAGGCTCAATGGGTTTTGTAGAGTTCGAAGGCTTACACACAACGGAGTTCGAGACCCGAAGACGTTATAGCCTTTTCATTTAAAATTGATCAGTTTACTTAACTTACATTGGAAACAATCTATGATACCCGATTTCAGGGGTCTTAATCCATAATTTGACACTGGTTCTTTAAATGTTTGAAAGATCTGAGTTCTTGAGTTCTTCTCAAGCGGAATCACCAATTGGATCACCAAAACTCCAGGTATGTCTTAAGCAATAAGATGCTGGATTTTCATTATTAAATGTCCCGAGCTTGTGGCTCCCATTTAAATACATTTAAGGTCCGGGGTGGAATTTGGATGAACCTATTTCAAGTATATTTATTCTATAAGTCTAGTTTAGACGGAAATTAGAATCACTCAATTCAGATGGTGTTGGCTGGGATTATGGAAAAAACTCAGTCACGGGGTCTCAAGAACAATGACGGGGAAAAAATGTGGTGTGGCTCCACTTTGAATGCATTTCTGATTCCAAAGGGGTCGGAATTTGGATTAACCTATTTCAAGGAGATATGTACTCCTATAAGTCTAGTTTATCAAAAAATTGGAATAACTCAATTTGGATAAGGGATGGCCATGTTATGGCCAAAATAAAGTCATGGGGTTGGAGGAAAAAAACTGGACAGCATTCTCCACTTTGACACACACACACATGCCCTTAAATCAAAATTAAACCAAGTAAGATAAAAACCCTACCTCAATTTGCATGATTTCCTGGGACACCGGCTTTTCTCGGTTTCCATGAAAACCCGAACCTTAGCGAAATCTTGTGATTCCAGTACCCACGCGTAGCTCTGTCTTGTAGAGCAGCTTTAACTCTCGTCTTGTCGATTCAGCAGCAAACACATTGAAATCGCTGGGAGAAGAGTTTCAACAACCTCTCTCTCTCTCTCTCTCTTTCTCTCTCTCTCTCTCTCTCTCTCTCTCTCTCTCTCTATATCATTTTTCTCTAGACAAAAAATGAGATCTCCTTGCATTTTAGATATTTTAGGATATTTATAGTGTGGACACATGGCTCATGTCGCGCCACATGTCACACTTCTTCAGTTCCGTTCTTGCCCTGAAATAATTTATTTCGTCTCGGTTTTAGTTCCATCTATCTTAAATATACATTCTTTAAATATTTGACATTTTTCAGGATTTTTCTAAAAATCTTGCTTTCGAGGAGTTCACTCGCTTATTAAGCCTCGAGAGATCGTAGAAAATCCGACTATCAATTCAACGAGAAATTCGCATGGTATTCGTTTCATGAGACAATTCAGCGGTGATGTTTCATCATCGAGATCTGAAGAATTCCAAAAATTACCATTTGCCGCTTCCTATGCTTCGGAATTTTCAGGTTTTAAAATTAACTATGAGACAGCGATACAACATGTACCGAAGGTGCGGTCTGATGTTAACAAGGTGCGAAGCACAAACAGAGACATGTCTGCCCATGTAATAGAAGTGTCGTAGCACTATGCAGGAGTGTTGTAGTGCTGAGCAGGAGGTGTCAGTACTAATCCCGAGGTGCCCATTCATTTCTTTGTTCGATCTGCTTGAACTGGTATATGTAATATTGAGCTTGTTATATTGTTTTTAATCACATTCTTGTATTTATATAACGCTAACAAATAAGGGTCGAGAAAACAAGTTTGCCCAGAAACAGGTTCACCGAGGCGAAGCGAAGAGGTTCAGAACATTTTACATATAACTTATATATATGTACGAACCCTTTCATTCACTTATTAGGATCATCAAGTAATCCAATTTCATGCCTATAGTTCACCTTAATCGGAGTCCTAACAAAGGAGTGACAATTTCTAGAATTAATAGAAGGTCGGAAACAATAACAAGACTGTAGGTTTGCCTAGGCGAATAGGTGCTATGCTTAGGCGGAGAGGTTTGTCTAGGCGAACCAACCCTATGCCAAGGCGTAGGAACAATGACTAGAAAATGCCCTCGAGTTCGCCTAGGCATACTAATCTTCACCTAGGCGGAGCAAAAAATGAGCAAGAGTGATCTCGAGTTCGCCTAGGTGAAGGGCGTCGGGTTTGGAAAAAATTCTGGCTTTTTGCCCTTTTTTACTGAAAATTTCCATAAAAATAAAACAATATCATAACAACTCTCAAACCCAACTCAAATTAACCAAAAAAAAATTTATAAGGATTTTTCCTACACAAACCCTAGACAAAGAGGGATTTGTGATGGTTTATACAGTTTCTTGACTTTAATAAACTCCACTTTTTCTTCTTACTTATACAAGGATGAATCTCCAAAAGGATAGAGCAATCACTAAATAGCTCTCTTCTCCCTCAAACCCATATACGAGTTCTCCCCAGAAACCAAAATGAGAAATGTTATCTTCTAAAGACAATTTGATTTCTCTTAATATACATTTCTTTCAATTTACATCCCCTTTTAATTTATTTAATCCTTCAACTCCCATCTATTATCAAGTCAATTTATCCAAATTCTATAATAACATATAATCTTCTTACATAATGTCCTTTGGGTCCTTAATTGGTAACTTACCAGATTACCCCTTTTTACTTTTATAATATTTCTGATTATATCATTTTTCACACTTAGCACTTAATTTTCCGAAAAATACAATTTTGGATTTTATTATATTACTAAACTGTAATAAACTACTAGGGTATAATTTGGGGTGTTACAATTTTACTTGGGTGTATGGATCTAGACTATGCAATCCGGACTGAATGATCTTTTGCCCTTGCGATGGCCAGTCTTGTAGGAACAAAGAGACTGAAAAAGTGGGAGCATTCTAGCATGAATCTTATGATCTGACACTCTATACGAGATGCCATAAGGGTTGCAATGCTTGAGGAGAATGCTAGAGTTTCACAAGACAATAAATAACGAGACCGATTCACTTGGATGCGAAAGGTTGGCTTGAGCACTATTCTTTCTATTTTGTTTCAATGTGGTACAAGCCAAAGACATAAAGAATACATAATGGAAATCTAATCTTGTGCTAGCGAGGACACTAAAGTTGGAATTGTCTGATGACATTCTCATGCACTTAGTTTTGATCTCTCTTCCTGCACAATTTAGTCATTTTAAGATAAGTTATAATACTCAAAAGGAAAGTGAATATGTGAGCTCATTGCTCATTATTGTGCAAGAGAAGAGATTGAAATAAAGATAGAAAGTGCTCACTTAGCTACTTCCTCTGACAATCTTTGCCCAGTAAGAAAAGGAAAAGGAATAGTAAGGAAAAGGAGGCGTAGACCATTAACCTCCATAGGCCCTAAAGGGCGAAAGCCCAAACGAGGATAAGGTCATCACTTGTTTTCTTTTACGAAATGTGAATATGAAGGCTAGTTTGTCCTAAGTATGCAAAATGGCTCGTCAAAAAGGGTAAACTATTCAACTTTGTTTGTTATGAAGTTAACTTAGCTTTAATATCAAATCACACTTGGTGGATAGATACAGGTGCAACTACTCACATAAGTGTGAAAATGCAAGGTTGTCTTAGGAGTCGAGTGCCAATTGATGTTGAAAGATTCATCTATATGGGAAATGGCAACAAAGCTCCTGTTGAGGCGATTGGTTTATTTAGATTACAGTTAGAATTTGGTTGTTATTTGGATTTGGATGAGACTTTTTATGTACCGTCATTTAAATGAAATTTGGTATCTGTTTCTCGTTTAGACAAATCCGATTATTCTTGTTCATTTGGAAATAGAAAAATTAGTCTTTTTCAATATTCAAATATGAGTGGCACAGGTTCTTTGGTTGATGATCTATATCAATTGGATATTAATGTCTCACATATTAATGAATCCTTCCATGCAAGTAATTGTGGTACAAATCATAAATTAACTGATGAGAATTCTTCCATGTTATGGCACAAGTGTTTAGGACACATTTCTAAACAAATGATGCAAAGACTTGTGTCAAAAGAAATTCTTGATTCCCTTTATTTTTCAAATTTTAAAATTTGTATTGATTGCATTAAAGGAAAGCAAACAAATATAAAAAAAAGTTGGTGCTAACAGGAGTTCATGTATCTTGGAATTAATTCAAACTGATATTTGTGGTCCATTTCCTACAGCTTCTTGGAATGGTCAACAATATTTTATTAGTTCCATAGACGATTATTCTTGTTATGGGTACCTATACTTAATTCATGAGAAGTTTCAATCATTGGACGTTTTCAAATCCTATAAAGCTGAAGTTGAAAATCAACTTGGAAAGAAAATTAAAGCCATTAAGTCTAATTGTAGTGGTGAGTATTATGGTAGATATGATGGGTCAAGTGAACAAGGTCCAGGGCCTTTTGCAAGACACTTGCAAGAATGTGACATTGTTTCTCAATACACCATGCTAGGGACTCTAAGTCAAAATGATATAGTTGAGAGATGAAACCGAACCTTAAAGGACATGGTTAGAAGTATGATAAGTCATTCTTATTTAGTAGAATCGCTTTGGGGGGACACCTTAAAGATTGCAACTTATATCCTCAATCAAGCTCCAAGTAAAGTAGTAGCTAAAACCTCATATGAGCTTTTGACTGGAAAGAAACCTAGCATAAGGCATCTTCATGTTTGGGGTTGTCCAGTTGAGGCTAGGCCATGCAGGCCTAATGAAAGAAAATTTGACTCAAGAACAGTAATCTGCTATTTTGTTGTGTACTTTGAGAGATCGAGGGGTTTCAAGTTTTATGATCCCTTAAGTAGATCCTTTTTCGAAACGGGAAATGCAAAATTTATTGAGGATGTTGAATATGGTGGGAGTTCAAAACTCCGAAAATTTGTCTTTGAAGAAGAATATGTCATTAATCCTATAGTTGCAACTAAAAATGATCAAGTAATTACACTTGAAATTATTTATGATGTTAATCTAGAAAATCAAGACACCCCTGAGTTACCTCCTATTCATATTGAGGAACCTGCTCCTACTCATGTAGAATATGACAACCTCAATTTGAAGTGCCCGTGGGAGGAGATCGGAGTGATTTAGGATGACTATATCATTATATCTCCAGAACACAGATTTGATATAGGGCCCGGAAGATGATCCAATATCTTTCGATTAGTAAACAAATGTGTAAACTCAGAAAATTGGATAGATGCCCATATAAAGATGAAATAAATCAATGGAAGACAATGGCCAGTTGGGATCTTCATTTGGTGCCTAAAGGAGTGAAACCAATTGGTTGTAAATGGACTTTTAAAACTAAAAGGAATTCAAAAGCCAATGTCGAAAGATATAAAGCACGTCTAGTCACCAAGGGATTTATTCAAAAGGAAGGCATTGATTATAAAGAGACTTTATCTCCAGTTTCATCAAAAGACTCTTTTAGAATCATTATGGCACTTGTAGCTCATTATGATTTGGAGTTACATCAAATGGATGTAAAGACTGCGTTTCTCAATTGTGGCATTGAAGAAACTATTTACATGATGCAACTAGAGAATTTTGAATTTAAAGAATCAAAACATTTGGTATGCAAATTAAAGAAGTCCATCTTTGGTTTAAAGTAAGCATCCCGTCAATGGTATCAGAAGTTTGATCAAGTGATTACCTCTTTTGGTTTTAAGAAAAACGTTGTATATCAATGTATTTATCACAAGATCAATGGGAGCAAATTTATTCTTTTGGTGTTATATGTCGATGATATTCTGCTAGCAAGCAACGATATAGGCCTGTTGCATGAGACTAAGATATTTCTTTCAAAGAATTTTGAAATGAAAGGTCTTGGTAATGCATCTTTTGTGTTGGACATACAAACTTATCGAGATCGGTCTCATAGTATTCTTGGCTTATCACAAAAGGCATATATTGATAAAGTGCTTAGTAGATTTGGCATGAAGAATTGTGCACTAGGAGATACACCCATTGCTAAGGGTGATAAGTTTAATTAGTTTCAATGCCCAAGGAATGAAATTGAAAAGAAAGAAATGAGGAATATCCCTTATGCGTCAGTAGTAAGGAGTCTCATGTATGCTTAAGTTTGTACGCTTTCGAACATTGTGTACATAGTTGGTATGCTTGGCAAACACTTAAGTAACCCAGGAATGGTTCATTGGAAGGCAGCAAAACGGGTTGTGAGGTATCTATAGAGAACAAAAGATTTTATGCTCACATATCGGAGATATGATCATTTAGAGATCATGGGGTATTCCGACTCCGACTTTGCTGGTTGCTTTGATAGCAGAAGATCCACCTCTAGCTATATTTTTATGTTGGGTAGAGGAGCTGTCTCATTGAAGAGTGTTAAGCAATCACTCATAGCTTCTTCCACTATGGAAGCAGAATTTATAGCTTGTTATGAGGCATCAAACCAAGCAATATGGCAATGGAATTTTATCACTGGATTGCGTATTGTTGATGGCATCGATAGGCCATTAAAGATAAATTGTGATAATAAAGCTGCATAATTATATTCTAAAAACAATAGAAGCTTGTCGAAGTCGAAACATATTGACATAAAGTTTCTTGTTGTTAAGGAGAGAGTTCAGAGTCCTCAGGTGTCTATTGAACATATTAGTACAAACTTCATGATTGCGGATCCACTTACCAAAGGTGTACCACCTAAAGCATTTCATGACATGTAGCTTGTAATGGGGTGTGGTTCATCCCGAGTGATATCTCTTGAATAATTGGAGTTTGTTAATTGTTGTTCATTTAATGAAACGGGTTTTTCGATCGAGACTCAAATTATTATTCTTATTTTGTTTATTGAAAACTCTAAACTAAAGTTATATTCTTTCAATTGCAGTTTAGCATAAAGTTTGAAAGTGTTTTGTTGAACTCTTTCGAATTATAAAGTTGGATCGATCGATTGGAAATAGGCATGATATGGGATCACATTACATGAAATTTCTATTCTACATATTCATACTTTGATCAATAATAGTTGATTGTAATATGATCATTGATAGATTAGTTATGTGTGACAAAAGATCGCTTTGGTTCTATATTGATATTATTGAGGGACTAGATTGTCTAGAGATGTTCACAGTCAAGATAGCAAATATTGAGCTCACTAAATTTTCATAATGTATAATTGTTTGTTGACATATGTGGCCCAAGTAGGAGATTATTGGGTATTTTAGTAAATTTGGGCCTACATATTAACATTATACATTAAGCTATCTAATTTTTGTTAAGGCTAATTAAATATGATCAAATTGATTAAATTTGGGCTTTTTTTTTAAATACATCTCTTATAAATATAATATGGGCTTTGCAATGTGTAAAGACCAGTTATTTTATTTATTAATGATGGACTAATAAATAAAATAAATTAATAAGAGGTATAAAAAGGTTATAATCCCCAATCTAAACAAAGGAGAGAAAAATAGCACCTTATTCTATCCCATCAGTGATTGAGTTTTAAAGAAAAAAGCTCTCATTTCAGACATGAAAGACAAATCTAAGCGGAACAGCATTCCAATAGATACAGGTATGTCTTTTAGTTTTATTTTCTATTTTCTTATCGTTTTAACATGAGATTCTGGCATGTTCATTGTCTAGATTAAATATGGATAAAGTAATAATCTATCTAGATAAAGAATACATTTTTATTATTTGTATGTTGTTTGTAATTATTTCTCGAATAGTAAGACCACTCTTCTTTATGTGTTTTCTGATATAGATTGAGTTGAAAATCATACTGAGTTCCTACATTATTTATTTGGGTGACCACTCAATAAATACTCTCTTGTTTGGAAGTTATACATTCATGCCAAAAAAACACAATTATTTTTTATGAAATCATTCTAAATCATATATTTTGTATTATTTATGTATTCTTTACAATTATTTTCAAATTAATGTTTTGAAAAACAAGTTTCCCTTAAATTAATGATTTAATAAATAAATAAATTTAAAATATAAACTTTTTTGAGAGGAAAAATAATTTTATTGATTTAAATTTGCAATAAATCCTTAGATTCAAGATATAAATTACTAAAAACCATAAAAAAAATTAAACAATATTCAGGTTAATAGTATAATAAATCGACAAATTTAATAATATAGTGACTAAATATTTAGGACTCAAGTTCTTTACATATAGACGACTATAATCTAATATATTTGACGGTTTGAATCCGTTTTGTCTATTTGAATTACTTTCACACAAATAAAACGTTGTAATATGACGATGAAAATCATTATATCGTAACAAGTTGATAATATATCCAAACATCGTAATGAAATGGCAACAAACGAAAAACAATAAAAAACTTTAATTTTTGTGAAATGATGACTTTATTAAGAGATAGATTAAAAAAAAAGTTGTAGATGTGATTTGAAACCTAAAATCACCCACATAGCTTAAAGATGAGGAGTGATCAAAGAAAAAAAGAAAAGAAAATGAGGTAGGTTTTTATTTAGTTATTTTTTTAAATATAAACTTAAAATATTATAACAATAAGATTCAATTTGTATCAAATTTTTGGTAACAGAACAAAATACGTACCCGGTTTGATCTAAAGCCGAATGAAACACCGGAGTGAAGAATCGTCTCAGCGTTCGTCAGTCATTCTAAATGGACAGAGACAATGATCCATAACATGTGGTTCTCCTTCTCCAGCCAGATACTCTCCACTCTCTTCCTCTCCACCTTATCCTCTTTCCCATTCCGTCTTCCGAGATCCTGTCAGACAAATCTCTCTCCACCATGGCTTCTTCCTCAACTCTCTTCGGCGCTTCTCCTTCTCAGGTAAGAAATGAGAAATCCAACGCCTACATCTCCAGAATTTCCTCCAATTCCAACGATTTGCTTTCATTTTCGCAGCTATGCTTCGCCAAGAACTGCGTCGTCTCAAGATCCCTTGCGAGTCCCACAAGAACCAATTCGTTGAAGAAGGTCAGTCACCCGAGAATCAGGTGCCAGGCCACCAGCGTTCCGGCCGATGATCGAGTGCCGGACATGGAGAAGAGGCAGCTCATGAATCTGCTTCTTCTTGGTGCGATTTCGCTTCCCACTGCAATCATGGTGGTTCCTTATGCGGCCTTCTTTGTCCCACCTGGGTGAGTATTTTCATTCCATTCTTCATTCCCCCTCCCCTCTTTTGTGCTAATTTTCTTCTGTTGTAGACACGATTTTCTGTTTGTGTACTGGTAAAATTCGCTGTTTTAAGCTGAGATTTTATATACTCTGTTATGGATTTCAATATTCTGAAATTCCTTTCGGAATGAATTGGAAACCCTAGAACAGGTCAGGAGGTGCTGGTGGTGGTACCATTGCCAAGGATGCCTTAGGAAATGATGTTCTTGCAAATGTATGGGTTAAGAACCATGGGCCAGGGGACCGGACCCTCACACAAGGATTGAAGGTAATTATTTTATTTCATTTTTATTTTTATTTTATTTTCCATCCCTGTGAATGAATTGTGGAAGAAAGAATGGCATATTTGAACTCTCTATATCCCTCCTTTTGTTTTTTGTTCTAATTGGAACTTTTGAATCTTCGGACTGAGCTTTGGTATATTGAATAGAGTTATTGTTGTGTGCAAGCAAGTGAACATAAACAAGAGAACAAAACATTAAAGATAAAACATTTAGGGAATGTTTGTTTTTAGTTTTTAAAAACTGTTTTTTGTTATGAAAAAACAAGAACAAAGAAAAACACAAAGAACAAGTTTGGTTCTCAGTTTTTTTTTTTTTGTTCTTAAAGACACGGAGATCACAAATAACACTAAAGTCGGAGTACAAGAACATGGTATTCTCTGTATTCTCTAAAACAATTTTCAAAAATAGGAACAAAACAAACCCTTTTATCACATGTTTCCCAGCTCTTTATATTTGTGGCCTTAATCTTGAACTATGAGTGTTTTCTGCTCTTACATCACTATTTATCATGCAAATTATCTCCATTAAATAACTTTTATTTTCTCATGACCTAAAATAATTATAAACTAACAACTTTATCTGATTAAGAATTTCAATGTATGTGCTGAACTGTGTTCTTATGGAAAGAAATATAAGCTAATTTACAAATTTAAAACGTTTTTCAACAATCTCAACTCTGGTAGTAAGTTATTAGATACACCTATGATACCCCTACCATCGCTCACTTGTGCCGCAGTCCCGTCTGTGCATGAACGCTTAGTCATGTACTACAAACACTCTTTGATATGATTGTAGTCGATCTTTACAGATCTGATCAACTTTACAACTTCATTGATTATCTATTACAGTTCATCATTTTAGTGAAAATCTTTTCTTATATTTTGTCAAATTTTGTTGGAATATTCTATATGAAGATAAATCTATATTTATAATCAAATTTCATCACAAGACACTTTCTTTCTGATAATAGGAAAGCATCAATGCTTTGAAGTAGGCCAAAGGGACTTTTCAACAGTTATGATCAAGATGCAAATTATGACCAGATCTGATAATGCTAACCCGAATTCATCATGTGTTGGCATCTTAACATGACTGATCATGCCATGAAAAGTTATCCAATTCAGTGTCTGATTTCAGGGAGATCCCACCTACCTTGTCATTGAGAAAGACAGAACTCTTGCACCATATGGAATCAACGCGGTCTGCACTCACCTTGGGTGTGTTGTTCCATGGAATGCCGCTGAAAACAAGTTCATCTGCCCTTGCCATGGATCCCAGTACAACAACCAAGGGACAGTTGTAAGAGGACCGGCTCCTCTGGTGAGTAAAACTAGAATTCGACCTTTTTTTCTAGAGTGTGATCTGACTAGGAATGCATTCAAAGGCCCTAGAACCAGCCTAGCATTACTAATTGTTTCAGAAGAAAATTTGTTAAAGTCCCCTAAAAGCTCAAGCTTGTAGAATTTTGATTTAATATGAATATCATGTTTCAACACCCTCTCTTACGTGCGCATGCCTCACCCGCACACGTGGAGAGTCAGAGTCCATTATAGACTTTTAAATCAACAAATGCGGATCAAATATTCAAATTTGCAAAGAGAGCGTTCGAACCTAGGAATTCTTGCCAAACCAAGCTCTTATACTATGTTAAACGACCAACTCTCCTAAAAGCTCAAACTTATAGGATTTGGATTTAATATGAATATCAAGCTTCAACGAAAATAAAGGAATATTTGTTGTGTCTCTAAACTAACTCTAGTTCTATATTCGAGTACTTATATAGGTTTTGCTATGCCACGTGTAATATTTCTAATATAAACTAGATAACGAGAAAATATGCCATGTAGTTTATAGCGTGGTTTCATATTTGCTTCTTGTAGACATGATTTGTGTAGGCAGGCTTCATATTTGCATTTTTCTTTAGAAGATGCCTAGACTTGTGTTTCCAAGAAGACAAATCTCATGCTAAAGTTTGAAAAGCTCAAATGCCTTGCATTATCTTATATATTAGTTTTCCATGACCACTTTAATATTTATTACTTTCTTTACAGAAACTAAAGGGCTGTTTGTTTACAGTTTTTGAAATCTGTTTTTTGTTATGAAAAGCAAGGAGAACACGGAAAACACAGAGAACAAATTTAGGGTCTGTTTGTTTGTAGTTCTTGAAAACTATTTTTTGTTCTGAAAATCAAAGAGAATAAGGAAAACACAGAGAACATATTTGGTTCCAATTATTATTATTTTTTTGTTTTGAAAAAACACAGAGACTACTAAATCCGGAGAACTAGAACAGTTTCAAAAAGCACCAAATGGTGTTTTCTGTGTATTCAAAAACTGTTCTCAAGAATACTTTTTAAAAACAGAAACCAAACAGGCCTTTAGTTTTTGTTCTTAAAAACACAGAAAATACTAAATTTAGAGAACAAGAATAGTTTTCAGAGAACACTAAAATGGTGTTCTGTGCGTTCTTTCAAAAGCAGGAACCAAACAGGCCCTAAGGACCTGTTTTCCGGTTCAGAAAGAGCGGTGTAGGATATATAAAAAATCCTCCCGATGCTACTGTGTTTTAACATTTTTGGTATTTGGCAATGCAGTCATTGGCATTGGTTCATGTTGATGTTGATGATGGGAAGGTATTATTTGTTCCATGGGTGGAAACCGATTTCAGAACTGGTGAAGCTCCATGGTGGGCTTAAACCCCCTCCCCCCCACCTTCTCAGGAGTCAGAACTTCATCTCTTCTTCCTCCTCCTCCTCCTGTACATTAATAATGTTAGAGAGAGCGATCGATCAGTTGCATCGGCAGGCAAACACATCCTGTTTCTGGTTGTTGGCTTTTGTATAATGAAAGCTTGTGTGCATAAATAAGATCCTGTTTTGTATTTGAATGCCAGCTTTTGCTATTATTATGCCAAAGACCCATATGTAATGTAATCTTAGGCCTTATGTAGCCCCCCACCCAATTCATAAATTTAGATTTTTATTTAATAATATGTAGTTTTAATTATTATACATGTTTTAGTGAATGAAATTTAAAATATTAATACATTTATATATAGTTGTACATGATATATATATATATATATATATACACATATAATTCATTATGTATATACTTATAATTTTTACAATTATTAAATTTGAATGATAAGTAAATTACGCCTTTGTTAAATCCATGATTGAAAAATACTAGACATACACTGTTCTTGTTCTTTCTTTATGATATATATATATATATATATATATATATATATATATATATACTATATATATATATATATATATATATATATTTATAATCATGGATGTTCCGAGGGATTTCCTATCCTACATGATATTATTTTGCATATTTAAAATGATAAAATAATTAAGCAGGAAACTAATATTTTCATTACCACAACACAATACAACACAACAGCCAACAGGACACATGATGAAATCACACAGCATTGACCATACATGGATAATGGCATTGATTTGTATGGATGACTGTAGCTGGCAGTAAATAGTAAATTTCCCATACTAACAATTCATACGCCGGACTCCATTCCCTTCGTCAAGTGAATGCATGGCATCGGCTTCCTCCTTAATCAATTTCCATGCGGCCACAACGTGGTGCTCCTCCATGAGTGTGGACCCCACAGCGAACCTCAGCGTATAAATCCCACCCACAATCGTATGGGTCATGTAAACTCGACCGGTCGAGTTCACTCGGTCCAGTAGCATCCGGTTCAGCCCCTCCACCGTGCCCGAAGGGTTGAGTTTGAGCCGGAAGCATACCAACGAAAACAACCTTGGAGTTACGATCTCGAATCTCGGGTCGGAACTTACCAGAGACTCGAATAATTTTGCGATTCGGATGTCGGATCGGATGTGGGACTGAAGATTACCCACCCCGTAGGTTCGGATCACGAACCACAACCGGAGGGCTTTGAATTTCCTACCCGTTCCTATCTGCCAGTCTTTGTATTCTACCACCGACCCTGATTCGCTGGCTTTGTTTTTCAAGTATTCCGGGTTGGTGCTGAGTGAACGAGTTATTTGACCCGGTTGTTTGACCCATAGGCAGCAGCAATCGAGGTAGCTAAGTAGCCACTTGTGTGGACTGAGACTCAGTGAGTCGACCAGCTCGATTCCGTCGAGGTGGTGGCGAAACTCAGGACAAATGCATGCGCTTCCAGCGTATGCGGCGTCCACGTGGACCCACAGGCCGTAATCGTTCGCCACGTCAGCGAGGGGCCTGATGGGATCGATGGCTGTGGTTGAGGTTGTCCCAAGGGTTGCGCAGAGGTGGGTCGGGACCAGCCCGGCTGCCACGTCACCTTCGATTACCGTGCGGAGGAGCGCAGGGGATAAAGAGAAGTTTTCGGCTTGCGTCGTGGGGAGTAATCGGATGTTGCATGGGAGTATGCCAGCTAACTTACAGGCCTTTTTGTACGTGGAGTGGGTCTGATCAGAGGCGTAAACTACTAGTTTCCCTATGCTTTCGACGCCTATGGTCGCCAGTGCACGGTCTCTGGCTGCTATGACGGTGCAGAGGATTGCCTCGCTCGATGTCGCTTGCATTACGCCGCCGCCGGTGCCGGAGAACATGAACGACTTGGGAAGCTTAAGCATTGTCGCGAGCCAGTCCATGACCACCATTTCGAGCTCCGTAGCCGCCGGACACGCCAGCCAGTTGAACCCAACTGAGTTAAACGCCGTGCAGAGCATCTCTCCGACGAAAGCCGCCGAGCTCACCGTCGCCGGAAAGAATGCGAAGAAGTTGGGGCTCAGCCAATGCGTCATTCCGGGAATGATATCCTTTTCCACATCTGTCATAATGACGTCGAACGATTCCGGCAGATGCGGCGGCGCGTCGGGGAGGCGGGAGCGGAGATAGCCCGGTTCGACTTGGCTGAGAACCGGATGGTTTTCAATGCTGTTGTAGTAATCGGCTATGAAATCTACCATTTGATGGGCTTGTTTTCGGAACTCTTCAGGGTTTAAGGGTTTAAACTCTCCGACAAGTGAGGGAGAGAGAGGAGAGTTTGAATCAAGAAGACCCATTAATTCCAAGCAAAAGCAGCGGCAATGACGGCGGTGAGATGGAGTCCAGGAGTTGGCTTGTGGCAGAGGGAGAGACAACATAATAGAATTAAGAATACCCATTAAATAGTTTCGTTTCAAAATTAAAAACTACTAGTAGACCACGTTTTAATACATTTTAAATAAAAGTCAAATAATTTTACATTAAAATATTGGGAGAACTATGTTCATACGTAAGGTTGGAAAATTAATTAAAGAAATATGTTTACAAAGTTACAGTAGCTAGGCATTTTAGGAATTTGAATCCTAAAAACATGTTCTAATAAGTGATTTATGTTTGAATGCCCAAATAACCCTCAAAAAAATGAATGATATGGGCCCCTTAACCACCGAACTCTATCAAACCCCATCCCATGTGTGTCACTTCGAAGGAAAATGCAAACCCAGCTTGATTTGGTTAGGTCTTTAGTGGAAAAAATCGGAGCCAAAGATATGCTGGGCAATGAGGGCGGCGTTGTTGATGATAGTGTGGCGAAAAGAGTTAGTTCGGAAGTGGCACCGGTGAATGAGTCTAGACCTTTACTACAGGTCAGACCTTTGCAACGATCGAGGACTTTACAACAGGCGAAACCTTTGCCACAATTGAGGCCTTTGCACCAACTAAGTATTTCTGTCATAGAGAATAGTCCGGATGTGAGTGATGTCGTAGTGAGTGAGTGAGTGCTATTGAAATTAAGAGTTTCTTCTTGGTAAAGAAGAAGATGAATGTGATGATTAGTGGATAAATTTTGAGATGCTCGATTTTTAGGTGTTGGATCAAACCAAAAACGCTAGAGAAGATGATGAACAATAAAAGATTTCAAGGCTCAAGAAGACAACGATCATAAGAGAGAAAGAGAGAAGAGAAATTTTTTTGAGGGAAACGAGAAACCAGAATTTAAGTTGTGACACCTGATACTCACATGATATAACTGTCCATAACATGTAGGATAGATTACCTTCTAAGCAAGTTGAGTGATAAGTTGTGACTAAAATAAGAAGAAACCCCCCCACCCCCCAAAAAAGATAGGATTATTCCCGGTTAATCAAAATATTGGACTAATTAAAGAAGATGAGAAAAATATGAGATTATTCTTGTCAATTATCTCTATATTAAAATAGATTAGTTTTTATTGTTATAAATATATTTATAACTTAATTTTATAAACATGCAAAATAAATTTTTTTATATGAGAATTATGTTAAATAATAGAGAGCATGGGAGGAGCCAAGGGTCTCAACTCTCACGAAAAAGAAGACTTGAAAAGGGAAAAAGAGGTGAAGATTTCTTCAATGAGATATTTTTTGAAAAACGTGAAAAAGGATTTTCTTTAAAAAATTTGGAAGATATTTCTTTTGGATTTTCTTGTAGATCAAAATAATTTTTAAGGAAACAATTTCTCAAATAATAATAACATTAATAAAAGGAGATCCATGGAATAATTTGAGATTTGGTTTTGGTGGGTAAAAAAGGAATCTTGATCCTTTAAAGAAAAACGTTTTCTTAAAAAATAAAAAATAAAAATAAAAAAATAAACTTTGCCTTGGAAAAAAAAAGTTATTTTACAATGGACTTTTTAAAATTTTCATTTTACAAGAAAATGTTTAAAAACCAAACAAATAAATTGGTTTGTTAGTTTCAGGACTTAGCATTCAAGAGGCAAATGCTCTACCACTAGGTTATTTGCTTAGTTATGTTTTTCCTTGCGATGAATATATGATAAGAAGATAAGTCTACTAGGCTAAATTCTACACTCACTTTATGGCTCGCTACACCTCTTCGCCTTAGGAAATTAGGAAATTATAACATGTAGAAGTTCGTCTGGGCGAGCTTTGGATCTTAAGACTATTTTATGAATCCCTCCACCTTCCTAGAACCGAATATTATGTCTAAGGAGGCCGGTTCTGGCTTGGGATTCTATACCTCACCAGTCTTTCCTAATAAAACTCTATAACATGTTATTTTCAATCATTATGAAAATTGGTTTTGAGAAAGAAAATTTGACACATTTTCTATAATTTGCAAAGAAATGAACTCTGATCCCAACAGTGTTCTTCCAACTACATTTGCCCAAGTAGCAACCCTTACTGTGGCCCAAGCGCTAGTGATGCTTATTGTTGTGCCTATCTCTGTCTCACATAGAGAAAAACCATAGAAGTTCAATAAACTTAATTTTAAAAGGTGACAACAAAAGATGTTATTCTACTTAACCACATTGAATCTTGCGAGATTCTTAATTGAAGATGCTCCTAAGCTCAAAGAAGATGAGCACGATATCCAAGTCATCAATGTTGTGGATGCTTGGAAACATTCTAACTTTTTATACAGGAACTACGTCATGAATGCTTTGACTAATTCTTTATACAATGTGCATTCAGATAAGAAAGCAACTAAGGAGCTATGAGAATCACTTGACCAAAGATATAAAATCGAGGATGCTGGGACCAAGAAGTTTGTCGTGGGCCGTTTCCTCGATTACAAAATGGTAGATTCCAAGACCGTGGTCAGTCAAGTTCAAGAACTTCAAATAATCCTCCATGAGATACATGCTGAGGGAATGATGTTAAGTGAAACTTTTCAAGTTGCATCTATTATTGAGAAGTTGCCTCTTGCTTGGAAAGACTTCAAGAATTACCTCAAGCATAAAAGAAAGAAAATGAGCATCAAAGATATGATTATTAGACTTCGCATTGAAGAATACAATAAAGGATTTGAGAAGAAATGGGCACACAATCCCAACGAGGCAAAGGCTAACTTTGTGGAACATGGTCAAAGTTTCAAGTTCAAGAAAGCTAACAATAAAGGGAAAGACACTAAGTTGGGACCTAAAGGGGAGTCTCAAAGAAGCTGGTGCTCAAGGAAAATTATTTCAGATCAAGCCACAAACACATGTTTGATTGTAGATCGTCATCATAAACAACCGAAATAATAATGATGAGATCACCCATCGATTCCGATATAGATCTCACAAAGAAGAATCTCTCTAAGGTGACCCTAGAGCGGGTCTAAACCCCAAGGAATGGTGGATTGATACGGGTGCTACCCGCCATGTGTACTTTGACAAGAAAATGATCTCCATCTTTAAACCAATCGATATTGGGGAAAAGGTGTTCATGGGGAACTCTCCCACTTCTGAAATCAAGGGGCAAAGGAAAGTGGTCTTGAAGATGACGTCTGGAAAGGAATTGACTCTAACAAATGTATTGTATGTGCCTAAAATCGGCAAGAACTTGGTATCCGGTTCATTGTTGAATAGTCATGGATTTAGGATGGTTTTGAGTTAGATAAATTTGTACTATCCAAAAGTGGAATGTATGTTGGGAAAGGTTACATGAGTGATGATATGTGGAAGCTCAATGTAATGACTATCTAAGTCGATGGAATAAAGCTCTGTAGTACTTCTTTTAAGTTTATATTCTGAAGTCTTCTAATCTATGATATCAGAGATTATGACATGTTAATTACATGTTAATACGTAGATTAATTAACTTAAATCATATACCTACATTTCAAATCGATCCAAACGTAGCGTGAAAATTGCAAAGGCGCAAAACCGACTGTGTCATCTTTTTTTAAAGTGTTGAAAGACACACTTAACTTCTTGACTTAATCCATATTGACATATGTGATTTGAAATTTGTACAAACAAGAGGTGCTAATAAATATTTTATTACCTTTGTTGATGATAGCACCAAGTACTGTTATGTGTAGTTACTCAAAAGTAAGGATGAGGCGATAGAGACATTTGTTCTCTATAAAAACTAAGTTGAGAATCAGCTCAACAAGAAAATTAAAGTGTTAAGAAGTGATCGAGGTGGTGAGTATGAATCACCATTTTTTGATGTTTATGCTCAACATGGGATTATACATGAAACTAGAGCACCTTATTCACCTCAATTCAATGGAGTGGATGAGAGAAAGGACGCACTCTAAAGGAAATGATGAATGCAATGTTGATAAGTTATGGTCTACTAGAAAACATGTGGGGAGAAACCATTTTGTCTGCTAATTACCTTTTTGTTATAGTATTGTAGAATTAGAAACTAGTTGAAAAAATGAAACATGTATTCATGTAGAGTTAGGAAACTTCATATTCTTTCCTATAGATTTATGGATTGACTTGTATATAAATAGGTTATTTGTGATCAATGAAGCACACAATTTTTCCTTCACTCACTTTGATTTACATAAGATCAAAGCTATTATATTCAATTGCTTTAAAAAGGCATTTTTTTTAGAATTTCGAACAAAGACACATAACAAAAGGCAAGCTTCTCTGGAAACTTTTTCCAATGACCACCCCAAATGATCGTTTAGCCTACTTCGGCCCACCGGAGCAAGAATCTCCTGCATAAAGTCGCAAGAACGCGCTTATCACACGCCGAAGTCTGTTTCTGAGCCGGCCCCCATGCAGGACATGCTCCGGGCACACGTAGCCACCACTAGGACCAACTCTTCTCCTGCCGACTTTCGGAGAAAAAACCTTTCCGTACCCACTTCGCTTCCTTTGCTCGAGGCTTGAACAAAAGGGGTTTTCAGAGGATTTTGTGTTCAATAGCCCTATTTTTCTAGGGTTTTGTGCTTTTCCTCTTGATTTCTTCAAGATCCAAAGGTGTTTTATGGATTGTAGGGTCAAGTTCTACATTGGGGAAGTGTTTTTCTTAGAAGAGTGGTTTTTGGATTTGTAAAATCTTATTTTTTGAGTATTTTCTGTTTTTTCAAGGCTTATTTGAGTTAGATATGCTTCTACGAGTCAGAAGGAGTTGCATGTCATTATTGCCATAATTTAGGACATGTATTCCTGAATTGTAAGAAGTTATAGAATAAAAATCGTAGATTTCATTATGTTCATTATCATAAATCACTTAAGTCTGATCTACTTCTATCAGTACACTCACCGAGACAAGTAAAATCGACACATGTCTTATTTCCTCTTCCTTCATATGGGCCATTGACTCTGGAGCCACTGGTTACATGACAAGTAATTCCAAGCCATTTACTACGCTTACCACACCTTTCTACCTCTCATCGCTACCTTGCGCATGGGTCAACATCTCAGGTGGTCCTCGGTCGTGACAATTCATCCGACTCTAATCACTTTGACCTTTGTTATGAGTTTACCACAATTCTCTTTTAATTTAATTTCTATGAGTAAACTCATTCGTACACTTAATTGTTATATCTCATTCTTTCTTAATTATTGCTCTCGATGATCTTTCGACTAATTTAAAATTATCGGGTCGAGGACGAGCCTGTGTGGCTCTCACATCTTTTGAACAAGAGGTGCCAAAGTTTGTCGTTTGTTACGAGTTGTTGTACCCTACGACTACATTGTCGCCCTCGGGTCATACTTCTCCTCTCCGTCAAGAACCTATATCCCCGCTTTTTGGGCCTATCTCGCCAAACTGTGAGTCGTGCCAATACGCTAAGCTTCATCGTGCATTGAGTCCGAGACATTAAACAAGCTTCGCCTTTGAGTTAGTTCATTTCGATGTTCGAGTTCATTCCGCCATATGTCTCCTTACCAGGTTCAAGTATTTCGTTATTTTTGTTGATGATTTCTCTCGCGTCACTTTAGTGCCTTTTGTGTTGAAATTCAAATTCGTTATAAGTTTTTTTTTTCTCATTTTAGTGCCTTTTATTCGAAAATTCAAACTCAATTTCATGTCTCTGTCCAAACATTGAAGAGTGATAACGCTAAGGAATATTAGTCTTTAACCTTTCGCCCTTCATGCTGCACTTACGGGATTCTCCCATCAAACCTCAGGTCGATCCACCCTCTTAGAATGAGGTATTTGAGATAAAGAATAAACATCTTCTTGAGACTGCCTAGTCTCTTTTGTTCCAGATGCGTTCCTAAACACTTTTGGGCGATGCAATCTCTATCACTTGTTTTGTGATTAATAGGATGCCATCATCAGTCCTAAATTGGGCTTCTCCTTACCACTAGTTGTTTCCAAATAATTCGGTGTTCCCTATTAATCCTAAGGTATTTGGATGCACATGCTTTGCTCGAGATGTCTATCCCCTACCACTCGACCTAAGTCCCTAAGCGTATCTTCGTGGATATTCGTTAGAAAGGGCATGTATCGCTATTATCCCACTCTTCGACGTTACTTTACGCTCACCATTATCATTTTTTAAGATCATCTTGTTTTCCTCGTCTTGACTGGCATTAATCAAGGGAATCGAGGATGATGATTTATCGGGTCCATATTCCGCTTTTCTTACCAAATTCCTACTTCACCTCCTCACTTATCTTAACCGCCCATTCCCATTCCACAAACCTCCCATTACTGTATACTCAGCGCTATAAAACCATTCAATTCAAGTCCACACCCATTAAGTTTCGCCATCAAATCCAGCCTGTAATGATGATCTTCTCGACGCTTCAGAAGGTAAACATCAGTGTGCTCACCCAATATCTTCGTTTGTTTCGTATAACCATTTTATGTCTTCTTCTTATTCCTTTATTGCATCCCTGAATTATATCTCTGTTCCTAACAATGTCCATGAGGCTTTATCTCACCCCCAGTCGGGCGTAGTGCTAAAGTGGGATGAAATACATGCTTGGTATGACAATGGTATACGGGATTTTAAGGCTCTTTACCTATCGAAAGAAGGCTATCGCTTCGTCAGGTGTTTGCAGAAAGTTTAACTCGACAGTCCGCTACTAGATCAAGGCTCCTCTCGTTGCTAAGGGTTACGCTCTAATTTACAGCTTGATTATTTCGATACATTTTCTCAGAGGTAAAGTTGACATCATTCGTTTGTTTTTCCCTCGCGTTTCTTATGATCGGGACTTGCATCAACTCGATATCACGCTTTCATACGGAGATCTCTACGGTTAGTATATATATGCAAAGAACTCCTAAGGTTTGTTGCTCAGGGGGAGATAGGGAAGGTATATCGTATTTGGAAATCTCTGGATGATTTGAAAGAAAGTCCTCGTACTTGGTTTGGCAAATTTAGTCATACAATTGATGCATTAGGCATGCAGAAGAGTAAATCTGACCACTATGTTTTCTATAAAATTCCGGGGCTTTGGTATTATCCCATTTAGAGATAAAGTGATGATATTATCACCGTATTTACTCCAAAGGTATTTTATCTCTTAAATCATTTCTTCATAGTTAGTTTCACATAAAGGATTCAGGAATGTGAAATATTTCTTGGGTGTTGAAGTCATGAGAAGTAAGCAAGGAATTCTATTATTTCAACGAAAATATGTAATTGATATGTTATTTGAGATAGGGAAATTAGGCGCTAAACCTTGTAGTAGCCCTATGACTCCTAATGTACAACTCACTAAGGAAGAAGAATTATTCAAGGATCTTGAGAGTTATAGGTTGGGAAATTGAATTACCTTACGCACTCTAGCCTGCATATCAAGCATTCAAGAAGTGCTTGAAGTCATATGTCATCTCCCACAATGTACTACTGGAAGTCAGAAAGCATATCCGACTCTATATGAAAAGAAGCTCATTATTGTTGAATATTGTATAAGAAGCATGGACATACTAGAATTGAGTGCTTTTCTGATGCAGATTGGGCAGGATCTAAAGAAGATAGGAAATCCATCTCAGGACATTGTTTCTTTTTTGGAGGAAATTTGATCTCATGGAAGAGTAAGAAGCAAAGTTTTCGTTCCTACGGTCTAAGACGGTCGCAGTATGAGTTAAGGCGCGATAGCTCCATGCAGATCATTTTTTGATACGTCATTATCGACTGCTGGCATCGAACTTCAAGCATCAGCAAAGCTTAGGTGTGGATAACCAAGTTGCCATGCATATAATATCTAACTTGGTATTTCATGAACGGACCAAACATATTGAGATAGATTGTTATTTTGGTCGTGAGAAGATCCAGCCAAAGCCTTAATTCCCATAGATATGTAAAGATTGGATAACAATTAGGAGATATATTCACAAAACCTTTGAGTGGGGATCGAGTCAATTATATTTGTAACAAGTTAAGCATGATCAACATTTATGCTCTAACTTTAGGGGGAGGGTTATAGTATTGTAGAATTAGAAAATAGTTGGAAAAAGGAAACCTCAGATTCATGTAGAAAGTCAGAAAATTCATATTCTTCTATTCGATGCAGTTTGCCTGTATATAATGAGTTATTTGTGATCAATGAAGCATATAATTTTTCCTTCAATTACTTCTTATTACACTATCAATAAGGCAGCTCAAAAAAGAAAAGCAAAAAGACCTCATATGAGTTATAAAGACAACAATCATCCTGGCAAAATACTTATGAGCGTAGGATGTCTAGCCAAAGTCAGAGTTCCACCTTAAAAGGTGAAAATATGACCTAAAATTATCGACAGCATTTTCATTATTATGCACATAACAATAATGCTTATCAATTCTATTCACAGCCTAATTCTATATATTCCTAATAAGAACAAGATAACTTAACCCAGGAATCCGGCTATTCTTCAAGATGTATTTCCATGTAGATCCAAAGTAGAGTCAAGCTCATTGAAACGAGTGCTGAATTATTAATGAAATAGTCGTGATCAAGATAAATATGGTTATGTTGTTTGTGACATAGCAAAGAGTAAGGACAAAAAATTCAAAGACTCCGAGAAAATCGCAATTTTCTTAAAACAGAAACTGTAATTTCTGTGAAAAGTCCTAAATTTTTCTAGATTTTGACTTACTAAACTGATTTATCATTGGTAATCGTCGCAATTCATTTAAAACGCTGACTTCACGCACCGGCATTAATCTAATCAGACGTTGAAAAGACCGAAAGGCTTCCAAGGCCAAACGATAACACCGCATGCGACAAAAGTCACTACAGCATGTACTACGGACACATGTTGCATGAGCAGAGATGATGGAAATGGATCGCCAGATAGCGCTGGGCGTAAAAATCCAAGAGGCGGACACAAAGGAATTTTGAATATTTAATGCATGGGCACAAAATGTAAATAGTGTCAAGCCTTCTTCATTCGAGAGTCGAATGGGGGAGCAACCCGGCAATAGCTGAAACAAACGTGCGGAAGCTGATTTTTTTGAGTTTTTAGAGAGAGAAGGTGTGCCTTCTCCCAGATTCCTACTATTGCATCGATCTTATTTCGATGGAACAAGAAGCAAAGTCAGCTTCACGCGGCGAGCTACGCTGCGGCACCGATTTGGGTGGAGCTCACACCCCAAGAGGTAGTGGGATCTTTCCTATTTCTCATAAGCACTGGGCTAAGAGCCACAAATGGTTATGAATGTTCTCGAGACTCGTTTTTACTCAGAATTTGGCCTCAAAAGCTTAAACCCAGTGGGAGAAAATTCCTATTTTGTGGATCATGAACAGTGAACCCGAGGTTTCACCGTCATGAATAGTGACACAAAATTTCTGCAGGAAAATGTGTTCGGGTCGAAAGGGACTGCAAAAATGAATTGCCGTGGTTTGTTAATTAGTCCATGTGAGCTTCAATTTCGTGCGAAATCATTTGGGTGAATTCGCATAATATGTTTTATGTGATTTAATTATGTTAATATATATGCATGTGATTATATTAGCACGAGTTTATTGGAATTGGCATAATGCATCTATATGTACAAAGCAATGTGGATATTAGGTGCGAGTGCATTACATGAAACGGCGTACAAAACGCTTGCGAAAATAATTTCACCAAGATTTTCTGTGAGAATCGCAAGGCTGGGATATCACCCAACACCACGCCTGAGCCTTACGAATTTGCTTCGAGGATATCCAATGCATTCGCCTGAGGGTCAGTCTAAATATTTTATCAAACTAGGTGTGTGTTTTTCAGAATTAAATAGCTTTGTTTTCAAAACGCTGATTTTACTCAAGATTCGCTTGTGCAGTGAGGGAGTCGGTTTAGGACTCGAGACACGGGTTCGGGGCATGCAGACATTCCTGAGTAGGTTCATGAAATTGCTCGAATGTGATTGTCAGCCATGCATGTGCACTTAGGGTGAGCAACCCATGTAGGAAATTATCTCTACTGGCTTAAGCCACCGGCCGAGGGGATCACTACTGTGCACAGGAGCTTACTCTGAAGGCGACACTCATTAGATGCCGTTTGAGAAGAAAGCCAGGTTGTGGCTTTGGTAGTTATTATGTATGACATGTATTAGAATTTTATAATTTTAATATATGTTTGTATTAAGAGTAATGTATTAACTCTCAACTATGATATATTTGGTCGATATTTATATTGCGTAGTATTTATGTAGCCCAAGTGGCCATTATTTTACTCGCATTGACCCTGTAATGTTGTATATGATCGGGACAGTTATGTACTGGGTAGAGCTCCCAGCAAAAGGTGAGACTCGCCCGATTTTCATGAGCTGTGTCGGGGGTAACCCCACATCCACGAGCATCTCCATGGGGCTGATTTGCCACATGACACCCCGGTTTGTGAACTTGCTTTGCATGCCAGTAAAATTTGGGCCTGTGCTTTCTAATGTATGTACCAAGGCACCTCAAATGTTCAAAGAGATAGTGAACTCTACAGAGGGTCTCATATGGAAAGAGGTCATTAAGAGTGAAATTGATTCCATATCGCATAACTATACTTCGGAACTAGTGGATCTGCCACTAAGTTGTAAACCTTTAAGTTCCAAGCGAGTTTTCAAAAGGAAAATGAAAGTAGATGTATCAATTGACAAGTACAAAGCAAAACTTGTGATCAAAGGTTGCAAACAAACTGGTGGCTTTGATTATTTTGACACATATTCTCTTGTGACAAGACTAAATTCCACATAAAAGATAAAGGTTTGTAATTCGCCAGACGGCAAGAAGTCTTCAAGTATATAAATGGATGTAAAAATGAACATTTCTAAATTGAGATTTGATGAATAAATCTACATCAGCAACCCAAGGGTTGGTCTCGAGACAAAGAAAAGTTAAAGTTCGTGAACTGGTAAATCATTGTATGAGCTAAAACAGCACCAAAATAATGGATACGAGAAATTGATTAATGTCACATGCCTACGACTTCAAAATTGTCATAGAATGTAGACAAAGGTATATGTTGAAGATTGAAAATATGATATGTCATTGTATGTCCTGTGACGAGATGACAGGCCATTGAGAAGTGGCTTTGATAAGATGATTACATCTACTAACATGTTAACTATATCTATATGAGATTTAGATGAATAGTATGAGATAAAATCAAAAGAACACTCATGTACTCATTCTGCCACTGACTATGTTTACAATATTCTCTGGCTGGGCCGATAAAGATAATTTTGGGTACAGTTAGAACAACGCATGTAACCCCTACATCTCTTAAAGAATAAAGAAGAGAGTGTTTCTCAAGAGAATGATTTTAGGTAACAGGGCAAATGCTAATGACTTAATAAGAGCTGTACAAGACTCTACATAGCTTCAAAAATCATCAATAAACTAAGGCATACACAAGTAATTCAGAGCCAAACATCGTATAGTAATGTTATAAGAGGATTTAAACAATACGATTTACTTCAGGATTGGTTATGCCACTACAAGACATATCATGTTGTAATTGATGATGTATTTGATGCTAATTGGATATCTAATGTTAGAGATTCAAATTACCAAAGTGGTTATGTGTTCACATTTAGAGGAGTAGCCGCCTTCATAAAATCTCAAAAACAAATCTGCTATTCATGGCATCCATGATGGAATCCACCGAAGCTTATAACACGATGAATGTGGGAAGAGGCCAGAATGATCACGCTACTTCCTGTAAAGGATATTCTGTTGCAGCTAAAACTCGCGCCTCTCAATATGCATATCAGGATAGTCAATCAGTTATTAGTGTAAGCACAAACAAGATGTATAATAGACAAGTTCAGACATTCGCCATAGACACACACCATTACAATAACTATTTCCCCTTAACTCCGTTATTCTCTAGATATAAGATCTTATGGAGTTAACATCATGGATCCGTTAACCAAAGGGTTAAATAGAAAGTTAGTTAAAAAGTCATCGAGGGGAATAAAACTAAAGCTCATAAAAGAATAAGTGAATACAATGGATACCCAACCTATATGACTGGAGATCCCAAGATCTAGGTTCAAAAGGGATAATTAAATTGTAAAGATTTTGATCAGTGTGGGGATCTTCCCCTATCAATTTCTATGGTGAAATAGAGATGCTCATAAGAAGAATGTTAAGTTATGCTTTTAATGATCTCTATGCATTGGGAAAAAGTAATATGAGCTACTCTTAATTTAGGAGATCATCTATGTAAGGGTAAAGTGGGGTCGCTTCAAAGGGAATTGAATAGGGAACAATTGCGATTAAACTCTTGCAAAACCAGGCGCATGTTCATGGCCAAAACAAACATAAAAGTGCGAACTGGAAAATGTTAGGAAGAATTATGTGTGACGTATATCATCATCTACATAAATGACAAAACAGTTCAATGACATGATGTTTACTGTTTAGTAAAGTAAATATACTTCTACAAGGGAAGGTTCAAAGGGTAACACCTACCTCTCTTGTGTGGGTTTCAATCGTTGTGCTTTATCACTTATGAGGAATCATTTGTCTTGTCTTTGAGTGTCGATTTCATTCATGTGAGGAATTGTTGAATTTAATCTGTTTGTTTGAATGAAATTAAAATGTGTTTTGAAACATTTGATTTCAAATCCTTTAATACCATTATGGGTGTATTCATTCCTTTCTTCTATTAGCTTGAAATCATTGAAAGATATTCTCTTTCTTACTCGTCTGTTCCTCACCTGAAGTCTTTTTAAAGAGAGCTCTGACTCTCTTTGGAACATGAGAAAAAACCTCAGTACGTTTTTCAGATTCCCTTTGTGATGGAGATATGAACATAGTTAGTTTGACGAGAGTAGTTGCAAAGTGCTATTGTTGACCATTTATCCAAACCATTGTATCATGGGAAGCAGACGTTATTAAAGTCTCAAGGCACCATCAGAGAAGGCTCGAATATGCTTTAACTGTCGTAAATTAAAAATATTTATAATTATTTGTAAATATAAATTAAAAATATTCATAATTATTTGTAATTACAATTATTATTTTTAGGTAAAAACATTATTATAATATATTATGGTACTTTATTATTAAGATTGTTACATATAGATAAACCAATGTTACTATTTATAGGGCAAGTAACAATATTATTGAAAACTAAAAATATCATTGTAAATAGAGAATAACCAAGTTACAATGGGTGAGATAATCACATTTTTAATACAAAGTGAATAGTTGTCGATTTTTTTTACCTATTTCAAATATTTTAATGAAGTGCTCTTAAAAATTACGATTGCTAATTTTTTGTTGAATTAATATATTAATAATTTTTCATATTATTAATATTTAAAAAAATTTAAATATAAATAGTTTTAATGAGTGTGAATAACGTTTTTTTTTGATTTTTAAAAAATTTATGTTTAATATTCTATACAAAATTTTAAAAATATAAAATTAGATCCAAAATATGAAAATTATAAATATAAAAATATTATGAATATAAAATAAAATAAATTATATATGAAATATTAGTAAAATATTAGAATTTACTTATTTTATATTATTAATGATTGGCGTATGAATATAGTTTTTTTATACTAAAATCTTTAATGTATTAAGTTATTTTTGAAAAATAAAATTTATAAAATATTATTTAAAACGTTAATATTTATTTATTTATTAGATTGTTAGATTATTATTATTATTATTTGATGATGCTTTTTCTTCCAATACTTTAAAGTCAAGCTGGGCCATTGGGGCTGGGCTAGATGGATTGGTCGTCTGACAACCCGTGCCGCACGTAAAAGGGGTGATTCAATGGGTCAGCCACGCGCCTCCGACTTCGCCAGCCGCTTTCTTTCTTACGGTACGAAAAGAATTAAACCGTTTATGGCGCGACACAGACCTTAAAAGTAACGAACAGATTTATGCTTTAACAATGTTACTTTCCTTATTTCGACGCGATACAAGATTCTCCCATCGGTGCGAGTTTCCTTTCCTTATTAAGGACCGACTTGGCGATAATGGAGGAGCCATGATTGTGTGAGATTCTTCTTTCCTAACCCGTGGGTGGGGAGGGCATCGGGATACAGCACCTTTTCCTTTACATGAGTTTTGGTCGCCTATATCACTCTGACATCACAGGTGGTTTTAACACCAGTTGCCAGTGCCCGCGGCAGCCAAGATGGATAGAAACTCTCGCGTAGCCGAGCTTCTTTATTGGGTTCGTGTCCCAACTCTCTTCATAAAGTGGAGGTCACCCCATGTCAGCCTTACGCTTTCGGGCCTCGTAGTGTGTTCTCACCCCATGGTGATCACACTCGGGTCAAGGTGCCAGTAAGCACGAAGGCCGTGGATCTGCACGTCACGCCGCGGGCTTTTATCGGGATGGTAAATTCTTTACCGCTTGGCCAAACGTCTTAAGATAATGATGGCGTTCTTTCAATTTTAGCGCCCATTCGACTTTTACATTATCTCTGGATTTCTTCTCAAAACATTCCTCAGACGCACTTTTCCACTCTATTCCGGGAGCTCGGGTTCGCTCATTGCCGTATTCACTTACTGCTTTCTATCGCCCTCGCTTCTCCCTTAAACATACTCGCTTTTCCCTTAGTTCTGTGTTTCCTTCTTCTTTCCCGTTTTCCTTCCTTGATTTGAATTTTTTTGTCATAGGCGTATTTGCCGAGGCCCCACCCTTCGTTGCTTCACTGCTTTTCTCCTTCTCTCACTGATTAGTCACGCAAGGCTTCCTGGCTTCACGCATAGAGGAAAGGCCTACCGAGGAGCTCCGTGTCTGGCTAAACGATGCATGACCTCAGTGGTCCCGTCGCCGTGGTCAGCGCTCCAATAAAGCATCTCCTCCGCCGTGCAAGGGTGCGGGAAGATTAAGGGAGATTAAATAATTCGTGGCTCAATACTGAGGGTCAGCTGCGGAGGTACGCGAACGCCGTGACCTAGCTTCTGCCGAGCCTTCTCGTCGCTAAAGTTTTTGCTACTCGTTATGGACCCCCTTCCGATGTCCGACTCAAGGCCCCGACATCCTTACATCTTGATGTGTGCTCCTGTCTCTGCATGGCTCAGCTGAGGCGGCCAGAATCCGGCCTTCGCTCTCAGATCCCCCAAAAACACACAACATTTAACGCTACACCATCCTAGCCTCCCCACCCCGGGGCGCCTGGGCCTGCCTTCGTTTTCTTTAGGGATAAGGGCCTCTCGGGTCCCAAGATAGCCTCGTCATTGGACCCTTCAAATATGAAGGAGGCCTCGAAAGGCTTCTTGTACATTTAAAAGCGGGCAACTGCCAGGCCTATTATTTATGACCTCCCTTCTTCCCACAAACACTGGAAAGAGCTCTATTTCATTATAGTCGCCACCGAATACAACCCAATTAATTGGCAGATGATACACGTCGATTTCTCGACAAAGATAGACCACTCCCAGGAACTCTGCACACAGTCATCCATGCTAGTAAGGGCTAAATTTCTTAGAGGCTAGGCTATGTTTCTTTACTCATATTCGTGTGGCCGCCTTCCTCGTATCCGGTCCCGACCTCACTCCCCTCGAGGTGACGTGGAAGTGAAGTGGCTGGCCGGGCAAGTGCTAGCCTCGAGTGTATTCCCAGATGATTATGTAGACATTCCTAACTCCCCTCGTAGAGTGAGCCTTCCGTTCCTCTCCTTAAGATCTCCTCCGTCCCGGCTACGGAAGCTCGGGGGGGCCTCCGTCGGCGGCACCCTAGTGGAGAACTCTGCCCGTGTCGGTCGCTAGCGAAGAAGACAGAGAAGCATAAAGCGCAAGGCCTGCAATCCTCCGGCGGCGCTTCTCCCAGCCAGCAGGGTGTCCAAGTCATGTATTGCACTGGGCCACGACTCAGTTCAAAGTGAGGGGGCGGTGTGTGGTCCCTTCGCCGAGTGTCCAGGCGGCGTGTGCAACACACTGGCCCTCCGTTGTAAGAGTCAAGGGTTCCTTCAGGAAGGCTACCGCTTCCGTTCTTCCCATTCTGCGGTCTGAGCTCCCCACAAAGAAACGCCTCACCTCTCATATCCAACACAGTGAGACGCGGGGAGATGATCGCTGTCGAGGGGTGAGGATTCGCTTACTCACCAACGCCGGCTTGCCACCGGCCGCCTTGGCCTATCATTCGGGGATTCCGACCAGAGCGGGAAGCCCTACGCGCTTATGAGGAGGTTCCGCCTTATCCCTCCATAACTCGTCGTATGTCAGATGCCTTCTTTTAATTGTCTTCATTGCTCATATCGTTGCTCGCTAATTCCATCTTGTTCCTTGGCAGACGACTACTTACATAAAGGATCTGGCGAGGAAAGCCAATTCGGCCGAGAGCTCTACTAAGGCGGCGGGTACGTACAAGGCTAAAGTTGCCTCCCTGACTTCCGAGAGGGCTAAGCTGCGAGCTCGAATACAAAGTTTGACTGACAACGTTTTGGGGTATAAATCTGATTTGAAGCATACCTCGACTGCGAAAGCCAGAGCCGAAGATAGGGAGAAGAAGGCCATAGAGGGCCTAAGGCTTGTCGAGGATGAGCTGCGGGTGGTTAAGGAAGAGTTCTAGGCTGCTAGGGAGAATCCATTACGCACTCGCGCCGCGTTTGATCTGGTTTCGAGAGGCTTCGAGGCCGAGCGCCCACAGCGCTGGCTAAGGAGTGCAACACGTTGCCGGACTCCCGTAAGCCGACGCTATGATCGGCCAAAGGGATGGGATAATAACAGAGCTAAGGGACGAGGCCTGCACCTTATGGGCCTCCGGATGGCTCGCTTTTCAATGTAGAGCTTCCAAGGCTTTTCTGGGGATGGACTTCAATCTTTAAGTTCCTGATGAAGAGGAGGCAAAAGAGTCTGTTTCTGAGGACGAGGCAGATCCCGAGGTGTTCTCCTCAAGCTCCTAAATTTCGCTCCTTTCTCGTGAAGCCGAGACTCCCCGCCAGGTTACTTTTCTCCTCCTCGCTAACCGGGCTTTGCCTTCTCGGTTCGCACAACCGAGGCAGGCTCGGCAGCACTACACGCTCGTAGCTCCTCCCTCAAACATTTAGCCTCTTTATATGATTCTCATATTAGCTCTGCTTTTTTAGACATTTGTAATGTCAATATTGGCTTTGTCATTCTATGGATATTCGTTCTTCTTCCGTGGTTTTCCGCCTTCTTTATTACTTCGTGGCCTGTGCTGGGTTTCGGGTCATCCAATCTCTCGAATGTAGTTCCCATCGAGTTATGTGGCCCAGATGGCTTGAGCTACCAAATCTCTCGAGGTCGAGCCATAGGTCTCGGCTGAGACCGAGCGGTGAGGCTCTTTTCAAACCGGTCACACACGGCTCTCCGCCACGTGACTCCTGACACTCCAGCTACATGACTTGGCTTCTTAAATTAAGCCGTGTGTCTCTTCTTAGTGAACCGAGCCGCATGGCTCCTTTCCCGAGACTGAGCTATAAGGCCCCTCAAAACCGGCTACACAGGCTCCTAAGCCACGACCCTTGAAATCGAGCCACAAGATTATCTCTGGAATCGGCAGCCATATGGCTCTAAATCGAAAGCAACCGAGCTGATACATGGCCTCATGACCGGCAACATGGCTCCTTGGCTTCTCTTTCGCTCTTCGGGTTGTTTGCCCTTAGGAACCGAGTCAGATGGCCCCTTCGAGACCGGAGTCAGAAGGCCCTCAAAATCGCTGGCACGGGCTCCCCGAGCTGACGCGACTTCTTGAAACCTGAGCTACAAGTGCTCTCTTTGAAACTCGAGCTACAAGGCTCCCGCTACTGCCTTCTAAGCCGCTAGTTCCGAACCGAGCTACACGACTCTTATGAACCTGGAAATTTTTACAAGGGTCCTCGCTACGGCCTTCGAGCTGGCAGTTTCCCTTCTCAAATCAATCTATACTACTTTATGAACCGAGCCAAGGCCCCGGGCTACTTCGCCTTCGAGCTACATGGGCTCGCTACTCGCTTCTGGGTCGTTTGCCTCAGTGAACCGAACAGACGCCTCTTCCAGACTGGAGTTGTAAGGCTCTCCGAAACTCGAGCTACATACCCCCGAAGCCAACTCTTCCTGGAACTGCCACACCCGGGCCTATGAAACTGAGCTGCGCCTGGCTACTTGACCTTCGAGCCGCTGTGCTCTTCCAACCGGTGAGCTACACCTGCCTGGAACCAGCTACAAGGCTCTTGCCATTTCGCCTTCTCGGACTGGTCGCGCTCTTACGCCTTCCTCCCTTAAGGAAGGCGGGCGCGGTTTTAATGCAGATCTGTGGAGAATCGGAACGGACTACGTGGCTTTCCAAGCGTCTTGGTTTCTTTATAAATAACTCCGCTCTTCGACTTGCCCATCATACCCGCTCCCAAATCTCTTCCTCCGACAAGATCGGAAAGCTGAAAGCATGGTGACTTTTAGTGGTTCGATTGACACCACGTAGTCCGTCCTGATTGTAGTCGGGCGCTTAGGTTTCGCTCGCTATTTTGGGAGTCGTGATTTTCCCAGTTCCAGGTCAGGTCGCTCCTGGGCCCCGCCTATCGATGGAACCGACCGGGAACCTATTCGAAGGGGGCGATATGCTCAAAGGGAATGTTTTTTAAGTCTCGCTTCCTTCAGTACACCTGTCCTCCCCTCTTTTCTCCCTATCCTCCCTTTTCTCTTTCTCCTTCTCCTTTCTTTTCGCTTTCTCCTTCCTTTTCCTTCTCTCTTTCTCTTTCCTTCGTGTATTACTGACCAGCGCCGCTAACAAGAATCCAGCTTTATTGACAGAATTTTCAAGATGTAGAATGGCTTCTTTTGGCTGACAGAATTCCTAAGATAACTGAAATAAAAGTACAATCCTTTGGAAATGTGTATACTTGTCTGATGCTTGTTTATCTACTCTCCTTTTTTTTTTTTTTACGATCTACGAGAATGTTAATCATGCTGAGAATGGACTCATAGACTGTTATTAAAAACTGAGAATTTCTTATTAAAAGTTACAACCCGAGGTCTATTGCAGAACCGTCGAGGTGCTCAAATGCTCGCACTCAAGTGTGTGAGGTTTCTTCTTCCTCGTTGAGTTCATACTGCTGCCTGACATTACCAAGCAATACTATGTGTGGCTCTTCCCGCCTTGGTCCTAGCCTTCCTATGTGTGGGATCTTCCCTCACGGGCAGAGTTTCTTTAACCAGGCTCGACTCTCGCTTAAACTCCTCGCCCGACCTTTCGTCAGAATATTTGTCATGCTCCTTCTCGTGGTAGTCCCCGACACGCTGGCTTGGCTTCGCGCCTTTCTCTGTGAGGTCAAGATCTCGGGAGGAGAATTCCCTGTTGTGTTCCCAGATTTGTGAACTCAACCTTGGTGACTTTAGCCGACTCGACGGTGCGGCCGGCCCGTGCCAAATGCTCGGGCGGTGGCGGGGGCTTCGGGCCGTTGATCCGCGCTGGGCCCCAGAGGGCCCATACACCCGAGGAGGTATTCTACCCATTTTCCCTTAAGATTTTCTGGGCTTAGTCTTTGCCGCCTCGAGAGTCCTTATATGACCCTTCGCTTGTCCGCTGACCTGTATGAGCTGATGAATAGTAATTCTTGATTCCGAGCTCGGCGCAGAAATCTCTTAACTTGGGATTGTCAAACTACTTCCCGTTATCAGATACCAAGGCTCTAAGGATTCCGAACCTGGATATTATGGATCGCCACACAAAGTTACGCAACTTTTGCTCAATGATTGTTGCTAACGTTTCTGCTTCTACCCACTCGCAAAGTAATCCACTCCTACCACGATGACCAGATCGCCCTTCCCAACGTGGTCCCAATAAGCTCCAAATTTCCCACCGTTGAAGCCAAGGGCTTGCGAACAGGTCACTACCGAATGGGAGGTGAGAGATTCAGCATGTTCTTGATGTATCTTGCATTTTTTAACCACTGGTGTCTTTGGCATCAGAGGCAATAATATCTCGTTTTAGTGTCTTGCTGGGCCATGATAGCCTCTCGATATGGCTGCCACAAATACCTTCATGCACCTCCTCTCTCTCAGCACGTAATCGTCGTCTCCTTCCCACGCATTTAAGGACGGTGTGTCGTGCCTCATTTATATGGTCCCCTCATGAATGGTGAATCTAGCCGACTGCCCCGAGCTTCGGAGGCTCCTTCTCAATGCTTAAGGTTTCATTCCACTAAGTAATCCTCGATGGTCCATCCAAATTTCTGGCCGACGCCTGTAGTGACACTTCTTCATCATCGATATTTACCGAGGGTTCTGTGGAGGTGTTCGACCTGGCATCTATCCGCTCAGATCCCCGAATTCCACGATGAAATCGCCAAAACCTCGCTCTTCTCGACCGCCGTCCTGGCCAGATCCGATGTCGACCACCGAGCCTATGGCCTATTTTATCAGTCTTCCCGAGGTCTCTGGTCGGTGCAATATATGTTTCATTGGGTAATGCAGAGTCGACGTTTGCCGTTTGCCTTTTTATGAGGGACTACGTTAGCCAACCAGTCAGGGTATTCTACTTCTCGGATAGCTTTGGCATGGAGGAGCTTGTTAACTTCTTCATCAATCGCCTTCTGCCTCTCTAGGGCGAAACTCCTTCTTTTTTGCTTGACAAGCTTAAAGGAGGGGCTGGAGGTTCAACCCGTGCATCACCGCGGTCAATCTCCCATATCCTCCCGCCTGTGCGAATACTTCCATGTTCTGCTTCAAGAAGTGGATGAGGAGGTCCTCGACGCTCAATAACTTCGATCCGGACGCAGATCGAGATGTTCGGCCGGGTCGTCGAAATAGACGCTCTAATTTCCTTCTAAGGGCGTAGGTCACGTTTACATCATCTCTCATGTCGAGCTCGGTCTCGCGTAGATGTCGCTTAACCGCTTTGTTTCATCGATGTCGGGCAAGACTCCGTGGCCACGCCGCCGATCTCCTCGGGACCATTCCTACCCCATTCAAGGACGGGGAATTTGATAACCATGTGGATAGCTAAGAGATGCCCCTACGGCATCGAGGACACTACCCAACAATATATGTTATAAGCCGATGGGGCATCCACTATGAGGAAACCTCACCGGCCGTCATGAAGTTTTTAAAGATGGGAATCTCCCAAAGTGAGCACCACTATATTGATCCGCGGGTAAAGACTCTTTCTCCGAGAATCCTCGTGCAAGGCGCTGATCGGGTTCTACTCTTCTCCCTTCCAACGCCCATTTTATCGGGCGCGACGCCGTAAGATGATGTCACTGAGTCTGCTATATCGACTGCGACCGCGGTATCGCTGCGAGCCATACAAATGCTCTTTATTACCTGGTCGTCACGCGCTTGGCTCCTTCCATATCGGGGCGTTCACGCATGAGGTCCGTACCGCGAAATGGGATACAACTCAGACTTCCGAAAGCATTTCCGATATATACATCGCTGCGGACGTAGCCTTCCGCCGAAGCCGGACTCCTCCCCAACGAACTCTCGAGATTACATGGATCTTTCCCAAGGGTTGCTAATGCTGAGCTGGAGCTGGCTGACGAGGTGATGGGGGCGCTGCTTGGTCCCGACCTTCTGAGGCCACGAAACGGCGAAAATGTCCACGTCGGATCAGGTATTCAATTTCCCTCCTCAGCTAGATGCAATCGTTTGTCCAATATCCGTGATCCCTATGGAATTCACAATACTCGTCGAAGTCTCTTTCGTCGGTCCGCCCTCATCCTGATGACCACCCCGGAACTTTTTATGTTGTGCGTCTCGTAGGACCTGCGATAACGGCGCGGTTGGCGGTGAATTGCCAAGGTGGATATTCCGCTGATCGCAAATACCGAAAGGCTCCGCTACCCCCGACATCGCCGCCGCTTCTTCGTGAGATCGCCTCTATTCTCTCTCGCCTCTTCGTGATCTATCTCTCGTCCCCTCGTCGGCTTCGCCTCGCTCCTTTCAGGAAGAGTTTTCCCCGCTTAGCTAAGGGCTTCCCTTCGCCATCGATGTACTCGCCGCTAGCACCTCGATCATGTCACGACGGCTTTTCGAGATAGAAAACATTAGGTCTTTCGACTGCATGCCGAGCCTGGCGATGAAAGCGATGATGGCAAACTTCCGTCTGGGATGTCCACCTCTTCACAATGACTCTATTGCAAATCTTGACATATGACTCCAGGTTTTCCCGGTACTTACTTCATGGGTCAAGAATGATAGTTTCGCTCGTCGTCCGAGCTTTGATGAAGTGGAAGACGAATGCAATGGATAGCTCTCTGAAGGATGAGATCGACGATGTATGGAGTCCGGCTGAACTGCTTAATGTCGCCTTTCGCAGATGGCGAAAAGCTCGCGATCTTATGTGGTCCCGTATCCGTAGTTCCATCTGATTTTTGTAAGTGTTGGCTGCGGGTCGGATGTGATCTTTGCTCGCCGAACGCTTCGACAGGCATTCTAAACTTCGCTTGGAGAGGGAAGTGTAGTACCCTACTGCGGAACGGGGACTCCGCTTATTGCATTTACGCATCCATGGAGATCGGAGTCGTTTCTTTTCATCGCTTGGTACGAAGCTTGCCGATGTTCGGAACGAGCGACGATGTTATCGGCATAGACGAAGACGTCGTCGCTCCACTTCTCATCGCGATCAGATCGGCACAATCATCTCCCATCCATCCTGTCCCGCATCCCGTTGAGCGTCCCATCACGCCGACCCGGCGGTCCCAAACAAGATTTATCGGTGACGAGTGTCTCACCTCGCCATTTATACGTTTGGTATTTATCTGCGATCGACCGTTCAACCCACATCCCACCCGGCGTGATCGGCGATCTCATTGCTATTCGAACGGCGCCTATCGTCATCGGAGAGTTCAATTTACTCAGAAAGGAACCGCCGTTCTGGCTGTGACTACGCTAAACCTCCGATATGCTTTTTCTTCCACACCGGGCCGAGCTTCTGGGCCGGCTGGGGCCGGGCCACATGGATCCGGTCTACCAACAACCCGCGTCGCCACATAAAAAGGGGTGGCTGGTGCACGGCCATTAATTCGATGGCGTTTTTCTTTCTTATATAAGGAAAGAATTCAACCTGTTTATGGCATGCTATTGGCCGCGCACTTTTCAGGGTGAATCGACGGTGATTTATAAAGAGGAAATAGTGGTTACTTTCCATTTGATGGGGCGATACGGTATCTCTCCCATCGGGTAAGGAGTTTTTCCTTATTGGGACCGACTCTAAGGGATAATGGAGAGTCGTGGATTGCAGGATATTCTTTCCTAACCTATCGGGATCGTGGATATCGGCACCTTTTCCTTTACATGAGTTTTCGGGTCATTTATATCACTTGGATTACTGCGAGGTGGTTTAATTCTAAAGTTTTTGGGCCCAGGCGCTTCTAAGATGGTGGATAGAAACCTCGGGCCAGCTTTATTTGGGGGGGTTCCGTGTCCCAACTCTCTGTAAGGCGGCTCGCCTGCTTTGGCCTCACAGATTGGGTCTGTGTAGGTGTGGTTCTCTACCCCATCATTATTATTATTATTTTGAGAAAAATGATTTCATTGATTCCAACTAGCAATACATCGATAGAAACATAGAATCAAAACCGTTAAAAATCATAAATAATGAAACATCATGCAAGTTAATAACATAATGAAACGACTCAAAACCTATATATTTGATAGTTGAGTCTACACGTTTGATATTGCTATTGTGACTTAAATACCTTTGACTCTAGTTCTGTAACATACTAACGACCATTGGTTTGATTTTTTGTCTCTCATCGTATATATTTTACTCGTTCGAATCGCCTAAATACAAATAAATACCGATGAAAACCAAACCGTCGTATTAAAACGACACAACCACTTGTCACACCAAAAGGACGACAACCACATGCGTACAAAAATCACGACAATTATACGCATAACAAGATAACGACTAAATCATGAAAAAAAACATATAAAAATTTTGATATGTAGGGAAGAACTATTTTATTAATAAAAAAAATATGAAAATGATGGGTAAATGGGTGGTTTCATATTAAGAATAATAAAAAAATTAAATTTTTTAATTTAAATAAAAGAGACTAACAAAAAAAAATGGAAAGAAATAAAGGCTTAGATTTAGAGAGATGTGATTATTGTTATTATTAATAAATATATTTTGACATTCAGAGTTATCCAAAAAAAAAATTAATGAAGAAAGGAAGTTATGGAAATGGCCCACTGATGTGTTTTGATGCGGTATATGTGTTTACAGTTAGTACTCCACCTAATTTATCAAGATAAGACCATCTCAAATAGCTAGCCAAAACACTAAAGATTCAAAAGCCAAATTTTGTGGCTCCCAAAGCCATTTTTGAGATTTTGGCAATTTTTTACTTGAACGTGATTCCAAGAAGGAGCAATTCCAAATCTTAAATTTATTCTACATCTATTCCAATTTTACCCTGGATTTTCTTTAATAATTACATCATATACCCTTCATTCATTTATATCACTCAAAACACTATAAAATATTTATTAAATTATTATGATTTTTTTTAATAACTTTATCAAATGAATTAAATTAAAAGTTGCTAAGAAAATGTAAATTTTTTTTTTAATGGGTAAAAGATGGAAAAATTTTATTTAAATATGTGACATTTTATAATAGCTAACATTATTTGAATAAGAAAAAAAAAAATTAATGGAAAGATAAGTACTAAAAGTAAAAAAAAAAAAATTGAAAAATGATCCAAAGATAACACTTAGAAAAATTGAAACGCACAAGGTTGGCCATTTGTCGGATCTAAACAATGCCGCTTTTGCTCACCCATAAAAAACATGAAATAACCAGATATTATATGATCTGGCCGACTTCAAAAACCCAGGAGCAATTTTTCTCCAAAGACAAGGGATGGGAGGAAGGAAGAAGGGAAGAGGGAGATGTGAACTGGGCTTTTGTTTCCACCTGTCAGATCTTTCGGGTATAGCCACGGCGGCCGATGATCTTTCACCAAAGGTAGCAAATTTCTTCAAATCTCTTCAAATTCGGGCTAGGGCCAAAAATCCGTATTCGGGGGATTCAAAACTGGATTTCGTTGTTTTACGGTTCAAAATCGCGCTTTTTTTGCTTGAGACAAATCTTTGAATTTTTGCTAAGCTCTGTTGCTTTCTGCCTGGTATAGCCCATTTGCTAAAAAAATCTAGCCCAATCCGCTTGTCTCAAGAAATCTTAACTATTGTACATTTGGCGCTCAAATTATCATATTGTTGCCATCAAGATTGTTGTACGATTTGAATGGGCTTCAAACATTGGCCAGACATGGTCACATTATTCACTTAGCCATTTGCTAGTGAATGCATTCTCCATCACGAAAGACAGGTTATATGTTTGAGCCAAAAATTTTTTGGCTTCTGGCTCCCACTCGCCGAGATGCTCTAAGGGAACGGCCCAACAAGATGGTGCAATTACATGTGGCACACGGGTTTGTGGTTAGGAGCCGTCTATCACGTATATGGAATGACCCAACAAGATGTGGCGTATTGACAGGGTTTGGTGGTTAGGGACTCGCTTCATTTATTGCAATAGGGTTAGTTACTTTTCATTTCATAGTTGTAGTATTTTGTTTTTATAAAAATTTTATTACGTGATCTCCTACATGCATATCCCTTTTAGCATTTGAGTTGGGCCTCAATCTATAATTTTTATTTTTATTTATTAAAATTATTACATTAAATAAATTGATATATGTGTAATATAATTTATTGTATTTCATAATAATATTTTATGCATCTATAAAAATATGAATTTTTTAAGTATAAGTTAAATATTCGTTAAAAAAAAAGTATATGTTAAATATTATCCCATAATAATACTATAGTATTAACAATAATATAAATAACTTAAAGATATATTTAATGTTAAAATTATAATTATTTTAATTCAAATAAGTAAAATAAATAATGGTAAGCCATAAGAATATAATTTTTTTTATTCAAATGAGGTTAAAAACATATAACAAAGAAAGATCATACAGATCATACGCTTCATCCTCTAGTTTATAGGAATTGGTCTGATCACCCACTCTATCGACTAAATCTTTTTTGTTAAAACTGGAGATTCTTCTTTCAAAAAAAAAAAAAAAAAAACTGGAGATTCTCATAGACATAGAACATAATCTGGTCACCCACTTGATCCCATTGCCCTATAATTCATAGGACATCACGTTCATGAATTATTGGCCCTATTATTGGCTCTATATAAGCATATTTCGTCTTGGTCACCCACTCTATCCCATTCTCCAATAGTTGATAGGACATTTATCATATTATATTGACATTCACATTGAAGGAAAAAATCAAGCGATTTTTTTAAGGAAAATCATTTATATTTTAGAGATTTCGTTGATAAATCCAAGTTTTCATGATCTTTTTGTCGATTGGTTGTGTGTGAAGACCCTACCATATCTCAGTGAAATTTGATGATTGTATTTTTTTTGAAAGAAAATTTTATGATATTTTAACCCATGATTGTGATGTCAAAGTATTTTCAATTGGATGGATCAGTCGATCGGACTGGTTCGCCATCCCACTGAACCGATTAGCCAACAAACCGGATTTGAACCGGGCGATCTCTCTATTTTCTTTTGGATTACTCCTTCTTTCCTCTTTTCTCTCCTGTCTCTTTCTCACCTTCAATCACACCCTCATCCCACCTAACCCCCTCTTATTTTTTTTTAATTAAAATTTAGTTTTAATTCTATGTATAAAAATTAGAGTGAATAATATTTTTTTTATTTTTAAAAAATTTATGCTTATTATGTTATTAATTACTATAAATAAATGTATTTTTATGTATATTAATTATATATAATACTAAAATTAGATTTAAAAAAAAACTCTTATCCATTATTTTTATTAACTTAATAATACATTAAAATAGATTAGTTTTTAGTACAAAAATACATTTATATATAATAAACAAGTAAATTCTAAGATTTTGCTAATATTGTTGCATAGATAATTTATTTTCTTTTATATTTATAATTTTGACAATTTGAATCTATGTTGATATTTTTAAATTTTTTATAGAATATTAAACATAAATATTTTTAAAATAAAATTATATTTAAAAAAAATATAAATGTAAATATATGTATTTATAATAATTTTTTTGATTACTACATTATATTAAAAAAGTTATTAGCTTTAAAAAAAATTGATAGCCTATTTATTTATAATAATTTTAAGGTTACATTAGTTCAGATGTTATATTAATACTCTAAGATGTTATATTAATGTTCCAAGGATGATATATTATAACTCTAATAGGGTTCTATGAGAGGTAAAGAGGAGAGGAGAGAGGAGAGAGGAGAGAGAGAGGGGAGAGAGGAGAGAGAGGGACAATGATAGATGGAGGGGTGATACAAGAAAGAGAAGAGAAATAAGGAGAAGCATTTGGGTCCCACATAAAAGGTATTTTTTACTTAAATATGGGTTTACTTATGCAACGCATGATTGTTTTATTTTTTTATATTTTTATAACATGTTTGAGTTATATGAGAAACCAAGGATCCAACTAAACATGTTTGACCTATTTTCTTAATTATGATCCCTTTATACAATTAAACAAATAGATAAGATAGTTGGGGTCTTTTTTATCTTAATTAATGATCTCAAGTTTGAACTTTGACAATGTAATTGTATTTTATGATAGAGTTTTATCGTCCTTATGATCCCTCCCGGCTCGTATGAAGATGAGTCTAGATATGGTTGAAGACACTTTATGGTCTAACAAAAAAATTAATCGAAGTGCTATTCAAATTTGCCATAATACGTATTTCATTTAACGTACTAAACATACTCAGATCACCGCCACTTCATTCGCCATCCTCTGCTTCAGCAGACACTCACACTTCGCCATTTCCTCTCAGACCGCCACCGACATCTTCTACCAAACCCTTTTCCTGTGAATCCTTTCTCTAGCCTTTTAACTTCCAAATTAAATTCAAGCTCTCTTTAAACCACCACGAGTTTGAAGTAGATGTTGATTATATGTATATGACAAATGATATTTTCTTTTAAGATCAGAGAAGATCTTATAAGGCTCTTCCTCGCCTTTACATGTAATATACTTGGATATATATATATGTTAATTTCGCATTTCTTCAAATATACTCAATTATTTGATAAGTGCGTCTCAACTCAGATATTTAAAGTTTTTTGACATTATATAACATGAAGTTTTTTACGTATTTTAAAATTATAAGAACTTCTTGAACCCGAAACAAAACAACATTCTATATAGTAAAATCAAGAAAACGGTATCAACTTTTTAAAATCGTGAGGGCTCTACAAATATTTTCTAAACCAACCCTTAATCCTCCATGGGAGACCTTTCTTCTTTACTAAGGATGCAACAAGGGCAGCTTCCTCCAGTCGTGGGGACCTTCATCTTGAGTAACAACGTAACAGAAGCTGGCAAATGAATCCACTTCTGCAATTTTTCTAAACTTTCTTTGTGAAGTAAATGATTATTTTTAATTATTTAATAATACTAGTAAATACATACATGTGATGCGTACGTGAGCTTATGAGTTCTTATATATTATAATCATTAAAATTTAATGATGCAACTATTAAAAATAGCAAATTAGACATAAAAGTACAAATGCTATCAATAAAAAAAATCAAATTAGATAGCAACATTATTTAATCATTCAAATTACTTATTTTTAAAAATCACATTATTGGTATGATGTTTTTTTTTATTTGACCAAACTGTAATGATTTATGGATAATCAATCAATTTTTCAACAATAGTGTCTAATAAAATCAAAGTAGGTTGATAGGTTTCAAATAATCTATAAGAGTTGATTAGGATGAATTACCTATTAGCTTATTCAATCAATTCAACCAAACACCCATTTAGTTGTTTTATCATACAACCTCCTCATATTTATTAATTTATAAAAAATATTATTAAAATATTTTTTTAATGTTAAGAAGATTTTTAAAAATGTTTTATTACTATCTTGGAGCATGTATGTGAGATGGTTGAAGTTTCTCTTAACTTAATCGGTGATCTCGACTTCGAGCCTAAGAAATGTAATTGTGTTATGAGGTTGCTTTCGGTACTACGCACTAGCGATCCCTCCTAACTCGTGGTAGATGTATAACGCAGCCACATGACAAGATTTATCTTCGGCTATGGCACACTAAATTTTTTTTTATTGGGCCTTTACCATCAAGTGCTGCCTTTTAACTCGTATGTGGATTAGCGCAGCGCTGTGATGACTTAAAAGTCATTTTGTATGTATACCGGGCAGCCCTGTCAGATAATTCATAATATATATGAAGATATATATATATATATATAATTTTTTATAATTTACCAGAATTTCTACTGTATTAAACTTTTTTTAATGCATAAAATATTTAACTAAAATTAAAGAAATGAATATAAAAGCTTGAGTTTTTAAAAAATTATTGCATATTGCATTACTATTATTTTTATTATTTTTTAATTTCAATTTCAACTAAAAAATAATAATAAAAATTTATCCCATATGAACCTATAATACCTAACACTCAAATTACGTGGTAGATATCATACTATTTAAAATAATTTAGCAGTCTATTGTTCTAAGAAAATTTACAAATGTGTTAATCAAATTATTTATATTATTTTTCGAAATAAAACTTGGGAATTTGACCGATGAAATGAAAGTTGAAACAACAAAACACCTTATACCAATAATACATATCTCGAGTGGTTAAAAGTTCATGTGGTTTCTTTCAAAAAAAAAAAGTTCATGTGGATATTGATATTGTAAGTGGTGCTGGGATAGATATTTAATAAAAATAAAAATTTCTTAAATAATATAGGTTTAAACATATTCCTAAATATAATATAATTTTTGCTATATGGATAGTCTCTTTTGGAAAGTCACTTTCTAAATATGTATTTTCAAGATATACTTTAAAAAAATTAAAAAATTTTACATAAAAATATCTTTCAAAATACTTTGCTAATTTTCGATGTTTTCACAATACCGAAAGAATATTTCTCGGTAAATACATTTTCTATCATTTTAAAAATTTTGAATTTAATTGAATCAATTTTTCAAATTTAAAAAAAATATATTTTAAAAAGATACTTTCTAAATTATCTTCATGAGAAAACTATATTAATTATTTTTCAAATTACATTTTTTAAATATTTTTTTTATTTATTTTTATTATTCTTTTCTTGAAAGTTCGAAAGGAAAGGTGAGGTTGAGTTCCAAAATCACCACCCCAAGAAGACAAAAAGTCAACATGATGGGAAAATTGGTGCATAGCAACTTGCCTACCAATGGAAGCAAGCAACCATGATCTAGGTTTACCTCTCAAGCACTTCTCTCTCTCTCTCTCTCATTGTCATATTTTCTGTGGAGGACTGCTTCACGGCTTCTCTAAGGTATTAGGTATACCCCTCTCTCAAATTCCACAAACTTTTTTTTATATTAATGTGGTAATAGTGAGAAGAACACAGTAGTGCTATTGATATAGGCAACACAACTTAAAAGAGAGGGGGTAACGTATGGTTGGGAAACGGTTGACCCAATCTCATTCAGACTGTGGATCAAAACTGGTCTAAGTTAATTTGATCCGTATTTATTCGAATCAGCTGAATTTAATCCAACTCTGGTCCGATGTGCTGGGGCCAAAAACGGTTAAATGGGCTAAAATTAAAAAAAATACTAAAACTTATCATTTATCTTATTTTATCGTTCTTCAAATAAAAAAACAACACACAAGTGTTTAATAATAATTAATGCCTAAATGATGGAGTCTAGACTATATAATAATATTTAAAGTCTTAAATAAACATAAATAATGCTACACATCATTATAAATTTATAACCAAATTAACTAGTAGCTATTAAGCAACTAACTACAATCACATAATAATTAGAATTAATGAAGTACCAACTATAATAAGTTCAAAGTGTCATGATAAAAAGTGAAACATCAAATCATAAATATGTCAAAGTTTAATAAACAAGACTAATAAACATGTTCATATTCAAAGTACTAAAAAAATAAAGTAACAAATAAATGATATCTTAAAAACTACAAATCCAAAGTTTCAAATGAAATTCACTATGCCTTTAATTTTCATCTTCATTAGTATGGTCACCATAGGGTTTAAAAAAAAAATCTCAATAGGTAATATACATATATATATATATATATATATATATATATATATATATATATATATATATGGATATGGAGTATATATATATATGATGCCATTTTTTTTAAATTAATACAAATTAAATTAAATAATAATTACGCTAATCGGCCTACCAACTCTAACCTCGGATGGGTCATACAATAGGCCCAAATTTATTCGTCGCTAATTTCATGGCCCGATGCTCAAATAACATCGTGTTAATTCCTGCCATCCATCGCATTCAACCCATATTCCCAACTCTAGGATCACATGATTCACATGGAAAAAAAAAAATGAAATTGAGACGTCCATTGTGCAATGTGGCGGGTTGGTTTTTGGCTATATGATACGATGTTTTTTAGTTTTTATTAAATAAAATTATTTAATAAAATTAACTAAGATAAACCCATATTCAACCCATTTCATTATTTTCTTCCTTAGATATAGGTTTTCTTTTTCAATAAAATTATTTTTTTTTATATCGATTTGAGTTTATCTTTATTTTTTCTTTGTTTTTTATGTATGATGTCTTGTAAGCGTACTAAACATATTAGGATTGATTACCATTTCATTTGTCATCCCTCTGGCAGGGTACCTCTTGCTTGATCTGTTCACTCTCCGAATCGGTTAGCTAAATATCTTGCCAAAACCTTAACCTTTAAGAACTTTTGAACTTTAACTGATCTCAAAATGGTTTATAAACCACCCGTGAGTTTAAGGGATGTTAGATATATGTATATGAGTTTGTATATTTTCTTTTTTAGATTTGTATGGCTTGTTCATATAAGCCTTCTTGCATGCGCTCTTTTTGAATATAGGCTGAAGTACTTTTTCGATCGTGCCAATTATTTGATAAGTGTCTCAACCTAGAAATCATAAAGTTTTGACATTATATAAATATGAGTTCCTTTATGTATTTTAAAATTATAAGAACTTCTTAAACCTGAAACAAACAATATCTATATAGTAAAATCGTTAAAAATGGTATCAACTTTTTAAAATCGTGAGGGCTCTACAAATATTTTCTAAACCAACCCTTAATCCTCCATGGGAGACCTTTCTTCTTTACTAAGGATGCAACAGAGGGGCAGCTTCCTCCAGTCGTGGGGACCTTCATCTTAGGTAACAACCTTAACAGAGGGCATGCTTAAATTTTTTTCGCTTTCTTGTAAGTAAAAATGATTATTTTTAATTATTTTAATAATACTAGTAAATGCTTACATGTGATGTACGTGAGCTTATGAGTTCTTATATTATGATCATTAAAATTTAATATGTAACTATTAAAAAATAGCAACACATAGCAAATGTGCTATCAAATAAAAAATCAAATTAGATAGCAACATTATTTAATCATTCAACATTATTTAAAAATCAAGACATTGTACATGTTTTTTTATTTGACCAAACCAATGATTAGACAATCAATCAATTTTTCAACAATAGTGTCTAATAAAATCAAAGTAGGTTGATAGGTTTCAAATAATCTATAAGAGTTGTTTAGGAAGAATTACCTATTAGCTTATTCAATCAGATTCTTGGCTTGCCCATTTGGTTGTTTTATCCTTTTCAACCTCCTCTGTTACATTAATTTATAAAAATATTATTAAAGTATTTTTTAATGTTAAGAATTTTCAAGTATTTTATTACTATCTTGGAGCATGTATGTGAGATGGTTGAAGTTTCTCTTGACTTAACAGGTGATCTCGACTTCGAGCCTAAGAAATGTAATTGTGTTATGAGGTTAAGCTATACCACGTACCCTTGTATTCCATCTACTTCATTATGAGGATTAATGTGAGTGTGTGTTTATAAAGCAAGGCGCATTCGCGTATCATCGCTAAGTCTTTTTTATTAAACTTACCATCGTTGTGGTTCCTTTTAACTCGTATGTGAATTAGCGTGTGTGGTATGAGCAAACGTCTTTTGTGTATCTGGGTATGCTGAGGATGCCTGTAACCATGACCATTTTTTTAATTTTTAATTTTCATGAATAATCAAATATGAGAAAATTTATATCTTTATATTTTTATATTTTTTATTTTTATCTCAAAAAATTTTTCTGATATTTTTCAAGAACCAAACATAATCTTAGTATTTTTTTTAAATACTATCGTGTATGTGTGTGTGTATATATATATATATATATATATATATATATATATATAACATATACTATATATATATATATATAATTTTTATAATTAATAGAATTTCTTTTTCTTTTGTATTAAACTTTTTTTAATGCATAAAATATTTAACTAAAATTAAAGAAATGAATATAAAAGCTTGCCTTTTGTAAAAAATTATTGCATATTGCATTACTATTATTTTTATTATTTTTTAATTTCAATTTCAACTAAAAAATAATAATAAAAATTTATCCCATATGAACCTATAATACCTAACACTCAAGAATTACGTAGTGATATCTATATTTAAAATAATTTAGCAGTCTATTTATTTCTAGAAAAATTTAAAAATGTATTAAATCAAATTATTTATATTATTTTCGAAATAAAACTTGGGAATTTGACCGATGAAATGAAAGTTGAAACAACACAACACCTTGTACCAATAATACATATCTCGAGTGGTTAAAAGTTCATGTGGATTCTTTCAAAAAAAAAAAAAGTTCATGTGGATATTGAGACAGAAAGGAAAGGGGTTTATTTAGACATTTAATGTAAAAAAATAAAAAATTTCTTAAATAATATAGGTTTAAAAATATTCCTAAATATAATATAATTTTTGCTATATGGATAGTGTCTTTTGGAAAGTCACTTTCTAAAAATGTATTTTCAAGATATACTTTAAAAAAATTAAAAAAATTTACATAAAAAATATCTTTTGAAAATACACTTTTATAATTTTGATGTTTTGAATTAATACTGAAAGAATATTTTGAAAATACACTTTCTATCATTTAAAAAATTTGAATTTAAGTTCAATCAATTTTTCAAATTTAAAAAAAATATATTTTAAAAAGATACTTTCTAAATTATCTTCATGAGAAAACTATATTAATTATTTTTCAAATTACATTTTTTAAAGATTTTTTTTATTTATTTTTATTATTTTTCGGAAAGTTTCGAAAGGAAAGGGTGGGGTTTGGAGTTCCAAAATCACCACCTCATGCAGAAGACAAAAATAGTCAACATGATAAAAATTAAGGGGTAGTTTAGCAACTTCGTTCACCAATGGAAGCAACCATGATCTAGGTTTACCTCTCAAGCACTTCTCTCTCTCTCTCTCTCTCATTGTCATAGACTCATATTTTCTGTGGAGGACTGCTTCACGGCTTCTCTAAGGTATTAGGTATACCCCTCTCTCAAATTCCACAAACTTTTTTTTTATATTAATGTGGTAATAGCGAGAAGAACACAGTAGTGCTATTGATATAGGCAACACAACTTAAAAGAGAGGGGGTCACGTATGGTTGGGAAACGGTTGACCCAATCCATACGGGCTGGCTCAATCTATTCGGACTGTGGATCAAAACTGATCAAGTTAATTTGATCCGTATTTATTCGAATCAGCTTTTGACTAATCCAACTCGGTCCGATGCAGGCTTTGTGGGCTAAAACGGGTTAAAATGGGCTAAATTAAAAAAAATACTAAAACTTATCATTTATCTTATTTTATGATTCTTAGAATAAAAAAGCAACCTTATGAAGTGTTTAATATGAACAAATAACACAAATGATGGTCTGGACATGTGATATTTGGATTCTTGAAATAAACATAAATAATGCTACATCTGTTACTAAATTTATAACAAATTAACTAGTAGCTATTAAGCAACTAACTACAATCATAATTAGAATTAATGAAGGTACTAACTATATAAAGTTAAAGTGTCATGATAAAAGTGAAACATCAAATCCTTAAATATGTCAAAGTTTAATAAACAAGATTAATAACATGAACTCATATTCAAGGTACTAAAATAAATGCTGGAAATAAATGATATCTTAAAACCACAAATCCAAGTTTCAATGAAATTCACACATACCTTGCACAGGCTGTACTTCATTAGTATAGTCACATAAGTTAAAAAAATCTATTAGGTAATATATATATATGTCATTTTTTTTAAATTAATACAAATAAATAAATAAATAAATTCATGCCAATCATTTTGACTACTAAGCCACGGATGGGGCTGCGGGCAGTATTAATTATTCGAATTCTTTGTAATTTGTGGCCCGATCTTCTGTTATGGGTTAATTGGATTAGTCAAAACAGATTCAAGCCATTAGTACCTAGGGTCCATGATTGCATGGAAAAAAAAAAAAAAAATGAAATTGAGACGTCCATTGTGCAATGTGGCGGGTTGGTTTTTGGCTATATGATACGATGTTTTTTAGTTTATATTAAATAATTATTTATCATTAACTAAAGATAAACCCATATTCTTGTTTCATTATTTTCTTCATGGAATGCTAGGTTTTCTTTTCAATAAATTATTTTTTATATGGTTGAGTTTATCTTTGCTTTTTCTTTGTTTTTATGTTTTATTATCGATCCTGTTGAGCGGAGTGTTTTATCGTCGACTTGTTACAGCGTGTTTTGTCATGTTGTGTAGTGTGTTTTATTGCGATTTTGTTGTAGTTTGTTTTATACGTCGTTTATTGTGATAGTAGTTGTGTCATTGTGATTAACTTTGTGAGTTTCATATTAGAGATTCAAATACCAAAGTTTGATACATCATCCTCTAAAGTTTTTATCATTTTTTATCCCGTGTTTCTATCAATTCAATGAATCAATAAATTTATCTATTTAAAAAAACATTTACTTCCACTTGAATATTTTTTGAACGATTGTCTATCATGTTTAGCTCATATGATAGAGTTCTCAACATTTCAAAGAGGCCGGACATAGAAAAGGGAGGGATCCCAAGTTGAGTATTAGTGGGTACAGTTTATTATACAGTAACTAAAATGTTTATGTGCCAAATATATATATATATATATATATATATATATATATATATTTGAATAATTATTTAATATAAACTAAAACATCGTATCGTATGGCAGCTTAACCCTTACATTGCACAACGGACGTCTCAATTTCATTTTTTTTTTCATGTGATCCTAGAGTTGGGAATATGGGTTGAATCGATGTTGGCAATTCGACTGATATTTGAGAAAGTAAGGGCATGAGTGGCTGAATAGAATTTGGGCCTGTCTGGCCCTTGACCTCAGTTTAGGGTTGGGCCGACCAGTTACATGAATTTATATTTATTTATTTATTTTGTGTTTAAAAAAATAATATATATATATATATATATATATAATATATATATATATATATATATATATATATATATATATATATATATATATATATATATATATATATATCATGAAGAAACTTCATTAATTTTTTTTTAAGCCCTGGTGACCATATAATGAAGGTAATTAGAGCATTGTGGATTTCATTTGAAACTTTTGGTTTTAATAATTTTCAGATATCGTTTATTTGTCATACTTTTGTGCTTTGAATATGAACATGTTTATTAATCATTGTTTATTAAACTGACATTTATGATTGATGTTTCTTTTATCATGACACTTTGAACTTATTATAGTTGTTCTTCATTAGTGTTCTAAATTATTATGTGATTTAGTTAGTTTGTAATAGCTACTAGTTAATTTGGTTATAATTTATAATGATGTAACTGTATTTATGTTTTATTTAGACTTTTAATATTATTATCTGGTGTGACCTCAATCGTTTGGCATTAATTATTATTAAACACTTGTGTGTTGTTTTTTTATTTGAAGAACGATAAAATAAGATAAATGATAAGTTTTAGTATTTTTTTAATTTTGCGGAACTGCTTGTTTAGCCCACAGCTATATATTGAGTTGAGTTGGATTGATCAAAGCTGTTCAGTAGTGGATCAAATTAACATTGGTTTTGATCACAGTACGAATGGAATTGAGCCAGCCCCGTATGGTTGGTCAACCGTTTCCCAACCATACGTTACCCCCTCTCTTTTAAGTTGTGTTGCCTATATCAATAGCACTACTGTGTTGTCTCACCTATTACCACGTTATGCTAAAGAGGTTTGTGGAGATTTGAGAGGGGTATACCTAATACCTTAGAGAAGCCGTGAAGCAGTCCTCCACAGAAAATATGACAATGAGAGAGAGAGAGAGAGAAGTGCTCGAGAGGTAAACCTAGATCATGGTTGCTTCCATTGGTGAACAGGATTGCTATTTACCATAATTTTATCTATTGACTTTTTTTGTCTTCTGCATGAGGTGGTGATTTGTGGAACTCAGCCTCACCCTTTCAACTAAGGCACCGAAAGGCCGTAAAAAGAACAAAAGAAATCCTGCAAAAATACATTTGAAAAATAATTATATAGTTTTCTCATGAAGATAATTTAGAAAGTATCTTTTAAAAATGTTTTTTAATTTGAACAGTGATTCAGTAATTAAATTTTGAAAACGATAGAAAGTGTATTTCAAAATATTCTTTCAATATTAATTCAAAACATCAAAATTATAAGTATTTTCAAAGATATATTTTATGTAGAATTTTTTAATTTTTTAAAGTATCTCTTGAAAATACATCTTTAGAAAGTGTCTTTCCAAAAGACACTATCCATATAGCAAAAATTATATTATATTTAGGAATATTTTTAAACCTATATTATTTAAGAAATTTTTATTTTATTAATGTCGTCTGACACTTTCCTTTCTGTCTCAATATCCACATGAACTTTTAACCACTCGAGATATGTATTATTGGTATAAGGTGTTGTGTTGTTTCAATTTTCATTTCATCGGTCAAATTCCCAAGTTTTATTTCGAAAAATAATATAAATAATTTGATTAACACATTTACTATTTTCTTAGAACAAGGCTATTCATTCTTTAAAAAGTATGATATCTACCACGTAATTTGAGTGTTAGGTATTATAGGTTCCATATGGGATAAATTTTTATTATTATTTTTTAATTGAAATTGAAATTAAAAAATAATAAAAATAATAGTAATGCAATATCAAATAATTTTTACAAGGCTCTTTACCTCAATGACTCTTTTCATTTTAGTTAAATATTTTATGCATTAAAAAAAGTTTAATACGAAAGTAAAAGAAATTCTATTCATTATAAAAATTATATATATATATATATATATATATATATATATATATATATATATATATATATATTTGTACATAAACATTTAAGTTACTATATAATATTGTACCCACTAATACTCAACGGATACCGCACTTTATCTAAATATCTTTGAAATGTTGAGAAGCTCTGTCATATAATTTAAGCAGCGATCAAACGATCATTGAAAAATATTCAAGTGGAAATAATTTTTAAATAGATAAATTTATTGATTCATTGAATTGATAGAAACACGGGATAAAAAATGATAAAAACTTTAGAGGATGATGTATCAAACTTTGGTATTTGAATCTCTAATATGAAAGCTTCCTTGCCCAAAAAAAGTTAATAAATCGATGACATAATATTCTTATATAGTCGGCGATAAAACAAGCTATAAGTTTGCAATAAAAACTGTATTCTGATAAGTTGATGACAAAACACGTCGTAACAAGTTGATGATAAAACACGGTTCAATAAATTGATAATAAAAACATAAAAAACAAAGAAAAAATAAAGATAAACTCAAATCGATATAAAAAAATAATTTTATTGAAAAAGAAAACCTATATCTAAGGGAGAAAATAATGAAATTTGTGATTTTAGGTCAAAGGTAACAAAAAAAAATCACTTATCCTATCCAACGAATAAAGGCCTAAGAGAAAAAACAGAGGGAGGGAGGACTAAATCAAGGGGAAGTATTTTAGTCTTTCGACTTTAGCCAAAAGCATTTTGACTTTTGGAAGCATTTTGTTAATAATTTTAGTCTTTCGACTTCTCATATTCATCCAATCATCTAGTTATCAAAAAGGGAAAAAGGAGAAATATTCAAACAATCATCTTTAAAAACTATATAAAAAGACAGAGAAGGGGCCATATGAAAAGAAATTGAAATTTAGATGTCGTTGTGCACGGGTTGGCTTTTGGCTATATGATGCTTTTTAGTTTTTACCAGTGATTAAAATATCGCAGTATATCCATGATATTTAGTTTTATGAGCAATATATAGTTGATATTTATGATTTTAGTGAAAATTTAAAAAAAAAAAAAAAATTTGAAGTGGGTGTCTCATTATAGAGCAAAAAAAAAAATTGAAGTGGGTGTCTCATTATAGAGCAAAAAAATAGGAGATGAATAGATGTAAAAGAGAAAACGAAAAGTCTTTACTTAATAATTAATATCACTTATTGCATATTTTCTTTAATAATTAATATCATTACTTATTTATAGAAATAAGGAAGCTAGATTTTCTAATCTTCATGCGGTGTTAAATTTTTCTTGGAGAAATCATGAATTTTCTAGAGAGCGTATTAAATATTTGTCAGCTACAATGACTTTGCTGATAAAAGTAAAAAGAAAAAAAAGTACAGTATATTTGAAAGCATAACATCTACGATTGGATTAAAGCATAGGCTTGGTTAATTTAGCGAAGAAAAATTATTTCAATAGGAAATTAAGACAGATACAGATCAAAAAATTACTATCATTAATTATTATGATACAGTTGGAATTATTATGTATTCCTTAATAATTACTATAATTAATTATTTACAAAAAATAAGAGAAGATCAAGAGACAGTTGAAATTATTATGTATGCAAAAAATTAGAGAAGACGAAAAGGATAGGAGAGAAAATGAAGGGTCTTCCTATTAATTTTTAATAATTAATATTAAAATTTAGATTGAAAAATTTTTAAAATTAAAAAAAAATGATTGTGCAAATCTTTAAATACAAATAATTTTTTTTAAATTATTAAATCAAATATTTTGAAATTATTTATAGTATTTTTTTTAGAATATTCTAAAATAAAAATAAAAATATAAAATATTAGTCATAGTATATAAATGTTTAACCAATTATTTTGTATAAATCATGAAAATGAATTTTAACGTTTTTTTTCAAATTTAATTGATATTATCGTTTCATATATTTTCAAACTAATTTTGATATATAAATTAAATATATCATTAAAATTTAAATAATTTATAAATATCAATATATTCCTAAAATTTAAGTATTGATATATATGTTAAAATCGTTTTCATCCTTAGTTTTGACGGGACAATTAAAAAAAATATTAAAATTTTTTCTAGTGACAGCATTTTTCATTACCTGTAAATGGCAGGTGTCTAAGTCTTCGTCATCTTCTTACTTGTTAATTTCCTCTTACTCTCTTAAGAAACTACATAAATAGAATAACTTCCTCATCAACTCTTCAAATTCCACCTACTCTCTTAAAAAACTACAATTTTTTCTTTTTTTTAACAACATTTTCAAGCTGTTGGTGGCGGGTGCCTGTTCTTCATCTTCTCACTGCTCAACTTCCTCATCTACTCTTTAAATTCTACCAACTCTCTTAAAAAACTACAGTTTTTTTTTTTTTTAACAACATTTTCAAGCTGTTGGTGGGCTGCCTATTCTTCGTCTTCTTACTGTTCAACTTCCTCATCTAGTCTTCAAATTCCACCAACTCTCTTAAAAAAACTGCAAATTTTTTTTTTTTTTTTGACATGTTCAAGCTGTTGGTGTCAAGTGCCTATTCTTCATCTTCTTCCTGCTCAACTTCATCATCTAGTCTTCAAATTCCACCTACTCTCTTAAAAAACTACAAAAATTTTTTTAACAGCATTTTCAAGCTGTTGGTGGCAGGTGCCTATTCTTCATCTTCTTACTGCTCAATTTCCTCTTACCGTCTTAAAGGACTACATAAAAAGAATAACTTCCTTCTATACTTTTCAAATTTCACCTACTCTCTTAAAAACTACAAAATTATTTTTTTGTTAATAACCAAACACTTAAGTTATAACGTCACACTGGAGAATGGAGATCAAACACTCTACCATCTAAACTAAGTATGACAAACAAAGTGGTAATAATAACAAGAACGTAACAAACGAAGTTATTGGTATAGGCACGCAACTTGACATGTAAGGAGCCACATACAAAGAAAAGGAAATTGAGATATCCGGAATGAGCGGGGTCTGCTTTTGGCTCTCTGATGGGGAATTTTGGTTTGTATGAAACAACTATTCAAAAGAAATATTCAAGTGGAAGCCTTTTTTATTACTTGTTGGGTGGCAGAAGGGTTTTTTTTTTCCTTAAACGTTTTACTGTATGATTGTTAGAGCAACTGAATGATATATAGAAGATCTTATTATTCCAAACAATGCACAACAGAATTTATAGAAGCAGAGAGAAGCTTCTAGAGAAGGGAAAGATCACTAAAGGTGCATGTTAGTATGTTGCCTATAAGGTGGGTGTAATACATGTGAGGAATATTGTGTGATACATGTGGGAGAAGGGAAATGTTCTGGTGTGGTGCTGATCTTGCTGTGGTGTCTGATAATAATGATTAATAATGTTTTCAACTGTTCATATGCCGATCTCAATCAAATTCAAAGTTTAAAAATATAAAACATGTAAGAAGGGGAGGGGAGGGATTTCAAATTCGAATCCTAATGAAAACAATTTACTATATTGTAACAAAATGCTTAATTATAAAAAAAAAAAAAAAATAATGGTTTTCAACTTGCCCTAAATCACACTAAAAAAGGGAGATCTTAATATTACTCCCCGTTATTTACTTTATTTGCATTTTTTTAAATAACGAATTTAAAGTTATTCTCTTGTATTTAAAAAAATATTATTAATGTTATTATAAAATTGTGGAAAAATGAATTCAAAGGAATTTAAAGTAAAATATAAAAATAGTTTTCTTATTTTGTTTTGATATTTTTAACTTTTATTAATAATATTTTTCATCAATAATGTGAACACAGATGGAAGAAAGAAATTATGACGGCACCATTAGATAATATGACAACAACATAACCAAATCTCGAAGTAATTGCATAAAAAGTCCCAATTAGCACTCATCAAACATATACAAAGCAACAAATCAAAATAAAACATAAACCACAACCAACCGCAAATCCCACTGTCCCAATTTGATAAGCAAGATTTTTTATAAATAAAGTTCATGAACATTATAAAGATTTTTTAGTATTTGAAATTGAAAAAAAATAAAGTGGCCAAAAAAGAAATAGAAGTATATGAATTCTATCCGTTGGAAAACCTGATAAACCATTTCCCTATCCATATTGGTATAATATTGTCCATTTTGGGCCTAAGCTCTTATGATTTTGTTTTTGAGCTTTTCCTCTTAAAGGTCTCATACCAATTGGATGTAGTATATGCTTATATACTCATAAGTCTTTTCATTCCTAACTGATATGGGACATTGTGGGACTTTGGGCACACTCCCAACAATCCTCTCATCGAACAAAGTTCCATTTATCATTCCCTCAAATCAAGATTTCCTTATCTTTCATTACGTTTGTACACATGTTTTACATGAAACACCATCTTTCAGGGACTCACCGTTCACCACACCATTTTGTTCAGCTTCCCTCCCACACGGTTAAGCTTGAATCGGGCTTTGACACCACTTCTTAGGAAACTTCATGGACTCATCCCCATCCACATTGATATGATATTGTCCACTTTGGGCCTAAGCCCTCATGGTTTTGTTTTTTGGCTTTTCCCCTAAAAGACCTCATACCAATTAGATGTAGTCTATGCTTATATACTCATAAGCCTTCCAATTCCCAACCGATGTGGGACATTATGGAACTTTGGATGCACTCCCAACAATCATGAATCATGAAAATCTCACGTGATCTTTCCTTTTGTGGTTGGATCCTGAAGTGAGTGAAACCGACTTGCATGATGCACTACACTATTTAGGGAAAAGGTGCACAAATGCCTCTAACGTTTGATCGTATGTCCAATTCGGCCCTCAATGTTTTTTTCGGTCCAACCATGCTCCCATCGTTTCTGATGTGATACACTTATACCCCTACTATTAACAAATCCACAGATAGGCAAACGAAGCGTTAACAGTGTTGATGTGACACCCCTCACATGCATATTTAGCTGATGTAGTAGCTTTACACGTGATTCATTAAACCCAAAATTTATTTTGACAAAAATGCTCTTATCCCTAACCTTTCAACCACCCCGGTACCCCTCTCTCCCTTACAATTTGATCCCAAACCCTAAGCTCTCATCCCCTCAAATTCTCCCTCTTAAACCTAGCCTTAGTTTTGAATTTCTCCCTAATTTCTATTTCGTCTCCCCAACAGCTTTGCTTGAATGTGGAAATTAAAAAAAGCTTGGTTTGCAAGTTCTATTCATTATAATGAATCTCGAGAATATCATGAGGCACATTGCAAATGCACAACAAAACATCATCATTTCAAGGGTTTCAATAAAAGAATAATCATGTAAATACAATCAATCTGATGAACTAATACAAAGTTTTTTTCTTAGAAAGGTACACAAATTGATCTTACACACATAAGAGATGATCAAAGCCCAGGAACACGAGGAAAATGATGGAACAAGACCAAGTCAACTGTCATTAAATGGGTATGGTGGCCGAGCACGGTTTACGTTGCCACTACCTACCTCCACAATTACCTCGTACATGGTGATCTAGTGTAGCCGCACCATTAGGTGGCCCAGCGCCATGCATCAGGTGGGATTTATTCAGAGGGGAGAGGGGTATCAGGGGTAGGAGGTCAGGGATAAGGGCATTTTTGTAAAAATTAATTTTTGGTTTAATTAATCATGTACAAAGTTGTTACATCCGCTAAACGCACATGGGGGGTTGCCATGCGACAAACGTTAATACTGGTTACCTATGCGAATTCCGTTAATAGCGAAATATGGTATGTCACGGCGAGAAGCGATGAGGCATGTTGGGCCCAGAAGCTTTTCGTTAAAGGCTTGATTAATCTCAATAAGCATTAAAGGCTTTTATGCATCTTTTCCCACACTATTCATGTTAAGGAGCCAAAGTGGTTTCAGAATCATATACTAATTAATATCTTTATTTTATACTTAAGTTGTATTTTTCTCCATTTTACTTTGCAGGTTGTTGCATTTTTCATGTTCATTTGAGGAAAGATTTGTATGTGTAGGATATAAACTTTCATTACAAGAAAATTGACTTTCTTTGATGGATATATATGTTGAAGTAAGCATTTACAGGATAACCCTCCGCATGATCGTTGGGAAAGGTGTAATGTGGACAAAGAGTCTATTAATGGATGATTTAATTCTTTAATAAAAGTATTTATTGATAGATTATACACGTAGTTAAATTAGTCCACATCAAAATTATTATGGATTAAGTTGGTTGGAAAATATAAATGATAAAATACTTTTTAGGAGCTAACTTAGGAACATAAATAAGTCATTGCCATTACCAAGGGATTAAGCTTGTTGGAAAATATAAATGATAAAATATTTTTTAGCGACAAATTTAGCAATGGAAACAAGTCATTGCTGTTTCCAACTGTTTAAGTTAGTTGGGAGATGTAAATAATAAAAAATTATTAATGAATGACTATGCAACGGAACTAATTAAATCGTTGTTTTTACCAATATTATTGGTTATTCGGAATAAATTAAGAATAAATAAATTTTATTCATTAATCATCCAATTACATATAAAAACTAATAAAAAAATTTCATGAAAATTGATAGATTACACTTTCAAGTAATTCAAATCATATTTAACTAATTGAAAAATGTCAAAATTTGACTCTAAATACAAAGACAAGAAGTAAATTTTAAGCCTTACATTGAGTAAACATTTTTAAGAATTAATATAAAAATGAATAATTGTTACTTTCTACACAAAATGTTCATTTCAATCCAAAGGGTTTCAAAAACTGAATTTTGATAGGTGCATTTATTCCTTTAACAGTCTTAATCTCTTGCATTTCACGTGTTTAGCACTATGATGTAAATAAATCTTATCATTAGTTCAATTAAAATTCTTATGGCAAATCTTAATTTAAACTAAATCGATATATTTATACAAGGCATGATAGAATTTGCAATTAAGTCATGCCTTTAATTTCTATCATTGAATGCATTGAATATTTTTTTGAAATTCAATATATAAAAAAAAGTAATTTACCTCGTAGCAAAAAATATTTAATCACATTGATGGAACTTCATGGAAGGCATTGGTTTCCACATTTGTAGTATGAGCATGAAATAGTTTGTCTTCTTGGAAGATTCTTTCATGCAAAACTCAAGAATGATTCAATACTTCCAAAAAGACTGGGTCTGGAATTTGAAGATTGATAAAATCCTTATTCATGATATAAAAAATAAAAATAAAAACAAATAAAATAATATAAATATCAAATGTTTGTAGTTCATAAAAAATGTACACAATAGATGTTGAAAATAAGACTAAAAGCAAAAAGAAATAAGCTAATACATCCAAATCTAAATCTCAAAAAATTTAAGATAAAAGAAAAAAAGAAATAGTATGTATCATATTTTATGTGTTTTTCATTCCCAAGAATAATTGACAAACCTCAAGAACCCAAATCATGGAATTATAAGAAATAGGATAGAAATTTATTTCTTATCATGATTAAGAAGTTCTTATCATGTAATTGTTTTTTTAAAACAATTTTCTATGTATATAGAAAAATATAAAAACACCAATGACAAAAAAAAAAAAAAAAAGAGAGGCAGGTTTCTAATCCTAAAAAAGAATTGTATTTCAAATAACATATTTAATTTTTATTTTATTTAATTTTCTAAATAGTGACTTAATACAAAATATGAAAATTGATTAAAAATAAAACATTATTTTTCATGGTTATTTTAAAATATACTTGAAGAAGAAATTAAATTCAAAATAATATAATTTTTTAAAAAAAATTGTTTTATAAAACATCAAAAGCAAAATCTTGTTCAGTTAGTGGTTGTTTATAAAATGTGTAATTTAATTAACTGATTACTAAAAATGAAAATAACTTTGCAACCAATAAAAAATTTAATATTTATTATGAATGTTTTTTTTAATAATATTATGAATTTGAATATTATGAAATCATATTATGAATAAATTTAATTCATATTATGAAAATGTGAGTGTTAATATTATTATAAAATCATAAATGATTTTTTTAAAATAATAGTATTTTGTAAGAATATTGATGGCTTTGTAAAAGCATAATGGATTTTTTATTATAAACAAATAATAATATAAAAATAATGATTGAGTTTAATATCTTATTAGAAATTAAATAAAAAAAATGAAGTTTAATATTTTCTAAATGCAACTAAACCAAAATTTTCCCCATGTCAATAGACAAACTATTTTAAACTGCTTCAATCAAGCTTGTAATTAATTAAATTATTAAAATTAATATTAATATTGTGAAATATAATTTATCTATCTGAAAACAATATCTTGAGCCTAATTTTATTCCTAAAAAAAATTTGTTCCTATATTTTCTCTAAAAAAAAAAAAAAAATACGGTCTTCAACAATATTTGATAAAAACTTAGGTGATTAAATCAATAAAAACATATTAAATTAATTATAAACATCAAAATTGAAATTGGAGCGTAATATTCAATTTGATCAAGACATACACATACTAATTTTAATTTCTTAAAAGAATAAAAAAATATTCAAGCACAAGTGACAATCTTCAATTTAAAAGAGTAGAATAGAAAAGAAAAGAAAAAGATACTTGTTAAAAAGAATAATTGGTGGAGACAAAGATGATAACAACAAATTCTAAGAAAAGGAAAATTTCTGGCAAGATAGAAGAGTGATGGAAACAGATGAAAACACAATTCTAAGAAAGAAAATTTTAATGTGTTTTCTTAGTTATAATTTTAGGAAAGAAATCTTTCATTTAGCCCTAGTATATTTTTTAATTTTTATTATTCCTTAAATATTTATAAAAACTTTGGAATACTTAAGTATATAGTTCTTTCTTTTATTATTATCATTATGATATGCTTTCAAAAAAATATCAAATAATTTTATTCTCTAGTGAAAAAGATTCCCAAAGTCAAAAATAGATATTCTAGCACAAAATAAAATTTATTTATTTATTAGTGTTATAAGGAAATGTGTGAACGACAATCAATTTACAAAAAATATTGGTCACCTTTGTAAAGTAAATATTAGTTGCCTTAAACAATGAGACTACATACAGATTTGGATTCCCAAAACACTTAAAAATAGTCATCTCCTAGTTGTATTTAAAATATCAAAGTAAAGGGAATAAAACTTTGTTATCTCATTATTCGCAAATTTCTTTCTCCGAATTTCTCTTTATACTTTCTTTGGTTAACAACACATTATTAGTATGAATTGCTTTGCTCTGAAGTTAATTCTACGATATCAAGGCTATTTAAATTTTAAGTTTTTATGTTAGTTTTGATTTTATTATACATTATCAAAACCTGGAAGAAAATGATTTGATTTTGGTTATAAGTCAAAATCTTTATTATTTTTATCAATTTATGATATGCATAGTTCCCATTATTTTGTCACATACCAAAAGTTTGTTCATAATGTCAAATCTCACAAAATTCGAGTTCATGACATTTGATATTTGGAATGAATAAATGCGGATCATTACAGTTGTAAAACCGAGAAAATTTAAATTAATTTTCCGAAAAGCAAATTGGCCATTTTAAAAACTAAAAATTTTCTAGATTTCAGATGACGAAACAGACTTCACCGTTGGAATCAGTCTTCACGAAATCTTACTTACCACGTCGACTCGTCGAATTCTCAGACAGCCTAATTTTACGTCGAGGCACCTGTCAAGTACCCGCAAATGGCTTATGAGAGACATGTGATGTGACAAGTCACCCATTACACGTGACTCACGACATATGTTACATGATTGGGAGAGATGATGGTATAAATTGATATTAGACAAGCAAGAAAGCTGTCAAAAATCGCAAATTGACATATCGGGAATTATTGGAAAAGAATAAATGAGAATAAGACAAAACTTGAAATAGTTGTCTTCTCCATTTTTGAAAGCAAAATGGGAAGAACGTGCAATGGGTTGAGATTTGTGATTTTAGAGAGAGAAGAGTCATCTTCCTTAGATTTCCTGGGTCGTTCTGATCACGGCTCGACCTTGTGCCAGTTAAACAAAGTCGATCTGCCGACGAGGCTATGCGTGACACCGATTCGCAGCCCGACAACCCAGCAGGTATGATCTTTTCCTACCAGGTTATTATTCTACAAGAGCTACGTGGTAAACTACGTGTGACGTTTCGATGTTTCTTGATTAGCCGTGGTTTTCTGGGCTTCAAACATCTAACCGAGCGGAGAAAACTCTCATTTGTTGTGGCCATGAACAAAGGCTAACTCGAGGGCTCCCACCGCTCACGCAGTAGCGACATGATTTTTGGGTGCTAATTTTTATATGATGTCGAGTGATTCAAATGAATTGTTTCAGGTTTGTTAATTAGCCCATGTGAGCTTCTAATTCTTGGTGTTATCGATGTGAATTTAATAACATGATTTTATGTGAATTAATTATGTTAGTATATACATGTTTTATATAATATCATTTGAGTTTGTCAGATTGATATAATGTGTATTCCATACGCATCAGCACCCTAGAATATTAGGACAGCATGACATGAAAGAAAATAACAAGGAAAATGTTTCAGGAAAGAATTTCGGCCGAAGACTTTTCCGAAGACCTGCTCCCAGAAATAGTCCAACATATATCACTTCCTGATGAGAACCATGACTGCTTGAGCGTTATCCAAAGAATTCGCCTGAGGGTAGTCAACATATTTACCGACCAGAGGGTTTCAAGAACAAAAGCTTTTGTTTTAAAAACTGTGATTTTACTCGCATTCGCTTAGGCATATGTGAGGGAGCCTGAGGACTCGAGACATGATTGGGCATGTAGACATTCGTAGGTTTATGTAATTGTTGATGTGATTGTTTGCCATGACATAAAAGTAATTTAGGTGGGAGTAACCCATGTAGAAAATTATCACTCATCGGGCTTTACTCACCCCGGTCGTGTGGGACTATTTCAAAGGGTCAGAGGACTACGCTTCACTGTAGTTTCAATAAGAAAGCCGTGTTGTGGATTTAGTAGAGACTTTTGTATAAATATGTATTAGAAATTGTGTAAATTTTAATATATGTTGAATTAAGAAAGATTTGGTTTAACTCTTGAACTATTGTAGATAGTTGATGTATTTTGTGAGTATCATGTGGGCCTAAGTGACCATTATTTATTCATGGACCCCGGGTGGTCATTGTAAACTATTTCGACAGTTGTATTCAGTAAAGCCCTCGTACAAAGGAGACCTAGCTCGATTTTCGTGAATGGTGTTCCAAGTTACCCTCCGACATCCACGACATCTTGTGTCGACCAAGTTGTCAACCTCTGACTCTAAAGCTGGGTGTCACATTGATGCTTAATAAACTATTAAAATTTTGATGGAAAGTCATCAATCTAGTCCAATTACGTTTGAATTATTGATTTCCTGAAACGAATGCAATATCATTCCAAATTCATAAGCATGGATGAGAATCGGTCATGGTTACCATTATGGAAAAAATTCTTGATGCCATATTGATAATCCCTCAAATCCTTGGGAAAGGAAATGTCTCACTACTAGAAGTTGATTATTATTGATGTAAAATGGAAAGTGTATATGAGATAAACCTTCCAAGAATCATGAGAATAATTATTATCGATGTTGTATGCAAGGACATCTGTTGCATACCTGTTCTATGCCTAAGCATTTGCTCCTTTACCAAACATCAATAAGAGAAAAAAATTAAAGCAATAGAAATAAACTTTTCTAATGCTAATGAGTTTGCCTTAACATTCTATGATTTCTTTAGAGGTCTTAGTGAATATATCTAATTTTCTTCAATAAAAAGCTGAAAGCAATCTACTATTTGGAATTATATATCTTAGTTCTCATTTATTATATCAATTCATATATAAACTTTGCTATTACGTCAATTATATTGTTGTTTATATTATGTTTTGTTTTCATTTTAGTTATATCTAAAATCCATGTGTTATTGAATCTTAAAATGAATGAAGGTTGACACTAACAAGTATCAGTATAAGTACCATCTCTAGTACGTCAAATATAAATGAAGGCTCTAGAAGAGCAAATATAAAACCTATTAAGTCATATATTGTTGTGAACAAGAAGTTCAACAACTAAAATATTTTTATTCTTTGGCATAATATACTAGGTCAATTTGGTTTTTCAATAATACGTCAAATCATAAAATACTCAAATGGGCATCCATTAAAGAACCAGTAAATTCTCTTGCACAATGAATGCTTACATGCTGCTTATTGGCTTTACAAATTATTATTTTAATAAGATTATGTTCCCACCATTAAGGAAAGAAAAGTAGATTGTAGAAGAATGACAATAAATTACATGGAATGTACTTATGATGTCTCATCTTGATCCTCATATAAACCAAAGTGAATTAGAAGTTCAAATAATCATTCATTTACAAAAACTTGCAAAACCAATTACCAAATGCATTCATTAATAAAGAAAGTATTTGGCCACACATTCTGGAAGCCTAAATATTCTGCATGTATCAAATGTCTAGTGACAATTAGTAAATGAATCTAAGACACGCTTGAAACGTGGAAAACTTATTGGCTCAAAGACATAATTTCTCAACAGAGGAGAACACATGCAAATCTTAACGCTCCTGAAGAAGAACAAAGAAGACAAAAGGCCCCTGTAGAGGTACACAATAAATGAGAAGTCCTATAGAGGCACATAATAAACGAGAATCCCTTATAGTGGTACATAATAAACAAAAGACCCCGATAGAGGCACATGAGGAACAACAAGCCCTTGTAAAGGTGCATAGTAAATGAAAAGCCCTTATTTGTACATAGTAAACAAAAGGCTCTTATAGAGGCATATAATATACAAATGACCCCAGTAGAGGCACATGGATAAACAACAATCTCCCGTAAAGGTACATAATAAACAAAATGCCTCAGTAAAGGCTCATGGATGAACAACAAGCCCTTGTAGAGATACATAATAAACAAAAGACCTCCGTAGAGGAATATAATAAACAAAAGGTTGCTCTAAAGGCACATGATGAGCAAAAACACCCTATAGAGATATATAATAAACAAGAAACCTATGAAGAGGTAGGAAATGCACAAAAGGTCCTTGAAGAGGCACATGTATATGAAAATAATGAGATCTCAAAAAGTTATGTGCATAAAGCTAAAAATTATGTTGAAATAATATTTTCTTTTTATAATATTTTCCAAGTGGCCTTAGACATCATAAAAATGATGAAGATCTTGAACCACAAAATATGGAAGAATGTTAAAAATAAATTATTGGCAAAAATGGAAAAAGAATATGCATGCAGAATTACAATTATTAATAAAACAAGAAGTTTTTGATCCTGTAGTCCAAACGTCTAAATATATAAAGCTTGTTGAGTACAAATAGATATTTGTATGAAAGTGCCCTAACAATCCCTTAAGACTGTACGTGATTCTCAGTGATGTCATTAAAGATATTTATATGAATCCATGATAATGATATATACATGAAAATCTCCGACTGATGAATTGTTTGAAGAAAATAAAACCCTTGTAACATGTAATCAATCAAGTTACTATGGAACTTACGGGGATCAAGCAATCCATACACCACAGCATAATTGCTCAGTGCGGTATTATTAAAGAAAATGGTGTGCGAACAACCCTATACGCTCACGATTTTTATTAAGCAAATCACAAATCGGTCTGAGATTGCTTGTTGTATATGTTAATGATTTAAACCCTGTTGAAACTTCTGAAGAGTTCATAGAAACTATAAAATATTTGAAGAAGGAAATTGAAATGAAAGTTTTTGGAAAACAAAATTTTGTCTTGACTTGCAAGACGAAAGCATTTTCCGCAACTAAAAGTGTCGGGCTCATCAATCAACATATACAAGAAACCTTAAATGTTTTTTTAATATGATAAACCCATCCATTAAGCTCCCTAATGGTTGTCCAACCACTTGATATGAAAGGTGACCTACACCTTGGGAAGTACGAAATGAATCTCAGCTTCCTAAGTACAATATCTAAGTGCTACCGGTGCAATTATGTATCTTGCTAATTGTACTGTCCATATAATGCTTTTTCTGTAAATTTATTAGCTAGGTACAGTTCTACTCCAACTCGAAGACATTGTAATGACATAAAAAATGTACTGCATTATCTCCATGAAACTACTAATATGAGTCTATTTTACTCAAATGGGTCAAAGTCACAATTACTCAGATATGCGGATGCGGGCTATCTTTCAAATCCACACAAAGTCATATCACAAACCAGAAAATACGCTCAAGTGATAATCTAGTAGATTTGTTCATAAAGTCATTGCAAACCTCAACATTCAAGAAGTTAATATACAAGATTGAAATTCTTCAACCAAAGGACATTGACATGAGGGGGAGTATAAATGGATGTTACTATATTGCACTCTTTTTCCCTTTGTCCAGGTTTTGTTCCATTGGGTTTTATTGACAAGGTTTTTAACGAGTCATAACCAATTTCCTTTAGTCCATAATGGTCATTTAAGGGGGAATGACAATCAATTTACAAAAGGAATGTTGGCCACATTTGTAAAGTAAATACTACTTGCCTTAAACAGTGAGATTACATGTAAATTTGGGTTCCCTAAACACTTATAAATGGTCTTTTCCTATTTGTATTTAATATATCAAAGTAAAGAGGATAAAACTTCATTATCTCATTCTCTCCTACATATTCATTTTTTTTTTTAATTTATCTTCGTACTTTCTTTGATTTACAATAATTAAAAAATTATATAAGTAAATACTACGCCATATATATATATATATATATATATATATATATATATATTGATTTTTTTAAGTTACAAACTTTATTGATCTTGTGAAAAGTGTGGAAGACAGGAGCGGAGGGATTTATGAGGTTTGATTTCGGCTTAGGTGCAGTGGCTGAGGTTGGGTAGTGCATGAGAGAGTTTGAGGGTGAATTTTCTGTGTGTCGGTCAATGTAATAAACTATTAAAAGAGAAGGAGAATAATTAGTTTATTGGAGTTAGGGGAATTGATTGTTGAGTGGTCAAGACTCATGGACTTTTTTTTTTTTTTCTCATTCATGTTTCATTATTTAACTTTTTGATCTCTTTTTCCTTTCTAATCTTTTTGTGTTTGGTATTTAATTATCCATTACCTTACATTTTATTTATTTTTCTTTTTGTGTAAATTCGATGTTTGTTTGAATTTATTCTTTTTCCTTTTTTTTTTTTCATATATTTTCATATTTATATTCTCTATTCCTTTTCATATATATTTTATTTATATTCTCTACTTTATATAAATCGTTTGCCATTACTGCTAAATTCCTAGCTTGTTTGACTGTAGTTTTTTCGACCAACCTTCACTCTTTGTCCCCAACTAGATCCGAGTTCTTCTTCTTTTTTTTTTTTTTTTAATAATAGACTTAGTTTTTCAAAAATGATTTTTCCATATTGCAAACATAAAGCTTGAACTCAAGACATCTTCCTTAAGGTGTAATAGTATAACTATTGGGCAACATCACCCTTTATGTCAAACTTTAGCCTATTTTAAATAATATTTTTAACATCTTATATTTTCAACAATTTTGTCTTTTCCTTAATACTAATTTTCAAATAAATATTGTTATTGTTATTATTATTATTATTATTATTTTAACTTTGGTCATATTACTTTTGTTATCTAGATAAAAAAATCATCTTTAATCCTCTAAGATTTTAAAATTAGTTTCTTTTAATTTCTAAAAAATACCAAAATCATTTCTTTAAAAAAAAATCATATTTTTCTTTTAATTTCTTAAAACAGAACTGTTTTCTTGAACTTTAAAAATTCAAAATCATTTTCTTAACTTATAAAAATAAAATAAATAAAATAAATTTCTCTATTTCCAAAATATTAAAAAAATATATCATTTTCTTTTCACTTCAAAATCTAAAATTATTTTTTCTTAATTTAAAAAACTTAAATTTTATTTTCTTTATAAAAAATCCTTTAAATTCAAAACCCAAGACTCACTTTCTTTAAATTTCCCAAATCATTTTTTTTTTCAAATATCCAAATTTTAAATCCCTTCTTTTCCAAAATGAGCCTCTTATTATTATTTTAAACTTGATTTTAAAAATTCTAAAAGCGCAGTTTACTCTATAATTCCAATTAAATGGAATAATATGAAGTCGACTCACGTGCTAAATAAATAGGCATTGGTGGGGAGCCCGACATCTCATATATCCTTTTATTAAATAATTTGGCACTCATTTTTTAATTTAACCATGAATATTTCTATATATGTTATTAGGCTAACCTATTTTCTATTGATAGCGCTCGTAATTCATTGTCAAGGTACATATATCTCATGTTTGACTTTGTCATTTATTATGTAATTGATATGCTCTTGTAGTATCATTGTTCTTTCTTCGTGATATCCATTGTTTGATTAGTCAATTGCCTTATTTGCCTTAACTTGATTATTAGATACCCAAACTTTAGGGGCTTAGAGAGATGATATTGCTCTTCACCATATCTTCCCGATAAGTAACTTGACCCTCAACCTAGACTCGGTTTTTCTCAAACCTGTTTTTCCATATAAGGAGTCACATTTAGAGTTTTCTTTCTTATTTTACTTTCCCTTAAAAAAAATAAAATAAGTGGTGACTCCAAACCTTTTTCAAAAATAGTTTTTTTTTTTAATAACTAAAGGCTATTACAAATAGTATTTGTCCCCACGGGGAATCGAACTCCTATAGATACCTATGACATAAGGCGCTCTAACCAACTAAGTTGCGCCTATGCCTATGACCTAATTCAAAATTGGTTTTTCAAATATACAAAACAAGTCTTACCTTTTCAATGGGAAATGCATCATAGCTAAAATGTAGTGTCCACAAAATGGCGACTCCGCTGGGGATCGTTTTAGAGGGTCAAACTTGAACACCAGTTGAGACAAATATGGTATTTGATTAGTTGATTAGTGGGGATCGTTTAGGATTGTTACTTATCTTTTGGTATCCTTGCTTATATTGTGTGTAGATTTAGATGATATGCATGTGCTTTGCATAACTGTTTGTTACATGACTACCCTTTCTCTTGCTTTATTGTATGTTGCTTATCTATGTGGGACACACATGTATCCCCTTTATCTCCAACTCACTAGTCTCGGTCTACTTAGTTTCCCTTGATTGCGTGTTTGACTGGAGACTTCTTGTTCCTTGTGTACTCTTTAACTGAGCTAGTGATTCGGAGTAAGGTCTAGTGATGGGTTATATCTATGTATAAGAGTATTTTGGAGATGGTCAACATATTGACATCGACTGGAGTCCGATCTTTGAAGACTTGTATAGCTTAGAGCTAGATTTTAGGATGCTTGTGTGATCAGTGTGCTTTCTTTGTGCTTAGTTTATTAGGTTTTTTGGATGCACTAACATATTCATTGTACACATAGTTTTTTTGCTCAGAGTAGTGAGAGCCTTCAACATAGGAAACCCCCTTGGGATGCCGAGGTAGTGCATGTGTGGAGGTGATGAGCACCTCGCATGGAAGCACCCCGTCTATTCAAAGGCGTAAGAGGTTGTGTACCACTGGAGGGTACAATCGCTCTTACTAAGGACCCCTTCAAAAGTCAATCCTTTTTATTTTAAAGCCACCTTGATCTTATAGGTTGAGCATAGATCATTTTTCTAGGATTCTTTTTCCTGCACGAGGGTGCATCTGAAAGCCTTTAGAGCCACTTTAGTCACAATTGGGTTTGGTGTTCTCCCTTTGGTATCCTCTTGAGTGTTCAAAGATTGGTTTGAGTTTTGAGTGTTAGTTAGACCACTCCTTGTCTTGCTCGGCTTTACTCCCGTCACTTGGGTTTCTTGTTTGCAGAACCTTCTTTATGTGGCTTTCAATGACTTCTATTTTCTTAGGTTGGCTACAATTTAGTTTATCACTCGCTTCTCGATAATTGGCATGCTTATTGATCACTTCTCTGCACCTCACACCTATCATAGGTCTAATAAGTCTCTTATGGATACTTGATCCAGCTTTTCAATTTGAGGCCTGTTATTTCCATATGAAAGGTGAAAGACATGTTTTTATATTCATACTTTTTTTTTTACTCGCCTTGATCACCTTATCTTTTTTTCGTCATGGGGATTGAATTGAAGGTTGAATCAAGGAATCACGACTATGGATGGAGTATTGATCTCATGATATTGTTTTTATATTCATATTTGTGGCGATCTTACAGTGAACTTCTTTATGACTCAAGGGTTCCTATCTTACATTCAAATTATAATTGCCACCATAGGATCATTTAGTGTGTGTTATGTTATGGTGTTGACTTGAGACACCTTCACTTTCATGTCATGATCACTTGGGCCGAACTCATCATGGAGGGTTTTGAGCTTATTGACCTTAGATTTGAGAATTGACTTGAGGAGTTGGAGATTGAGACTCATTCTACCCAGATCAAAGTATGCATCTCATTCACACTTGTATTCTTGCCTTAGCCTTTTTGGACCCGATGACCTATTATCATGAGCTTGCTATTGTTTTTATCAAGCGCCACTACATTTTGATTTGTTTCCCCCCTTATATACCATAACCTTTTATATCACTTCCTTGATTTGACCAAGTGGGGTTTAAAATGACTAGATTTGAGGAGAGCATTGGATCTTATGAGTGTGAGTCATGATGAGAGGGCAATTCGATTGCTTGATAAGATCATTGATTATTCTATGGTTGAGATGAGGAGATGAGTTGTTACATGGTATTCAGTCCAGTCACTTGCATATGACTCTAGAAGTTTGATTAAGTTATGGGGATTGGGTTATATGGGTCGATGATGAGTAGCTCATATGGATAGAGCAGTTAGCTGATTTGATGAGAGTGTTATTGCTATACTATGATTGAGATGGTTTGAGAGGTTTTATAGAGCATATAGCATGAGCTTTCACATGATTTTAGAGGATTTGACATTGCTACTTTAGGTGAGTGCTGATCTTTATTGTTGACCATGTGTAATCTCCAGAGCATGATGTATGATGTTGTGGTCAAAAGATGGGTGGCCATTGTTTCATGAGCCTTTTACCTTATCCCACACACATATAGAGTTATTTGTTGTTAGCTCATTGAGCCTCACATGGATGTTAAATCCTTTCCTTTCACTTTACTATCTTTACACCCCAGTCAGTTCCAAGGGATTTATGGTTTTTTCTGATTAGAGATCCTCAAGGAGCTTTGGACCTGACAGACATATTATGATTCATTCCATCATCTATATCATGATCTTTCCTTTCTGACATCAACATTACTCCCTCATATCACATGTCACCATTAGTCTCCTACCCCCTTTCTTTCCCATGTCATTTCATTTATGACATTGCCTTTGCTTTCCCATGAGTGGTGGTCTTCCACATGTCTTTGTATCGAGGGTAGGCACATCTTTCCTTCATTTCACCCCTTGGGCAATGATCTAGATATCTTGGTTTTGAGAAATTATATTGTTAGTGAAGATCTCGTTGCCACATTAGTGAATCTTCAACAACAAAGTTTCTCATTTTAAACAGAGGCAATATAAAGACACTCTTTATTACCATAATTCATGGTTTCAATATGATATCCATTTCAAGTAATATCTTAAAACTAAGCAGATTTTTATGGATTTGCTGGGGATTATAATGCATCATTGATGTGGAACCCAGTCCCTTCAGAGCATTATATCGCTCTTCCGGCCTTCAATTAAGTTGCTAGTACCATATATGGTACTCACATTGCCACTTGTCAAAGAACTTAAAATATCTTCTTTTTTTATCTTTCAAGAATAGTATGCATGGTTGCAATACCAACGTGTGGCCACATCACCACATCATTCATCTCTATTTGTCTCTGAGCAATGACATGTAAAATAATAAATATAAAAATAATATAATAACAAATGATAAATTTGTATTTATTTATTTATTACATATACACGTATCATTCAATAGTAACATTTTCATCATCCATCAAATAGTCTATTTTCTGAAGGGGTGCTCCAAAGAAATCCACATCATAATAAGATAGGTCTAGTCCTTTAGCATCAGTAAAGTTCATTTCTATATTTTTCTCTATCTTTTTCAATGATGCTTGGTAAAGGTCCACCAGATGTTTGGTCGTACTTACGTACGCGACCAATGTCCTCTTCATACCACATCTATGACATGTATTCTCGGCTCTAGGGAAGGAGCCCCATGTTTCATATCTCGCTTATTCCTAGATATTCCACTTCTGGTGGTGCATTGAAGTTTTCCCTTTATGGGTAGAATTATTACCATGAGTTCCATGGTATCGAGAATTCCTTCCATGACCATGACTACGAATTACACCACGCTCCACGTCCATTAGCTGAGATGATATCGCGGCTCACTCTGTGTGAATGATCTCGGCCTAGCTCAAGTGGACTGAGATTTTTCTATTAAAGTTCATTATCTCCGTTTCTACTTATAAGTGACATAAATGTGGTCTATAATACTTTAACCTCAAGGCTCGATATCGTCATTGTAGGAAAGACATCTTGTTTACTGAATGTGAGCGTAATGTTTTCTCTAGCATGTCTTCTTCAGGACTCCTTTCTCCACATAGCTTCAACCAGAGCCAATTTAAACAAGCAGTTATATTCATCGACTAAGCGAAAATCTTGCAAACCTTAGGTGAATCCAAATAAGATTATCGTTTAGAGGTCAGATTCCTTTTAACTCATTCCATAGAGTAAGAAGATCTTTTACTGTAAGATATTCATTTTTCAAGTCCATGGAGATGACGGCGAAGGAAAATTAATGATTTTGAGCGATCCTGCAGTGATGCTTGATTTCCTTCCTTTATTGTATTTCCCAAATTCATAGCATCAAGGTGGATCTCAACATCAAGGATCCATGACAGATAGTTTTTTCCAAAATATTAAGGGCCACAAACTCTAATTTCAGGGGTATCTGACATTTAAAAAAACCTTTCGAATGCTGGATGAAAAAAACAACAAAGGTTAACTTTAATATGAGTAACTCGGGATGACACTCTTCGTGAGCAAACTCATGATGATAACGTTTTGAAAATGTTGTTGAATGATTATCTAAAGGAGATAGTCCCTCTTATGTACGAGAAAATAAGAGAATTTCCCGAGAGATGGAAATATAGTCAGAGAGAGCAAGGAAGCAAGATGGGGAGAAAGATAGCTTTGTTTTTTTCCCACTAGGTTTTACTAACAATGTTTTAATATAAGACATACGTAGGTATAAATTACGTGGGCGTTATAAATAGAAAGGTCTTTGAAATGAATTTGCTCCACCTCATCTGAAAAGATCACACAACAAAGTCGCTTTCGTGATTCAAAGTTTTGAAATGAATGGATTCATCTGGAATTTTCGATACCATGGAACTCATGGTAATAATTCTACCTATAAAGGGAAAACTTCAATGCACCACCAGAAGTGGAATAATACCAAGGCAAAAACAAGGAGAAGCATGCCCAAAATACGCCTTCCAAGAGCTACATGAGAATACATGCCAAGGATACAGATGAAGGACACTGGCTCAAGATCATCAGATTTAATAAACATTTGGTGGACCTTACCAAGCACTCACCGGGAAAGATAGAGAAAAACATAGAAATGAACTTTACTTTGCCGCAAGGACTAGTTCCACATCAACGACGATATATTCTAGCAAACTAATAAAGAAATTTGCTTAGTTTTAAAGATATTCGTTAAATGGATATCATATTGAAACCATGAAACGTATTTGGTGAATAAACAAACAATTCTTTATATTAATTTACTGGCTTATGACAAGAAACTTGTTATCAGACACTCTCACCTTTCTCCACCGGGGCTGTAATCATACAATATAAAGCCTATTGAGTCATACGTTGTGTCGGAACTGTAGTTCAATGACCCAAACACTCATTCTTTCGTATGACAAAGCCAGTCACCCCGATCTTCAATGATGAGAAGGATCATAAAAAACTCACAAGGGCGTGAATTAAAACACCAAAAGATCCTCTTGTCCCATGAATACTCATGTGTTGCGTGCTTACTAGGCAAATTGATAATCAGGCCATCTCATACCAAAGTCAAGTTTGAGTCCCCCAATATTTTTAGAAATAGTACATGGAGACATTTGTGAACCCATTCATCCACCATGTGGACCTTTTCTAAGATTTCATGGTCCTAATAGATGCTTCTTAATAGATGGTCTCATGTTTGCCTCTCAGAACCCGTAATATTGCCTTCTGGGACTCCTCAGACAAATAATAAAATTACGGCCACTTCGATTATCCAGACCAAAATATCACTTTATAACGCAAGTGAGTTTCCTCCCAAACTTTCACCGATTATTTCATGTCAATCTAGATAAACATCGAAAGCATCCCTTGCTGCTCACTCATACCCAAAATGGTTTAGCAGTAGTCCCTTTATCAATGTCTTCGCTAATAGCCATTCCATTAATGAAAACTAAATTACTCCACTTCAAGATTTGGGACATGCTATTACGCATGCCGTAAACTTCAGCTCATATTTCACCCACTGCCTACCAATATGAATACTCCCTTTCCACTTGTACTGTGGCAAGCCACCAAATTTATCTCATGGTAAGAATATTTTGGTTGTGCAATTTGAGCGACCAATCGCACCAACACATCAAGACTAAAATGGGTCCACAAAGGCATCGGGGATTTATGTGGGATATGATTCCCTTCCATCATAAAGATACCTTTGAGCCCTCAATGAGATGTTTTTACAACACGCTTATCGACCACATTTTAATGAAATTATTTCCACTATTGTGAGGAGAAAATCGCTCCAAACGACGAAATCACTGAATGCATCCGTAATGTCTCATTGTGATTCACGTACAAATCAAAGTGAGCTAGAAGTTCAAAGGATCATTCATTTGCAAAATTTTACAAATCAATTATCTGATGCATTCACTGATACAAAGAAAGTAACAAAATCACATGTCCCGGCTGCAAATACTCCAGCACGGATTGATGTCCCTGAAGGACAACTAGCAAATGAATCTCAAAAAATTCTAAAGCGTGGGAGACCTTTTGACTCAAAAGATACAACTCCTCGAAAAAGGAGAACACAAAGACACAATGTTAATATGTAATACAATGCTTATGCATGATACGTTGGAACAAAGGACTTCGAAGAGGTCCACAAACAAAGTTAAGTAGCCCTCAAGAGTATTATCACGTATTCCAAAATAGCGAATCTCAATAAGTTAGCTGGCAAACGAGATAACGATCAAACAATATTTATTAATAATAGTTTTTTGCTTTCTAAGCGCCTGTGACATCATAAGAAATGATGAAGATCCCAAACCACAAAATGTGAAGCACTGTCAAGTGAGAAATGATCGGGCTAAAAATGGAAAAAGCTATGCGCATTTAATTAAACTTTGTTAATGAAATGGAGGTTTTTGGACACGTATCTAAACACCTAGCTGAGCAAAGTCTGGTCGAGTACAAATGGGCATTTGTACGAAAAAGTCGCATCGGTATCAACGGTACTACGAAGATATAAAGCACGACAGAAGACAAAGAACTCGCGCAGAGGCCCGGTATCAATTACAAGGAAACATATTCAACTCAGGGATGGACGCAATCACTTCTCGTTTTTAAGAAGTTTCATAGCCTCAAAGGATCGATATAAAGCGCCATGATGTCATCACAACGTATCTATATGTATCCATCGATAATGACATATATATAAAAATCCTGGTTATCTACATCACCCGAAGTGGTAAATGCAAAACCTCGTAGTATGTGTCCCAATCAAATTACAAAGATCTTCAGATGGATTTAAAACAATCCCGACATGTGGTACAATCGCCTTTAGCGAAGATGATAAAAGTTAAGGCAGGCAATAAACCCTATATGCCACGATTTTTATTAAAGAATCAAAATCTGGATTAATTATCACGTATGTTGACGATCTAAACCTTATTAGGACTCCCAAAGAGCTCATAAGAACGATAAATTACTTAAAAAGACTCAGACAAAGATCTCAAAAACAAAATTTTCATTTCAAGCATAAGATAGAAGATTTCCCCTATTGCATTTTCGTTCACCAAATCGCCTATATTAAGAAAAATTCTTAAACATTTTTATAGAATGAAGCTCAATCTTTGACTTCCCAACGGTCACTCAGTTCACTGACAGCGAAAAGACCCATTTTTGGTCTCAAAGGGTAGGTAAAGAACTACTTTGCCCCCAAAGACCATATTCAAGCCAGTTATCGGCAGTTCTTATATCTTGCTACTTATACACACCCAGATATTGTTTTTCCTTTTAATCTATTAGCCAGATATAGTTCTGCTCCAACCCAAAGGCATTGGAACGTTATTAGCACGAGTTTGCATGTTGTTGCATATTATATATCAATCATTTTTTATTCGAGTATATGTAAAAAAAAGAGGGAAAAAAAAGGAAAAAAAACAAGAAAAAGAAAAAAAAATCGTTTATATATTCCATCGTATCATTCTTCTTAGGGCACATGTATGTACATGACATCTCGCTACATTGAGTATATATGATAGTGAGAGTTTGTATGTTAGCTCTCTTCCGAGTTAGATTGCAAAACATTTAAGAGAGATTTGTGACCTCATTTTAGGATATTTAGAACATTGTCCATCCATCACACCATCCATTTCAATAACGCCCCTTCCTTAGTCTTCGACAAGCGAGGAGGCAGTCACACGGGGCTAAGAACTATTAACTTGAGATTAATGGGCCCATTTCAAACAAATTTCATGGAAGAACTTTGTAAAACTACCAAATTACAAAGGTGTTGAAATTGTCCTGCATATATACATAAGTCCCAACTACTTCAGATGGCAGCTTCAATTACCTTAAAATATTATATTTACATTTTCTTTTACAACACATCTGTGGACCTACATCTAGCACTCCTATCGCTTCAGATCGCCTCGGAGAATACCTGGATGTCTCCTGATCAATCTTTCGGGCATCTACATGAATGAAACACTCGTGCTATGCTTTATAGCTGTGGGGAAAACAGATAAATATAAAATGACCACTTCTGTTGTTTCTCAATTACAAGATAATATTTGTAATAACCACATAGTCAAAGTATTCATATCTCCCGTAGTGAGTACGTAATGTAAATCTCAATTGCACGTACCGTGAGGTACACTGCACATGCAGAATCGTGGCTATGCCTTTTAACATCGAGTCGATTACTTTAGTTTATATATTTTATTATTCGGGATGTTATCATATAAATGTTCGGTCGCGATAGACCAAAGAATACCGACAAGAGGACGTAGTGATAATAGGTATTCAAGGTACTAGACAAGATCAAGTGGACTAAGACTAACAGATGTGCCCGCAACACTTAAACAGTGAGCGTCAGAAGACTAACTGTCGGCACTAGACAGAGCGCCGAAGACTAAACGACGCTGGCGTTTATTCACGCACTATTCTATTTTAAGAAGACCTACACTATATGCTTTCTGTGAGCTTCTTTATAATTAATATTTATAACATTTGTTTACTTTTATAAAAATAGAAAGCAGAAACAGTAGAGAAAGGCAAGAACAAAGTTCTTAAGAAGATCGGCTCACGAGACGGCAAGATAGGTCTTCACAGATAGCTGCAATCTTTAGCCTGAGTGGACAAGAGTGTTAAAAGACGGCCTCTAAGTTTTCCCTAAGCGAAGAGTTTCTGCCTCAGTAGCAGACTCACTTATGCGAAGTGCACCTTCGCCTTGAGCGGGAAAGGCACTTCGCCTAGGAGAAAAGGCGTCGGGCTGGAACATAAATGAGGCATTTTTTCCCTTTTTCACAAGAAATTTCCAACCAAAACAAAACAAATCACAAAACCCAACTCAAACCAACCCAAAAACACATTTATGGAAGAGTTAAAGAGCTTTTCCTACCTGATTAACATATCTGGGGATAAGTTAGGATAGTTTCCTAACCTTGATTTCTTTACACCTTCAAAGAGCTTTCCTTTTCTTTCTTTCTTCCTTCTCTTATTCTTTCATTCTCAATGGACTTATAGAACCCAACAAATGTGGTGATAGCAACTCCAACATAATTCTAAACCTGATATGTTTAGAACCCCAACCCAAAATTAAAGATCCCAACTCCATAAAACAAAGTTGTTTTCCGCTGCTTCTGTACTTCTTGCTAAGCTACTTCCTTGCTTGTGGTCCTCTACTTCATTAATTTGCAATTCAACTTATCATAATTCTACTTTACCATATAACCTTTTTATCTTATATCCTTTGGGTCCTTAATTGACAATTTACCATTATCACTTTCACTTCTTTAATAAATCCAATTATATCCTTCTTCACACTTAGTGTTTAAATTTCCGAAAAATACAGATTTTTTCAATTCTTTAATATACTCAAACATATCATAAAACTACTAGTAGATAATTTCGTAATGTTATGTATGTAATTTCCTTCATGCTATATAGATGTGAGACGACTATCACCCACTCCCATTCCTCAGGTTTTTCTCTTCAATAACAGTATTCATTTTAATTCGACTATTTTGCCCAAAATTTCAGACATCTATGTTATGATTTTCTCACCCCAGTGTTCAACATTTTTCCTATGCTATTTATCACATACAATTTCAATCACAATTCATACACAACACCATCACATCAATCATCAAAGCCAGCACAAGGAATGTGTAATCTAACCCGTGTCTATATCAATTCTAGTAATCAGATACCTAAGCTCGCACTTAAAACCGTGGGCCTGGGTTCAAGTCCCCAGTCTCGTGACTCACGTGACTCCAAGCTCGATACCAGCTTCGCGACGCCCCAAACCCTGGCCCGTCACAACCCCGCTTAACCCATGACAATCGTGGATGCCTGCAAACCCGACACCACTCATGAAAACTCCAAAGTCTCCTTTGTACCTGGGAGCCACCCAAAACCAGAAGCAACCCTGCTCCAATAATCAACAATTGACCACACAAGGCTTCCATGCTACTTAAAGAAAATAACGCCTCACTACCGCATTAATACCCACAAAATATCTAAATCCAACTATCTTACATGGTTCAAGAGTTGAATATATTCATTTTAATACAAATATATATTAAAATTAGGAGTTATAATGCATGTTATACAACAATAGCAAAGCCACAGTCTTCCTCAAACGACTCTAATGAGTGTCGCCTTCCCGATCGCTTCCCCGCACTGGTGGCCCACATCTCACAAGGAAAGAAAAGCCCAAGAGGAGACACTTCCTACACGGCTACTCCCACCTAGTTTCGCATACACACACGCCATTGTGCTGCATACCATTCAAAGAATTATACGGTAACCTACCTGATCGTCTACATGACCGATCCCGTGTTCCCGAGTCTCCACCGACTCCTCACATGCCTCTTGCCGAATGCGAGTAAAATCACGCTTGAAAACAAAGGCTTTTGTCTCTCGAAACTCACTACCGACTTCTAAAATATCAGACTACCCTCCGATACAATCACGCCTGATATTTCTCCGAAATAACCATGGTCTTCATCCAAAGCGATCCTGGTCGCACAACTTCGCGCGGGCCTCTTCAAAATCTTCCTGAAATTCCTTTCACAAACATTTTCGCTTTTCTTCAATTTCACTACGCACTCACTCCTAATATTTGTAAGGTCTCAGCCGCATACTTAAACGCATTTAATGCCAATTTCCAACACATTTACGTTAATATATTCACATACATATATATTAACATAATCAAATCACATAAACACGCTACGCAATTTCACAATCAATTACATCAAAATTAGCTCACACAGTTAATTAAACAAACACGAAAGAATTCATTTTCAATCATCAACCAAAACACATTTTCAAACCAAAATTTCTTAAGTCACTATTCACGTGAAATGCTGAAACCATAAAGCTATCGTTTCACGACCATACAACATGAATTTTCTCCACTCTAGCTCTCAAAGCTTTGACACCGAGTTTGATACTAAACAAGCCTCGTAACACCCTAACCATTTACACGACTCTACTGATTAACGTGCAGAAAAGATCCCTATTCTCAATACTGAACTCCACCAAATCTAAGGCCTGTTTTGCAAATTTCTCACCAAGGTAGGAAAACTTTACTTTTTACCTGTTGAGAACCGAAGGTCCGGACGGCGAATCTCAGAGAAGGTGCTCTTCTAAACTCAAATATCCTGTACCCCACCGTCTCGTTTCACGCTACCACGGCTTTTGGTGTTTTCGAGAAGAAGACACTATTCCATTTGTCTCATACTCATTAAACTTTCATTTACTACCATCCATGTCCTCAAGTCTTGGAATTTCGACACGGCATTATCTCTACCATCCATTTCCATCATCTCTAATCTCGCAACATGTGTCACAAGAAAGACATGTACAGCGACTTTCGTCACAACACATGTCTCAAACCCTTTTACTTACACCCAACACCGACGCTTCAAAAATGTAGGAAATTCCTATCGCTCCCAATTCGACCTAAATTGATTTGCATTGGGCCTCACAGATTCCAACGCATTTAAATCCGCTTTTGCTCATCCGGAGATCTAAAAATTTGATTTTGACCGAACATCGCTTTGCCATTTTTTCTAAAATCGGAATTTTTCTGGCTTCTACATTCCCACTTCTGTGCCACTCATTCCGAAATTCCTGACAATTACAACAACTCATATGCATATGCAACGCGCACTGGGACTACGTACGAACCCAGCTTACTAAAGACTAAACGACTAAACCACCCACCTTCATCCCAAACATGATATACTCAAGATCGCTTGCCTCAAGGCCTCCCACGCGTTGACTCCTCCACCCCATGGTGCCGCCATAACACCCCACTAGCTCTCACTGGGCTCAAGGTCAGAAACCCGATCCAGTTATCCACACGTACACCGTCCCTCCTCGAAGGTCCCATCCACACAACCCAACTTCCCTCTAATCCACTACACGAAATGGATTCGAGCCAGACCGTGAGCACGGCGGCTGAATGCCCTGTGGACACCGACACGTCAGCAGAACGCCCCCAGACAAGCATAAAGGCTCTACCCTCTCGAGTATTTCGTAAGGCCTAATGAACCCCTGCCGACGCTTCCTCGTCCGGGTCGAACCCGACCAATTCTTTCTGTGCATCACCAGCAGCGACGCGACTCCAACCCTCGAACTCTAAGGGCTTGACGTCAAGACATCAAAGATACCTACGGCCAGTCGCGGAGAGAAGACGCCGCCGTGATCAAGCCTCACTTCCTTTCTTAGTGTTCTAATCAGATCGTGTGATTTGAATGATTTAACTCTCCCACCCTGGCCCAACATAACGCCGACCGCACTGGCCTCCCATACACGCCTGTATGCGCATACATCCGTATACTCGTCGACAACCGTTGTCGTAGCGACCCACCAAGGGGCAAGCCGCCCTAACTACCCCACAGATCTAAAGACGCATGCTCGCAAAGATGTCCTCTAACACCTCGTATAGTCCTCTCCTGACCGACCATCCGTCTGCGGGTGGTCAGACCATGGTCGGATACAGGCTCCATACTTTGGAAACTCTTCCGTAGCAACAAACCTCTGCCCTATTCGACACTATGGATAACGGTAATTTCATGGTCGAACGACTGATCTACAAAACCGGGCGACCCATCCAACGCTACGCCATCCGCATATCGCTTAAACGTGCCGACTCGTGAGCCGGTCCAATTATCACCCATACCGCATCATGTCTCGCTGTCCGCGGGCAAGTGGGTCATAAAGTCCATCATGACGTGCTCCCATTTCCACTCAGCCCACCTCCAATGGTCAAGTAGTCATACCGGGGCTTCTCGTGCTCGGGCCTTAACTCACGACATCGTGAGACATCTTCGAACAGTCTCCTACGTGTCTCTTCCATCCCGCCTCTTAGTAGTAATCGCGACCGAAGATCCTAGTACATCTCAGGCCACTCGATGCATGGCAAATCGAGCGCTGAAATTCCCGAGAATCTCCTCTCTCTTCAAATCGGCTAATCGGGAATCCACTACCCGTCCTCTATATCGGCGATCGCCATCTCGCGGTGGACGGTTCAAACACACCGTATTTCCAACTGCATTCGATCCCCTCGATGGACATTATTCTCCGTCTCCGTCCCCGACTCGATCACTCTACTCGCCAGAGACTCGCAGCTACTTAAACTCCCCTAACGACTCAGGTTCGCCAAGGAGATCAGAGTCTAAACTGTCCCACGCCTCAAGCATCCGCCACTCCCTAAGTTATACTAGCTAATGCCCTCGCGACTTCCGACCGAACAGACGGGCCAATTACACGGCCTTACCAGACGGTAATGCAAAGGAAGTCAAACCTCTAGAACTCCATCCATCCGTGCTACCCCATACTGAGGTCCCGCCGCTGCGGAAAATATACTTCAGACTCTCAGAACCGAGTACACCTCGAACTTCTCGCCGTATAAGTAGTGGCGCCAAATCTTCAAGGCGAAGACTACTACCGCTAACTCCATAAATGCAGGTGGGGTAATTCGCTTCACGATTCTTCAACCCGACTGGGAACTATAAGCTACTACCCTCCCTGGACAGATCAAAAACATCCTACCAAATTCTCAAGCATCACACACTGTTTACCTCGTCTCCTCGTTTCGGACTATCAAGATAGAGCTAAAGTAGTTTCCTTCAACTCCTGAACGCTTCAGACGGCCATCCCAATCTAACCGACCTCCTTCCGGTCAATCTGTCATAAAAGCCACAGACCTAGAGAAATCCTCACGAATTTCCTCAGACACCTGTACTAACTTAAGAAATCACAGATTCGAAGACCGGCTTTGCATTCTTCTCTAACCATCACGGCCTCGACCTTCTCCCCGGGTCTATCACACTGATCGATGTCGACACCACGTGTCCCAAAATCTCACCGCAAGCCAAAACTCGCATCACCAACTTCTGGGCGTATTAACCGATGGTCTCAACAACTATACATCATTTGATCTCGTTCATACTTACGCCCCAACCTCGACGAGTAGACGAAATGTCATCCACAAGCACCACCGACAAATCGATCTTTAGATAGGGTCGAATACCCTACGCATGAGGTCCATGGAATGTCGCCGGCGTATTCGCGTAATCCAGCGGCATCATCAGAAACTCAAAGTGCCCATAACGCATCCTAAACGCCGCCTTAGGTTATCTCATGCCTCCCTAACCCCTAAATTTGACGGTAACTAAGGCGTAAGATCTATCTCGAGACTCAGCCCTCTCAACCGATCAAACAAACTCATCAACTTAATGGCTAATGATTCTCGATCAGAACTCTATTCAACTGTCAGAAGTCACTGCACAATACGGCTCGTTCTCTTCAGAATAACCGGAAATACCACTACGGTCAGCTTCTAGCCTAATCGGTAACCCTCATCTGAAGTAGCTCCGTAAATTGACTCAGTTCCTCGCAACTCAACTGCGCCATCCTACGCTGAGTCATGAGATGGGTAAAGTACCACACAGAACTCAATACCGGTTTCACAACCTTCTCCGCGGCGCAATCCTTGAACATCCATAAAAACATCCTCATACTCGCAACCACTGGCGTGATCTAAGTCTCGGTCTCACCTCGTCCTCTGTGGTAAGGCTCGTTAGCTGTCCCGCCAACCGTCCCGACACCGGGATTCAGTGACACCATCCGGGGTAAAATATCATGCTTGGTCTCTCGGGGGAACAGCACTGAGACCAGGCACCGGTCCCGTGTGGGCAGAACTCTCCCACGCCACAATCGACGACTCCACCTCCGTGCCGTCACCAACGATCCCCAAGATGACGTCTTCTAACTCACACGGCCCACGATCCTCAAGTCCACTACGAAGAGAGTCCCCAAGATCTCTAACTCGCAACCACGATATATCATCCCTATTCTCACCCTAATCCCTAGAGGAGAACTCACATACAAAGGCTCCTCTAAGGTCTTAACCTCTAAGCCCAACTCTATCACAACTGATGCAGCAATGAATGAATGCGACCCACCATAATCAAGTAACACTCTTACCCATAGGCGAGATAGCAAAAACATACCCTCAGATAACCCGGGCCGATCCGTTGACTCACCGGTGGTGATGATGCAGACACGCCCCGAACCCCCCGATACCCGTCCTCGCGGCCTCGCCTACCTCGCGCCATACCGTCCTTCCGGCCCGTCTGCAACCTGGAGGTGCCCGTGCAGCTCCCTGAGACTGAAAGTGGCTCCTCTAACCTGTACCGGACTATGGAGGAATATACTATATCCTTTCCTGTCCTACCGCTGATTGGGACTGTGCTATCTCGAAACCCTAGGATCCCTATATCTGGGGGCAATCCTCCTCGATGGCAACCAGCCGGCAATGGCAAAGACACCATTTGTCCAGCCACCGATAACTGACTGTCTCTAGCCCGTATGGTCATACTTAACCCTCGCGAACTAAGCCCTCTCGCTTTCTTTCCCGAACTAGAAGAAGACGGTTTCCTTCCTTCCTCTTGCTACTAACACCCGTATCCCGAAAGTGCTCGAGCATCCTCGATCTCTCTCTCTACGGTCGTGGCTATCCCTGCAACCACGCAGTCCATGTCTGGTAGGCGAAGTCCTACAATTCTGCCCCGAATGAACAACTTCAGCCCATTCTCACCCTCCCGACTCGCCATGTCAGGCCACGTTATCATCAAAGAAACGGCCAGTCTGAATATAGCCACATAATCCATCACAATATCGTCCCCGCTTCAAATGGTGAACTCCCGGCCTTCGCACGTCTTCGCAAGACTGAAATACTTACCTGGGCGAACAACTCGAACTCCCATGTCATCGCTTCTTTAGGTCTCAGAGGTCTTCGCTCGGGCCCACCATACTGGGTTCCTCACCCCACCGAAACCAGCCTAAGATAACCTCGTCGCTGGCCGTATGAATCTCCATAAATTTCAACAATTCCTCTCGACCTCGCACGAACTAAACGGTTCAAGCCACTCAACGACCTCCCTTGTGAATGTCTATAATGACACTAAACCTCCTGGTGCTTCCTGACTTCCCTACCAAATTGGCCAGACCGGCTTGTGCAATAGCAAGAATCGCAATCCCTACAATTTCAATAGCTACCACTGGTCAAATACTCATTTTGTCCACCAAGACTGCGGATTCGACCAGCTTTGATCCACACTGTATCTACAGCTTGGTATTCAACGAAGTATCCCCATGCATAAACACAAATTTTGAGACACTATTCATATACGTAAAAGATGATATCAATGTCCATGCATTCATAGAAATTTTTGCACAATTATTCAATATATTAATTCATTTAACAAAAAAATTATTTTATTTTATCACATTTTATTTTATTTAAAAAAAAATTATTTAATATTTTTTATTTTTTGAAAATTTTGTGAATCAAGTGTTTCATGAACAGTGTTTCGAACAGCTCATTCCAACAAGGATCGCAAACAAAGGTAATCGAGTCTGGGGAATCGGGCTGGTGCACAGTGCATACCAATGGACTGGTCACGCGACGGCGCCTGTGCCCGCCACTCCGTCAGATCGCGGGCGATAGTGGCGCCATGTGGTGGCCTAATCGGCCGTGTCGCAGCCAGGGTCGATCGCGGAGGCGCAAGCCGCGCCGCGGTCGCGCGCCGCCTGGGCCAGAGTCAAGAAGACAGCCCGCCGTGGTCAGCAAAGATTGTATCAAGGACACGCCCAAATGCGGCCAAGCCTTCTCGCCCCATCATGATACAATCGATCAGACGCGATGCCACCCGCAGCCAGACCACTTCGCTTGTCACGATACAAAGATCAGACGTGACACAACCCCCGCCAACCTCGCCTATCACGATACACACCGTGTATCGCAACGCAATCCACCAGCCCGGTGCCGCGCCAGTCGGCCTGGCCGTGCCCTCTCTCTTACCGTGACATGCCCTCTCCTGGGCGATCGCGGGCCGCTTGTCGTGGTCGTATCAGCCTCGTCATGCACCAGCCCCACCATGTCGCGGCCCCCAGTCGCGCCTGTGCCACTTCTCTACCGTGGTTACGAAACAACTGTCCAGGACCTAAAGGCATGCTGGGCTCGGGCGTAGCCCAACAAAGCAGCTCGCAACGTTTTTTTCATCATTTTTCACTCGCTACTGAAAAACTACCCAAAAAAATATTTATTTTTTTTCATTTTCCAAGAAACCAACAAAATTTATTAAAATTTATTTTATTTTATTTTTTCTTCCAAGCTTTTACACACACAATCGGGAAACCTTAAAAAAATTTCTTCTTCATTATTAAATGTATATATATATATATATATATATATATATATATATATGAGTATATATATATATATATATATATATATATATATATTCATTTTAATTCTGGATTATTTGCCCACTAAAGTCCTCTCAAACACTAATCATTGTATGATTTTCTTCTAGTTCCCAGAAACTCAACAATGATTTTTCCCCAGTTATTTTATCATCGATACAATTTCATCACAATTCATACACACAATTCATCACACATCAATCATCAAAGGCACAAGGAACGTGCGATATAACCCGCATCCATCAAGTTCTGCGTGACCCGTATACCTAAGCCTGCACTCTAAGACTCGCGGCCCAAGCCCCAAGTCCCTCCAAGCCCTGCAGACTCCTGGGCTGCACTAAGCCTCTGATACTGGGTTTCACACGCCCAAACTCCAAAATCATTGACAACCCACAACCCATGGACAATCGTGGATGCCTGCAACCCAACACCACTCATGGAAAATCAAAGCAGAGTCTCCTAGACTTTGTGCCTCTACCCAAAACTGGCAACTCCGTCCTAATAATCAACGAATTGACTACACGTGGTCTACATAAGCAAGAAACACCTTACCACTAGCCTCGTGATTAATACCCACAAAATATCTAACCAACTATCTTACATTGCCTAAAGAAGAACATTACTCTTAATACAACATATATTAAAATTATAGAGTTCTAATACATGTTATACTAAATCAATAGCAAAGTCTACAAGCTCATTCTTTCTTCTCAAACTACTTCTAACGAGTGTCGCCTTCCCGATCGCTCCTCAGACCGAAATGGTGATCCTCGACAGCATGAAAGAAAGCCCTGTAAGAGAGATAATTTCCAGAGATGCAAGCATCTCACCTAAGTCGATACGTAAGCTGCTTGCAAAAATTGCATACATTCAACCAATTATACGAACCTACTCAATGCTCATACGACCGATCCCGTCCCGAAGCCCCTCACCGACTTCATACGCCTAAGCCGAATGCGAAAACTACAGCTTGAAAACAAAGGCTTACTCGAAAACTCACTACCGACTCTGTGAAAATATCGTGACTACCCTCCGGCGCTGACCATTTGACATTTCTCCGAATAGTCACGGTCCTCATCCGTCGACCAATGATAACTCTCCAAGCAAGAATTTTTCTGAAAATCTTCCTCAAACCCTTTCACAACATTTTCGCTTCAGCCTCTACGTCACGCACTCACCCTAATATTCTAGCGCTCAAAGGTACACACGTACGACGCCAATTTGAACATTTACGTTAATATATTCATATGCATATATATTAACATAATCAAATCACATAAAACATGTCATGCAATTTCACAATCAATTACACCAAAATTAAATTATACGCTTAATTAATAAAACACGAACAATTCATTTTCAATCACTCAACCAAACACATTTTCACACCAAAAAATTTTCGTGGTCACTATTCACATGAAGAAAGTGAAACCATGTGGTTACTGCCTACGAATTAATAAATAGACTTTTCTCCACTTGGCTTTCATAAAGCTTCTTTAGACCGAGTTTACGCCTAAAACAAGCCTTCTAACATCTTAACTATCTATACATTTCCAACCACAGATTAACGCAAAGAGTAAAAGATCCTACCTGAGTTGTCTAACTCCACCAAATTCCAGGTCCACATCGTAAATTTTCACAAGGTAGAAGAACTTTACTTCGCTCGTTGAGAACCACGTCCGATCGACCAATCCTGTAGAGGCTGCGCTCTCTCCTTAAAACTCAAATATACCTGTAAATTTCACTGTCCGTTTCACGCATCACGGTTTTTGTGTTTTGGTACAAGACACTATCTACGCTTTGTCTCATAATTTCATTAAACTTCATTTAATACCATCTACGTTTCTCAAGCCACTTTCACACTTTAAGACTATCTCAACATCCATTTCCATCATCTCTCTAATCTCGCAACATCACAAGAGACATGTATCAGCGATTTCACATCGGCGCTGTCTCTAAACTCCGGCTTACTCAAGACCCGACACCGGGTGCCTCGAAAACGCGAATTCTATCGTCTCGTAATCTGACGAATTGACGTAGAAGCTAGATTTCGAGAGATCTATTCCAATCTGAAACTGTCATCCGAGATCTAGAAAATTTTCGTGGATTAATTTAAATTATCGTTAGCTTCTTCGAAAATCAATTTTTCTAGCCTTGGTGTCTTAACTTAGATGATCTATACTGTGTAGCATAAAATTTCTTCTTTCTTTAGACGACATTTTTATCCGAGACATTCCTATATTAGAGTATACTACTTCTAAGAGCTTTTTTTTTTGAACACTTATTGTAGACGCAACTATTTTTTATTTGTTTTTGGGCATAACTACTCATTATTTGGTCTATCGACGAGTGAGTGGCTATTATTCGTGGAGGATTTTGATGTATCAGGATTCATGTCACGTGGAGATATACCTTTCAACATACTTGGTCGATCTTAGATATCTACCTATCCTCCATCTCATGCCCAGATATTTTCTTCTTAATATCCTCATATTTATACCTATTTTACCAGATCCTATACTTCATCTTCTTTAACCTACCCATTTCACCATGATTTATGATTTGCTCATTTGATCAGGGAAAGATGCAGTTTAGTCTTCAAGTTTTACAATTGAGCCTTCACCCTTATGGGTCTTTAGGTTCAACACCTTTCATGATAGCAGAGCTTAACATATTATTGACTCATGTGTAAACATGTCCATTTTGGGTGCTTAGTATATTCGAAAAAGTTGGTTACTTAGAATTTGATCGCGGTAAGTCTCTATCTCTATAGCATGCCTTAAATGCATGGTCCTGTGGCACTGGTGTTAGGATTTTTACTTTCACTACATGATCGATGAACATACTCTCAATGATTTTGGACATGTCGCTTCAATCGAAGGTCACCATGTATACTAGGGGCATACCTCGCCATTGATGTCAGAAGATCATTGCGGCTACTTCATTGTCATCACATTGAATTATCAATCTTTTATTTGCATAGTCAGCATATCTCATCTACACGCTTTATGCTTTTTCAGTTTTTTTTCCTTTTAGGCATTGAGCCTCGTCGAGCCTCGAAATTTCACTCTCGAATGCTTTATTTGAAATGCCGCTTTTCTCACTTTTTTTTCCTTTTAAGGCCCTTTGTTGAGCCCTGAGATGTTTTCTTTCCTTTTCGAGCTCGAAGCTCTTTTTTTTCGCTTTTTCCTTTTTTTAGGCCTGAGCCTCAGAGCCATGAGCCTCTCAAATTCGAGCCGTTTCTTCTTTCTTTTCTGCCTAGAGCTCACTGCTCCCTTCTTCCGTTTTTAAGCTCCTGAGCCTGAGCCATTTTCTTTCTTTCGAGCCTGAGCCTGCTTTTTCCTCTTTGTGCCTTGAGCCTCGAGTCGATTAGTTCTCCTTTGAGCTCTGGAGCTCTTTTCTTTTAAGCCCCGAGCCTTGTTGAGCCTGAAATGCTTTTTCATTCTAAGCCCGTAACTCGTGATTTTTCAAATTTTTCATCTTTTAAGCCTTGAGCCTCATTGAGCCCTGATATGTTTTCTTCCCCTCATCATCTACTTGTTTTGTTTTGTTTTGGCGTACACAACACCCATATTATTCGTCGTGTTCTTTTGTTTTATCTTCAAGCATAGACAACACCTATACGATCTGTTATGTCTCTCGTTTTGTTTTGACATAGACGACACATATACGATTCGTTGTGTTCTTTCATTTTATCTTCGAGCATAGATGTGCGCTATACGATCTGTCGCGTTCTTTCGTTTTTTCTTCAAGCATAGATGACACCTATATGATTTGTCACATCTCGTGTTTTGTTTTTGGTGTAGACGACACCCATACGATCTGTCACGTCCTTTCATTTCTATATTCCAACATAGACGACACCTATACGATCCGTCGTGTGCTTTCGTTTTTTCTTATAGCATAGACAACACCTATACTCTCCGTCATGTCTCCTGTTTTGTTTTAGCGTAGAAGGCACGACACCTATATGATCCATCATGTCTCTTGTTTTGTTTTGACGTAGACGACACCTATACGATCCGTCGTGTTCTATCATTTTATCTTTAAGCATAGATGGCACCTATACTATCCGTCATGTCTCTTGTTTTGTTTTGACGTAGACGACACCTATACGATCTGTCGTGTTCTTTTGTTTTGTCTTCAAGCATAGACGACACTTATTCAATCGATCATGTCTCATGTTTTGTTTTTGGCGTAGACGACACCTATACGATCCGTCACATCCTTTCATTTTTGTCTTCCAGCATAGATGGCACATATACGATTTATCATGTCTCGTGTTTTGTTTTTGGCGTAGACAACACCCATACGATCCATCATGTTCTTTCCTTTTGTCATCCAACGTAGACGGTACCTATACGGTCTATCATGTCCTTTGTTTTGTTTTAGCATAAACGACACCTATATGATCCATCATGTCCTTTCGTTTTGTCTTCTAGCATATATGACACCTATACGATCTATCATATCTCGTGTTTTGTTTTTGGCATAGACGACACCCATACGATTCGTCGCATTCTTTCGTTTTGTCTTCCAGCATAGACGACACATATACGATCCATCATGTCTCTTGTTCTGTTATAGCATAGATGGCACCTATATAATTCGTCACGTGCTTTCATTTTGTCTTCCAACATAGACGACACATATAGATTTGTGACACCCCTACTCCATAACTATGGCAAGTGAAGGGATGCCACATAGAGCTGAGACTTGTAAACCAGCCTTTGGAAAATAATTGAGAACTCAAGCAAAAAATAAAAAATGACATAATCTTACTTCAAAAGTCTGAATTATAAAAATTCAAGACTACAAAATATAACCAAGTAAAACTACCACCATAGTGGTGTTTAAAAGTCTTGTACCTTGAGTGTAAAAAAAATTACTTCTATCAATACAAGTTTCACTATAACAAAAAAAAAAATAAAAATTACACAACCACTTCTATGACAAAAAGAATAGGGTCCTACAAAGGGAGACTTCTAAGGCTGTGTTAGCCTAGACGAATGCGGGGTGTCCTTGACAACTTCAGAACCTACATGGATTAAACACTCATGCTAAGCTTATAGAGTAGTGAGGAAAATACATAAAAACAAACCCACTTATAACTACTCTCAAATATAAGAGAAACAAGCAATTTAAATATTATTTCTGTAATTACATTTATCCATTTTTTCTATGCTTATCATATATATATATACCTATCCTTTGCGTGTCATCATATCGATCTCTCTAGAGTACATATCATGCACTGGAATAAAGGTACCCAAGGTACAATTACAAAGCATTTGCATGTATATGATGAGGGGATCATAAATTTATTTTCATAAAGATATTTGGGTCTATTCTGGAGACATTTACATAAATGTTTTCCTACGTAGACTGGGTAAGGATGAATAAATGTGTACATCAGACAATAGTACCGTAGGTACAAAGACATTATAGAGTGCCAAGCTGGAACAGAGTGTCATACGACTCAATCAAGAGTGCAGAAACACTAAATAGGAGTGCCGTAGCACTCATCAAGAGCGTCGAAGCACTAAACATGAGCGCCAAGACTAACAGTGAGGTCAAAGACTAATCGTATGTCAGAGCACCTAATCAAAGAGTAATCGTAGCACTAGTCCCTATTTATTCACGATCCAATTTTTAGTTATGATACAAGATATGCGTGATTCAAAACATTTTACGTAGATCTAACCACATCTATATATTATTTTCTAAGTCAATTCTTATGACCATAATTTCTTCATGCATATCAACATGTTCAAGTCATATTACTGTCATGCATTAACAATGTATTTTAGCTAAAGAGGTCAAATTATAGGAAATGTTCTTCCCACCTAGAAATAGATTCTTTACATTCACTTCACAATTTTCTTCGGGAAATAAACGAGAGACATATTTAATAGCTCCAAACTTCTTTCATAAAAGTCAGAATTTACGACCGATTTTCAAGATAAATCGAATCATCTCATTTCGGATCTTTATAATCTTAACTTCTATGGCCAAAATACATAACCTACCCAAGCAAGCAAATCAAACCTATCTTCACTTCACCTCAAAACAGGACAGGGTTGAATCGCTTCGAACCTTCATATTTTTGTAAGTATATTCTTAGGTTCTTTCCTAACTAGAATCATCCACTCGGAAAATGTGAGGCCAAGTTATTGCAAGATAAAGAAAACTGGTTTCTATAAATTTCGGCAACACTTCCCTATAATCTATCATATCCATTTTACATAAAAAATCATTCCTTATAAAAGGACACTCCAACACAATTTTGTAATACTTTCTTCACGAAATACTTCCTTTCTCGTGTTTCAGACATACTAAAATTTGAAACACTAATTTGGATTTAGTAAAACTCAACTTATGAATCTAAACACCAAGATCGGTACTTCAAAAATTAGAGGATAAACCCAAAAGCTTACCTTTAAGCTCATATTCAGTTCCGTAATTTGTCGAGCACCATAGGCCCGACTTGATTACATTTTCGTGACGGCCCTACTGTTAAGTCTAGATTACATGTAAATCTAATCACTCAATTCGAGGTCTAATAGCCAAGTTACGGCCAAAACAAAAAACACCACACAACCCAGAATTTCTCGCTTTTCTCAGATCAGCTTTGTCCACTTCAATAACCAAAATTACTTCTCATTTTGGACTTATTTAGGTCTCTATTTCTTCTAGACATTTTCATTAATGAGTCTTAAGCACCATCTTCAATTAGAATCATCCAATTTAGAGATCTGTAGGCCAAGTTATGGCCAAAACATGTCATGGGTTTTGTGAAGACTTGACAACAAATCCCTTAAACCTTATGCATCTCTTTTGTGCCCCTCGGGTCTTTAACTATAAAACACTCTCCCAAAACAAACCTCAAACCAACCAAAAATCAAAGATGTGGAGAGTTAGGTTTTCCTAACCTTGATTCTTCTTCACTTCTTCTTCCTTCTTCTTCACTTACTAATAAGTGGAACCTTGAAATGCAGAATACTATAAAAAATTGCCTTTTCTCCTCCAACAGATGCCCTAGCTCCTCACTTGCCTAAATGAATCCTCATTCAAAGACAAGTTTTTATCTTATCTCTGATCTTATAAGTGCCACGTTTAGCAAAATCTAATTTTCAGTTTCTAAGTTTTTCCCCCTTTACATTTGAGTCCTCAAAGTTCATTCTATTCTACAAAGTCACTTATCATTATTCCATAATAACATATAATCTTCTTTACATAATGTCCCTTTTAGAGTCCTTTTGTAATTGACCATTATTCGACTATCGGGATAAAATTACGCTTATCATTTTTCACTCTTAGCACTTAAACTTAAAATACAGTTTACTTTTATTATACCTTTAATCAGAATAAACTAATAGTATAATTTAGGCGTTACACCCATTCATCATGCGCCGGTTTTGTTTCAAATGTGACCTACACCTATACAATTGGGTCATGGTTCTTTCTACTTGTCTTCTAGCATAGATGACACATATACCATCCGGTCACGCCTCGCTGCTTTTGCTTTCTTTTGGGCCAGACAAGTCACCCATACGATCTGTCTCGTTTTTTTTTTTTTTTTTTTTTTTTTGACGTAGACAACATTTATATGGTTTATCACGTCCTAGGCTTTTTTCTCATATATCATTTCTCCACAGGTAAAGCACTTAAGACACGTCCTGACACAGCCTAGTTTTCTATCAAGCTCAGCTCTTCTCGAGTTTGGTGCGCCTCTGCCCGTCCCCTCGACATCTTCCTTTGTCGCTATTATAGGTTTATCCATGTGTGTACATTCTCTTCATCATTAGTGGTCCAATTATCACTTGACTTTGACACAGATTCTCTTACCACCGTGGGAGGCCATTTAGGAGAGGTTTGGACTTGCTTTGTGACTCTAATGACATCTTAGACTTTTTCTTTTGTCTTTTTCTTTTGTCATTTTCTTTTAGAGTTTTTAGAGCCTCTTAGGTCGCCTCGTTTTGAGCAAGGTCGAGTTCATTGTGGACACTTTTGGGGTCTCTTTTGTTCTTCAATAGAGTTTAGCTCACTTCACTCACTTTTCGCACATTCGTTTTAACTTCTACTACATTATGTTTGTTACACTTCATGAATTTCATCAAACTGGACATATTTCAAATTCTAAATTTGTATTTAGTTCATTTTGTCAATTTTTCATTTTATTTTACCTTTTTTTATTTTACCATATTTTATTTTACTTTATCTTATTTGATTTGATTTGATTTTATTTTATTTTGGTTTATTTTGGAAATAAAGAAAAATAAAGAAGGGAAGGTTTTCTTTAAGAGAGGGTGAGGCGATCAGAGAGGAGTTTTTGGAGGAGGACAATCAAAAGAGCAGAGGGAGCGGATAGGAAAGAGAGAGAGAGAAATATAGAGACCAGTTAGAAAGGGAGATGATATAATCAAAAGAGACAACCATCGGTTTGGGGTTTCTTAGAAGTAGGACCAAAGAGGAAGTTTTTTGGAGAGAAGAAAACAGAGATATTATTTTGGGAGGCAAGAGAAAGCAGAAAGTTTGGGTCTACTGGCTGAAGACTATCCTACGTGTAAGTCAAAGGCTTTCCTACACTGCAAGATTGTTTGGTTTTGTTTGATATGTTATTATGTGGTTTATTGCATTGATTAATGAGTGGTGGCCTTTATTGATTCATTCTTCTTGGTTTACTTGTAGATTTAGATGTTGAAGCATAACTTGCACTGCGTTTTTTTTTTCATTGATTTTTGGTTTATTACATTGATTTTTTTAAATTTACAGACTTTTATTGATTTTAGTGCGTGGAGGGATTTATGAGGTTTGATTTTGGTTTAGGTGCAGAGAGTGGCTGATGTTGGGTAGTGCATGAGAGAGTTTGAGGGTGAAATTTATGTGTGTTGGTCACTGTAATAAACTAATAAAAGAGAAGGAGAATAATTAGTTTATTTGTCATTGGAGTTAGGGGAATTGATTGTTGAATGGTCAAGGCGTGTGGACTTTTTTTTTTCTCATTCATGTTTCATTATTTAACTTTTGATTTCTTTTTCCTTTCTAATCTTTTCGTGTTTGGTATTTAATTATCCATTATCTTGATTTGAATTTTTTTTTTTGTGTAAATTAGGTGTCTATTTGAATTTATTCTTTTTTCCTTTTTTTTTTTCATATATTTTCATTTTTATATTCTCTATTCATTTTTTCATATATTTTCTTATTTATATTCTTTATATGAAGCCACATTATATGATAGACTTCTGTTTACATGTGAAGAAGAAAATTGTGAGAGAAAGAAGAAAAACCAAGTGAGAGAAAGAGAGAAAATGTGAAGAAGAATCAAGATGCTCGCTTGCTGTTTCTCTCTCATTTCCCAAAAATTCTTACGTTTTCCTACATAACATTCCCATGGAAAAGATATCAGGCAAAAATTTCCACCTAAAAGAGAGATTTTCTGAGAAGAAGATTGTCTCCACACAATTTAGTGCCCTAAAAAAACCTAGAAATTCACAAACAAGATGGAAATGATAAAGGAAAATTAGAAGTACCTGAAACTACTCTTGAAATCGGCCCGAGAAAAGTGAAAACAAGAAATCCAAACTTCGATTTGGAAGATTTTGATAGCTTTCGTTCCCACGAAATAGCCAGCAGATAGAACAGAAGCATCCGTTCTTATTTAAATATTCCACCTAAAAGAGAGATTTTCTAAGAATATCGTCGCCACACAATTCAATGCCCTAGAAAACCTAGAAATTCACGATGAAGATGGAAATGATAAAGGAGAATTAGAAGACTTGAATGGCTTTAGAAATCGTTCGAGAAAAATGAAAACAAGAAATTCAAACTTTGATTTGGAAGATTTTGATACCTTTCGTTCCCACGAAATAGCCGGTAGTAGAAACTCCAGAAGCATCCATTCTTATTATAAATTTTTGACCTAAAAGAGAGAAATTTTCTGAGAAGAAGATCGTCGCCACACAATTCAATGCCCTAGAAAACCTAAAAATTCACGATCAAGATGGAAACGATTGAGGAGAATTAGAAGCACTTGAACGGCTCCTGAAATCGGCCCGCGAAAATGAAAACAAGAAGGGCCTTGGGCTTTTTGCCCTAGCGGGCACTTGGGCTTTTTGCCTTAGCGGCTATACAACGAATTTAAAAAAAAAAATGGGAATCTTTCATTCACTATTGGAAATATTTCTTTAGATGGGATACATTGATATGCCTTGTAGACTTTGTAGTAGCCCTTGCTTTCGGGGGTTGCGACCTGGTAGGGTCCTTCTCAACTGGGCTTCAGCTTCCCGTCAACAAAAGTTCTACGGAGTACCAGGTCTCCTTCCTCGAACCCCGTTGTGGCAATACCTTTTTCCGTTGCAAAATAGCCCTCTGTTGATAGGCTGCGATCCGAATGGATGTTGCTTCTCGTCTTTCTTCTAGAGAGTCTCTAGTGCCTCCATAGCAGCTTCCTCGTTGAGATCAGTACTTCCATGCCGAAAGCCATGGCGTATGGGGTTTTGCCAATCGGGTATAGGGGAGTTGTTCGGTATGCCTACAAGACTACAGGAGCTCCTCCACCCACTTGGTCCTGACTGATTTCACTCTCGTCTTAATATATCTCAAGATTATCTCTGCTTGCCCATTACTTTGGGGCTAGCGGGGATGGTTAATTGTTCTTAATTTTGTATTTGAGGCAGAACTAAACGGGATTTCTGTCTCCAAACAGTAAACCGGAAACGGGAAACGGGAGGCGAGCTCAGCACAATCATGACTCTAGTCTAACTATAAATCGATGAAACCATTTGACATAGCCGTGAGATCAGGCAACAAGCCAAAGGCCGCTAGAACGACAAGCTTGTATTGATTCTTATCCATCAAGCAAGTGGCACAACCGCCTGACAAGTAGTCTCCACGAGCTAGCTTTGTCAAAAATGATCATAAGTCAACAAAACTATTCAATTAATGAATTGCATACTAACATGTGGATGAATTGTAAGAAAAAAAGTATTTCTTAACATATAATTTTTTGACATATAAGCAATATATGTTATAGTTTCTTATTTCAATTGACAATGACGACTTATGTGTCTTTGGAAAAGCAAGCATGACATAAATAAAATTTAGAAAATCAAGTTTGACTTATAATATGTCTACCATGTTAGAGACATTTAAGTGAAGAAAATTTATTATTTACATTTAAAAAGGTTAGATGTAGTTTTTATGGATAAGTTCACATATAGAATATTAGTCAAGGTTAGTTGAGTGAAATATAAGTCATTCTCTAATGAAGTACTATATAAACTCCTATTGCCCTAATCCTCTCGAAATATGATAGCTTGTTTTCTCTGCAAACATTTCACTGTTAGAAACTTCAAAACCAAAATAACAATCACAACAAAGAGGTATCGTTTCACTACTCTTTCTCCCTCTTTCCATGTCTTTATTTCGATTTTTCTCTAATCGACGCATGTTATCGATCGTCAAGAACAAAATATGGTTCAAGTTAGGGTTAGGATCATATTGAATTAAGGGAACAAATAATAACATTGCATAGATCTATTGGGCATTTTCTAATTTAATCACTGATCATCAATTTGGTTATGGTTTTTTAGCCTTAGCTTTAAGGCACCGACCGTGAAGTAGTCAGTGGTAGTTTTGGTATTCTTTGTCCCTCTTCCGCCCATTTTTGTTAGTTTCTTCCCACCTGTTCGTTGCTGAGTGTCATGATGATAAAACCATGGTCATTGCTCATGATAAGTTTCACATTTTAGTTCATTTTTCATTCTAACAAGTGGCTATGTTTGCATCTACAACAATTCATGTGGGGTTGTTCAATGGAACATACGGTTCTTGCACATTGCTATTAAAAAAATCAATGTTCATCGTTTGCCTTTCATTTTATTATTCGAGATTAGCAATTAGGTTGGGTATTCAACTCATGCTAGAAAAAAAATTCTGATGGTAAAGGGAGATTAACACTACATGTTAGGCTTTTCAAGATAAAAATCTAGATATCTACACAACACAAATGAAGAAATAGAAGGACATGCCTTCATGGTGGTTTCATTTGCTTCTTACTGTGTTAGTGCTAGTCTCTTTGCATTTTGTGCTTCTTACTATGTTAGTGCTAGTCTCTTTGCATTTTGTGTCTTCCTAAAAGATGATATCCGAATGTCATGTGGTGAGAACTCATTATTGCAGTTGACTTTGCCTTCATATTTACCTTCCCCATATATATATATATATATAAAATCATTATCTAAAAAAATATTTCCTCTTTTATCATTTTTAAATATTGTATATAAAAAGAATGATCACAAGGTACAAAAAGTGACTTGAATTGAATTTCTTATTGTCTTATCCCGGTGTTGCAGACTATTTGTGAATTGGTTGTTAAGGGTTTCATAACCTAAACAGCTAAACACAGTGTGTAAGTTAAAAGGTGATGATGGTACTTTATGAGGGGCTACCAAATGTTATGGCCCCCATCTATGTCAATGGATAAACTTGTGGGATTTTAGGTGAAAAAAATGATGTAAGGCTTCTATGGTTCTCGGTTGTAAGAAAAATTTTCATGGTTACATGAAATCTTATATATATATATATATATTACTAACTTTATTCTATAAGTTAAAAATTAAAATTAAGGTAAAACTAAGAAAGTAAACATTTATGCTTATGAAATAAAAAAAAAGCAGGTAATGAAAATTCATGAGACTAGCTAGATTTTTCCTTAAACTTTAACATATTTTTCTTCATCTTTTTACTTATTTAAGTCAAGTTATTTTCAGTTAATTGATTTATCGATGTTACTTGTTTTGCTAGTCAAATTCTTAAAATAAAAGTATTTCATTTTGAGGAGTGTTAATGGAAAAGAATTGATGAAAATAGTTTTATTTCAATCAATTGTGTAAAACCCGGAAAAAATTTCATTTTTCTAAAAAATGGTAAAAATAATAAAATTACTAAAATGGTTCAGAAAAGCTTGAAAAATTCTCTAGATCTCGGAAGACGAAACTGACACGCCACATCTGCCTCAGAAATCTAAATGACCTATAAAAGCTGTCAAATTATGAGACGACGAATTTTACGTTTCAAAGGCTGGCCACACTGACATGTGACGCAGATTTTACTTATAATCCTCAGACTTAGGAAATACCGTTGTTCAATTAAATTATTTCGGGGTAGGAACGGATCCGAGCGAGGATCATGTGACGCCTAAAAACCCAGGGGTCCCGTTGACCACCGTCGTCAACTCAGGAAACCGTGTGTCTCATCACAGACTCATGAGTAAATGGCCACATCGCCCATACATCCATATTCATTAAAATATAATCAACCATATCACTATAAGCTTCAAGATTTAATTACACTTTATACAAACATATATCAAAATTAATCATTCTAATACATACTTTACAAAAAATATAGAATCAAAGCTACACGTCGGCTTTCTTCAAAAGCGCCTCTAAAGGAAACACTGCCTTCCTCGAATAATTCGCACCGAAATAATTTTTTCTATTGTGGTGAGCAAACCCAAGAGTGGAATTATCCTACATGGGTCACTCCCCACCTAAGTGCTCATGCAATGACAAACCAAACATTCAAGCAAAACATATATATATTCCTACTCAAATGTCTACATGAAATGGATGAGAATGTGACTCACCCTTTCCCACTTCTCGAGCCCTCATTGACTCTCTCACGTATGCCTAAGCTAAGTGTGAGAAAACACTGTTTTTAAAACAAAAGGTTTTTGTTCTTGAAAATATAATACCGATTTTCAGTAAAATCTATTGGACAACCCTCCGAGGTGAATTGCTGGATAACTCTCAGTAATAGTCATGGGTCTTCCTCCGAGAGCGAACCCGTTGGACAACTCTTCACAAGAATTATCAAAATCTCCTTTGAAATCCATTTAGCAACCACGTTTTCAAGTCATGCACTCACACCTATTATTCTAAAGTTGGTCCTGAAGTATATTTAAACGCAATATGCTTCATAACAATTCATGTTACAAGACGATATACTAACAGGATTTATACATAATCATCATGTTATTCATCAGTACATAGCAATAACATAAAATTAGCTCACATGGGCTAATATAAAATTCGGCAATTCGTCTTGGGACTGCCCATAGCATCACACAAGTAACTCAACATGTTATTCAATCAAGCAATAACATATCCACACACAAAGCCACACAAAAACAGTCCATGGCCAATTTAGGACTGTGAGAAACCACTCTAGGGATTTCTTCACTCAGTCCAAATCTTTTGGAACCGAAAACACGGTCATCTAGGCCTCAAGATATCCCTATCCATTAAAATGGCTCTTAGCCAAAGAATAAAACTAGGAGAAAACCCCTACCTCTCGGAGTTGTCAACACTCCACAAAACCGGTCTTGTTGCGAAGCTCTAACTGCAAGGGTAAACTCTTCTCGGTTCGCCTCTAACCGCTTGCTCGAATACCGAAATTTAGAGAGAAGTGAGAGCTTCTCACCTAAACTCTCTTCCTTTTCCTCTTTCTTTTTCTCTCTCTCTATTTTCCTCTCTTTTTCCTCTATCCAAACGGCTGGGTCAAGTTAGGGTCACAGACTTCGTTTCACGCCACATGTCAACCTCCCATTGCTGATTCTCGATTTCCTTATCCTCTTATCCATCTATCATATATTTCCCTCCATCTACATTTACGCCACATGTCACCTATGGCTCCACACTGAGCTCATGCTGACTCATTTGCACATAACACATGGCACCTCTGAGCCACCTCACAATGTCAGAACCCGCACTACCTTGTACCTCGAAAAACAATTCCGACTATCTCGTAATTAATGAAATTCAACGTGGTAGCTAGATTTCAGAGATGATTCCAACTTGAAGTCCGTCAATATCCAAGATTTAGAAAAATTCGAATTTTTGACCAAAATTACCATTTTACCATTTTTAAAATTAGATTTTTCGATTTTCAACATATTATGCGTGACACGGGTCATGAGGCCACACACTTAATTTAAAATAAGTCAAAACAAAAAGAAAGAGGAGAGGAAAGAAGAGGGAAATGGATAGAGAGAGAGGAGAAGAGGGAGAGAGGAGAAAGAGGCTCTTCCTTCTCTCTACGATATACGGAGATCGGGAGTCGGTTTTAGTCAGGCCAAGAAAAAAGTTCATCGCATCGACGAGAGGTATGCGTGGGTACCTAAAAAGAAGGATTTCAATAAGATCCAAAAGGATATTTAGAAATGAGTCGCTTACCTATGAGGCTTCCTACCCGAGTATCACACACCTAGAGGTAAGGGATTCTTCCTAACTTGGATTATTTTCCATCTAAGGGTTTTCTTTGGCCTTGGTTGAGCCATAGTGGTTGTTTGGTGTCTTTACCGAATGCAAAAATGCTGCTCGGGGTTTCGAGATGAACCTATCGACTCGTGTCAGTCATCCGGTTGACGCAAGAGCATCCAACCTTGAATAATAAGAACCTATTTCGACCGGTTGGTCAACTTGTTGGTCGGTGGTCTTCGACATTGGATGTGAGTAGCCGCCAACCACCGTACCATGGGGAAATACTGACCTGGCCGTCGACCTGGCTCTAAGTAGGACGGCTCAGTCCTGGCCGATGCAAACAGTAGCTAATACATGGCTTGTCAGAGTTGTCAGGACATGTCGTGTCACCACTAAGCCTAGAGGTTAATGTACATCGCTACTCAAGTGGTAGTGACTTGTGGTGTCATGTATGTGTGCAATGATATGTTGATATGAATTGTGTGAATTGAATGAATGATTTAGAATTTGTATGCGCTTTGATATAAATGTCTAAATGATGTAATGGGTAAATACGTTGCGGAGTAGCATGCACAACAAGACTCATTATATATGTAGTGATGTATATGAATAGGTACGACATAATCGCGATTGCATATGCACGAGAAGATCGCATGACATGGGTGTTAGTGCATGGTAGATATTGACATTGTGTTTGGTGTTTGATGGAATGTCATGGGTACATGGTTAATCGACACTGTGTTTGGTGTTCGATAGTATGTCGGGAGTACATAGTTGATATTGACATTGTGTTTGGTGTTCGATGGTGGGATCAGTAACATGGGACAACGTCCAAAATGAGTCGCATGGATTAAGGAAATAGTAAAAGGAATTATGTGTCGGGTATCAACAAGTTGGGATAGATCCCCCCCAGGGTGAAAGACCCATCAATTATGGTCAGACATAGTCCCTAGCGGTGAAAGGCCATAAGAGTGTTTGGGTTTGTGGAGCCCGTGGTGCGACACCAAAAATCCACTACCCACATAAAGGCGCATGGTTATGAATATAAAATGAATTGACTATAAGAAATGATTTACTGATGTCATTGAAAATGATCTGCCACGGGCTAAGCATGTGAGGGAGTCGGGTTGGGACTCGAGTTTAAGAGGGAGTCGGTAAGGGTTCGGTACATGGGACATGTTGAGTCGCCTCTCATTCATGACATGTATTGTGACGCCCAAACTCCGGGTCATTTTTTTTTAAGTATCGATTAAGTCTGCTGTACAGAGAAATCTCTGCCATGGTCTTCTTATCAGGCGCACCTAAGGCCTTGTCGTGCGCGAGCCCATAGCACTGTCATCGCATGCACATGCCTTGTCGTGAACGCACACAAAGCGTTGTCGCCTCGCCTCTGTCGTGTACTCATCTTAGTCGCGTATGCATGCTTGTCGCGTCAGCTTCAGCCTTCTATCGCGGCGATGGAGCGTTTTTGTAGTGCGCGGCAGAATGCGCTTATCGCTGTATTAATAACGCTGCGGCGTACTCTAGCCCCTATCGCAGCGCGTAGCTTTTTATCATGGCCAGCTTGTCGCAAATGTAAATTATCCTTCCTTGGCCAACTCTATCGTGACATAGAATTGCTCTATCGTGACATAATTTCTCCTTATTCTAGCAAACTTTGCTGCGACCAAAAAATGCTTTGTCGCGACAGAAAATCTTCCAACCTGGCCAACTATGTCGTAACCTAAAATTCCCTGTCACAACACAAAACCTCTCATTTGGCCATACTCTATCACGACATAAAATATTCTGTCGCGACACAAAAACCCTACCCAATGTCAACTCTATCACAACAGTAGAGCCCTTGGTGTGGCCATTCCCTGTCATGACATAGAACCTTATATCGCGACATGGAAAACTTCTACATCCAACAACCTCTGTCGCGACATAAAGACTTTGTCGCAACACAGATTCTACCTTGATAGTTATTCTTTGTAGCGACAAGAAATCTTTCTAGCAGCAGTGAACTATGTCGCGACATCATTTTTCTCTATCGCAACATAAACTTCCTTAGTCATGACCAACCCCTGTCATGGCATAAAACACATGCCGCGACCTAGAAACCTTCAGTCTTAACGATTCTCTGTCGTGACAAGAAAAGTTCTATCGCGACTTAGAAATCCCCAGCCAAGACCAAACCTGTCGCAACAAAGAAACTCCATGTTGCCACATTTTCCATAGCTTAAAATTGAAAACCATGTCACGACATAGAGCCAAGGAGGCTCTATCGTGACCAAGAAAGCCCTTGTCGAGACCCAACACCAGTAGAAAAACAACTCTGTTGCGATTAGGAAAACCCTTGTCGTAACCTAGCAATTGCTTGTAGCCTGCAAACCATGTCGCGACATAGAGCCAGAAAGCTTTGTCGCGACCGAAACCCGCAAACATCCAGTAGCCTTTCTAAGCCATTTCTACACCTCCTGCTCTCACCCAAATGCAGTAAATTTCATACTACTGCCTCTATACACATTTTGCATGCTTTATAAAATCTATGAAAACTATTAACACTAAACTGAACAAGTCCAAAAATAAGTTTTCTATTACAAAACTTCTCATGTACATATACAAAATTGGATATTCTATCAAGAATGTTACAAAACCATAAAATAAACCATAGTCTAGCCTCTTTTTTTCTCACACTGTCTTACGTGTTTCGCCCGTGCACCTCCGCACCTAAAAAATACTTTCTCAATAACGGGTGTGCGACACCCTCATCCTGTGGGTCTCGGTTGAGAACCCATCAACCCCAGAGAAACCGATGGGTGCCTGCAACCCGATGCCACGCCAAATCATGTCCCATTTATCGATTCATAATTTAATAGGAATTGGACGTAGCCCCTCCGCACAGAAACTCTATCCAAAATACAACCTGTATAACAATACATCACATGACCCATCCGAGCTCAATATACCACACCGAGTCATTCATAAATCATAGCAACCACTCGGCCCCATCAACCATACCCTGAATACTATACATGCAACTATGTATTGATATGTTTACAAGAGTTCAATTACACACTCTTATACAAAATGATATATTAAAACTGATTATTCTAATATACATATACAAAATATGGTCCAAAGCCATATCCAGCTTTCTTCATGTGCAGTCCCGAATGCGGGTCAGCCACCTGCACCTGACTGTACCTGAAAGGGGGGTCCCATGACAGGGTGAGCAAAGCCCAATAGTGATAATCTCCTACAAGGGTTACTCCCCACCTAAGTGCTCATACAATGATCAAACCAACCCATACACATCCAAGAGAAAATGTCCCCATGAATGTCGTATGTCATGCATGGAATGTCTTCATGCCCATATCCTAAGTCATTCACCTACTCCCTCACACATGCCTATGCCAAGTGTGACAACCGACACTGGTAGTATCAATGACACATATCGAGCCCTTATCGGCTCACCAGTACCCAATGCAAGTGTTAATGGGAAACTAATCTCGAGTCAATCTCAACTCCTATCACACAACTCGAAGTCCATGTGATAACCGTGTGTCTTATTTTGGGAAACATAACTTTTCAGATCACATCGCGGGTCTCTTACACGCAAGTTCCAGGCTTTTCACCTGAGGGGATTAACGACCCCCTTCTTACTCCGCCCAACACACATTAATTATATTTCACTTTATGCTTTGAACCGTGAGTGATTTCTTGGACGTCGTCCAAAGTACGAGATTACTACCCATTCATCAATATTGGTGATGGATGACCATACCCATGCACCCACACCCAATATGTTGATGTCCCTAGGCATATGTAATGCTAATGTCATTGAAATTTCTCATGTTACATGTATGATGCACACTACATGAACCATTCTCACAGCTTGTATCATGCCACTACCATGCAACATATATCGCAGTTATTATGTTCCATATATTTCATGCCAATATATCTATGGATATCGTTTCAAGCATATTAGCATCCATCAATCCATGACTAAACAAATAATGTCATATAACCTTTCTTAGGCTAACTCATGGAAATTCCTACCCAATACAATAACCTACAACATGCCATGCAATGGTCATGTTAAAACCAAGCTATTTACATCGACACAACCAAGCAAACTCGCACACTCCTGCATAAAAACATAGATTTCAACAGTTATGATCACTTACCGTCCCTCCACAAAGACATGGCTGGAATCTCACCAATGGGCTTTCCATATGAGTCTAAGAACACCTGAAATGGAGTTCGACAGTTAGTTATGGTCATCCTAAGTTGGAGGCTAAATAATCAAAAAATGACAATTGTGTCCCACTGTGAAATTTCTCCGCTACAAACCATAGCAGGTCGCTTCCACTTTAAATGAATTTCTGAGTCCAAAGGGGTTGGAATTTGGATATACCTATTTCAAGGAGATATGTTCTCTTATAAGTCTAATTTATCTAAAATTTTGAATCACTCACTCGATGGTTGATGGCCAAGTTATGGCTGCAAACATAGTCACACAAGGGGAAAACTCGACAACACCTCCTCGACACAATACACACATGCCCCAGATTTAAATTAAACCGAGTAGGAGAAAACACTACCTCAAATAGCTGGATTTCCTGATCAAGCCTTCGGTTTAGTGAAAACCAACCTAACCTTGGCGAAATCTTGTGATTCGATACTCACGCGTAGCCCCAGTCATGTAGAGCAACTTTTAACTCTGTCTCTGGCCGCCGAGTTCCGACCCAAGAAAACCTCGTAAAATCGCCGCAGAATCTTGCTTTTTTCTCCTCCTTCTCTCTCTCTAACTTTTTTTATAAATCAAATTAGATATTTTATTTTAGATATTTTTTCGATATCTATAAGATGAGACACGGCTCACATCGCCACGTATCACGCTTCCCTAAGAGCCGCCCTAAACAACGATTCAGTCCCGATTTAAATTTCATCTATCGTAAATGGACATTATTTAAATATATGACATTTTTTGATATTTTTCTAAAAATTCCGTTTTTTGGGTCCACTTGACGTTCGTCGCCTCGAAACTCGGGAAAAATTCGACAACTAAATTAACAAATTGTTTGAGCGATCAGATTTCATGAGACGATTTCAATGGGCGAAGTTCGTTTCATCATCCAAGCTTCAGAAAAATTACGTTTTAGTCGTTTTCATTCCCAAGAAAATTACCATTTTGCCATTCCTAGCTAAATTTAAAATTTTTAGCTTTTTCTCGGGTCTTACAGGGTGAGAATGCCCAGTAAATAAATTCTCTTACAAGGGCTACTTCCCACATAAGTGCACATGCAATGGCAAACACACACATTCAAGTAAAGTTATGCACATTCCTACTCGAATGTCTACAAGCCATGCCCAATGCCTGGAGTCCTCACTCAACTCCCTTACACATGCATTTGCCATGTATGAAAAAAACTGTTTTCAAAACAAAAGATTTTTTGTTTTTGAAAACTCATTGGACAATCTCCGATATAAAAATTTATTGGACAACTTTCCGATATAATTTATTGGACATGCTCCAATAAAATTAGTTCAAAACCATATCATGCACCCACACTTGCTTCACGCGATGCCCTCGTGCATATGAAATGCGGAATGTCATTTCTTGTTAATTCATGTTAAATGCATAATGAGAGCTACATGCAACATCAATAGATCATGGTAAATTATATTTTCTACATATATCCATCAAAGATCTCACTTATTAATACATCATATAAAGACATATCAATATGATTTCTTCTGCCACAACCAAAGATGTTATTCATTTTCCAAAGAATAACACATAAAAATAGAACACATAGTCCAATAACAGTTCAAAAATTCAGTCCCGTGATGTTCGAAAACAAATCCCAAATTCGGGGCTCTGCATTGTTCAAAATGGCCTAAAATTCTGGGCCTCGATCGTTTGAAAACAGCTCCTGGGGCTTCCAACGCTCGGGGCCCCAAAATTTTGGGACTGAACCACACGACCACTCACGGCCCCAAGAAACCTATGCCATTAAATGACTCTTAGACAAAAAATAACCATGGTAGGAGAGAAACCCCTACCTTTTTTAGTTTTTCGAAACCTCATATTCTTATACCTACGCGAAGCTCTCGTCGCGTAGATGAACTTTGTCTCTTACTCCGATGAAAATCGAGCAGTCTTATCTCTCGTAAATCTTATAGAGAAGTGCGGGAGCTTCACTCATCTTTTTCTTCTTCTTTCTTTTCTTTTTCTTTCTTTTTCTTTCCCTATTTTTCCTTCTCTCCCACCAAATTGCTGCAGAATCTCATCTGCTTTAAATTCCTCCCACCTTCCTCCTTGCCATGTGTCCTTTCCTCATTTGCTTCATTTTCTCTTACCTTATCCCCTTATCTAAAGACTTGGATTTCCTTTATTTAGGGGTGTGACACAGCCCATGGTCACCCTTAGACTTTCCCTTTTGTTCGACTTATTCCTCCATTTCACACATGACTCAAATTAGCCTATTCAACCAAGCCATATTCACTACACCCGATGCCTCGAAAAATGTGAAACTCCGACTATCTCGGAATTCAACGAAATTCGACTGGGTAGCTAGATTTTGTAAGACGATTCCAACGATGAAGTCCATTTTGTCATCTGAGATCTAGAAAAATTACAGATTTTCAACCGAAATTACCGTTTTACCATTTTTTAGAAAAATTGAATTTTTCCTGGGTTTTACAAGTATTCCATATAGAACCGCACGTCTGTTGGAATGTGATCATGGGAGCCGCGTAAGCGGCATCAAGCCACAAGCACTTACGTGAAGAGTAGCCCTTGTATGAGGCATTCCTTATTGGGCATTGTTCACCATGTCGTGGGACCCCCTTTTAGGTGTAGGAAGTGGATGTGGAGACTGCAAGCTCGGATGTCGTGATTACAAGAAGTCGACTTCAGGGTCTTGATAGAACTTTTGTAAAAAGTGAATTATAATTAAATTTTTCGGACTATCAGATAAATAATGCAGATGTAATTACTGTGTAGTTATAGCTCGATCGACTCTTACGAACCTGTAATCGTTGTATAATTACATTTTAGATTTAACATGAATTACTGGTCTCATGAGGGACATTCGCGCTACGAGTAATCCGTTGTCCACGAGTAGTTGTGTTCATCTGGTGATTCAAGACTTAAAATAAGACGACCCAAGACAAATTCGCGGCCGACGGTTGTCAATCTTAATTCCCCGGTAATTACGCTACAAATTGTTTAAAACAAATTTAAAACAATAACTTTTAATATTAAGGTATTCTAATAGAAGTGCCTATAAATTCCAAAATCACGGACAAATGTCAGTCTTCTGCATGGGGTTGTGTATGGTTACATTATTCCCATAAGGTTATCAGTTTATTTTATTTACCACTTTTTTGTTGCTCTTTAGAAAGTTACCATTGTTTAACTAATTAATCTGTTCAAGTTTGGAATATATATATATATATATATAGTTATATATATATATATATATATATATATATATATATATAGGTCATATAAGAGAAAATTCAAAATGTATAATTAAAAGTCGTCTCTATATAGCACCACACATTAGAAACTCACATTGTGCATGTATAGTACAAGAATTTTTGGAGATAGTTTTATTTTTGTATTTGAAATATGAGTATATTTGAACCGTAATAGGGTACTAAAGTTGGATAAATGGATAGTATTTAAAACCAATAGTATTATCTATATTTGTAAGAATTTTTTTTTTTTTACCTTAACAATGTCCTCTATAAGAAATATATAACTATTCTTGAAATTGTTTTTGATATTGAGAATATTGCATTAATGCATCATCTTTAAAGTTTGCTACCTCAAAAGAAAAAAGGGCAAAGAAGTTAGGTTAGGAGTAAGATCTCCTTTTCCATAATTAGTTAACAATGTTCAAGCAAAAATGGAAGGCAAATTAATCAAAATAGAATTGTAATTCATATATTGTTGCGGATGCTATTGTTTTAAAACATAATGACATTACTACATGTGTTCTCTTTTAAGAATATATAAATTATCACTGTTACCTAGAATAATGTTAGCATATCTTCTTTTAATTAAAATGGGTTAAGTTTCTTGCTTCCTTGTGTCCTACTTTAGATCTAATTGTCAATGCAAAGTTCCGAGTTTTATACCTTTATGATTAATATTATTAACTTTTTATTCTTTTGTTTAAATAGGTTGAGTTTATTAATTTTGTATTAGAAACAAATTTTTGCATATCTTAGCAATGTCCCTTATCAATTTTTAGTTTATCTATTTACTTTTATTTCTTTACCATGCTAAATCTACTAACTTTCTTGATTACTATAACAAATATTGGTGATAGAATAACCATGAACTCTTCACACTATAGAAAGGGATCTTACCTTGCTAACTAGCCTAGAGCATCTCCAAATCTTCATGTGGTACGCATGGAGCATATCCGGATCCTCCTATACTTTTTTATTGTTTTGTTTTCTTTTATTAATTGTCTTTTTCCTTCATATTTTATAATTGTAATAAGTTAATTATCAATTGAACACTGGATTTTGCCTTGATTATTCTTATCTTATTTCTTTGTAGATATACTTTATTGACATGTGATCTTGGATATTTATCTATATGATATTAAAGTTCAATGTGTATTTCTAATGAAAATCTTTTTTTCTTACTTTTTTTGTTAATGTTGTATTTATGTTACTAGGTACCCAAAAAACTTAGCAAGAGACAAACAACGACGAAGGAAGGAAGACCACCTTTTAAAAAAATATCATTGACTTTTTCCGTTTAAGTATGTATATTATCTTGATTGAATGTTCTTAATTAGGTTTTGTTTATATGTAAAAAATGGAGAATAACTTAGTAAAGATTTATGGAATTGTGTGTACATATATAAGAATTCTTTTATATTAAGTAGTATTTTGTTGGCATTATTCTAAGACTTAGATTTTTACTAATAAACTTAAATAAGTATAAAATTTAATCAAAAATAGGTTTGATATGGTAGCAAATTTATTTTCCATTTAAAACAAAAATTATTAATAAATAATATTAAATATTTCAATGAACAACCATAACAGATGACTCATGCCCAACAATGATACCTACAATATCAACTATAACATATGTGTTAACAAACATTAACATATGTGAGACAACCATGACATATTTTGGATCTAACATTGGAAAAAAAATCAAGTAACCTTAATATATGTATATGTCAAGGTAGCTTAAAACTTTTCTTGACATTGACATAGACAACATATATGAACTTGACTTATCTTAACATATATACCTTACCTTGACAGTGAAAAACTGTTATTGAAGGCCTTTTTTCGTGTAGTGATGCTTCGACCTTATATAACGGAAGCCAAAGAACCAAAAAAAGGGAACAAAAAAAAAGAAGCTTGAAGATCCTGGTTATGGGACCCGTGAGGGGAGCCTGGGAGTGCTTAGATCTTCATTGGCATTATCTATGGGAAAGTCATAAAATTCCAGTTCCCATTAAGAAGAATCTCGTTTCTGTCAAGAAGACACATGCTGTTGAGTTGATTGTAGGAGGATGCTGCACTGCAACAATGAAGGAGCTACATAACAAGTAACAACAGCTTCCTACAAGCCCGTTAAGGTAACAACAAACTTTATTTATTTTCGAAAATGGGACAAATTTGTAAAGATCAAAGTAAAATTTCGTTTTCAAAAATCAAATACACGACAATTTTTTTTTTTTTAAAAGGGAAGAAAGAAGAAAAGAAAAATGCTTGCAGATAAACGGAATTTTTGGAATAGAATTTTAAGTTTATATTCAATTTCCTTTTAAGATAATGCTCAAAGTTTAGGATAATAAATAATTTTTATTCTAATTTATTTCTAGGTTATATTATAAATAAAATCGAAAGTGCACCATTTACGTTTCATATTGTGCATCAAACAATAGAAAATACTCGTCTTTATTATCCATAAGACCCTGAGCCTTCATTTGTCGGCTTGCCAGTACATTGTCAGCTTGCTAATTTGTTTCCGGTTTGCCAATCTATTGTTGGCTTGCCAACTAGCTTTCCAGTCTGTTGCCAGGTTGTTGGCAAGTAGTTCATACAAGCTGTGAAGATTTGATGAATAGCTCCATTAGGAATTAATTATTTCCTACCATTTTCACTCTGAATTTATAGTATAATTCGAAATAAATAATTATTAAAATATCCTTAAAGGATAATTATTTAAAATTTCCCTTGAAAGATAATTATCTTTTTTACTAACAAAGCTTTGTTTTCAAAATTCAAATGCAAAGAATAATTTTTATCCGATTTTACAAAACTAATTAAAGATGAATAGATTTTAAGAATACGCAAATCATTGAAGATAAATATATATTAAAGAATACGAAAATTATTAAGGATAAATTGATTTTATGGAAGTGATAATGCAATTAAGGTAAGTCTAAAATAATAAATTACTTTTATCCTAATTTATCTCATTTGTTTCCCATTTATAAATATTAAAAAAATAATTATAAGATTTACAATCTCCCAACTATTTTTCATTATCTTAATGATTTTTCATTTTTTAAGGTTAGTAATTATTCACGTGTATTTGCATTTCTGATAAGATAAGTGATTATTCACATGCCTTATATAGTTATATGTTTCCTTACAGATAAAAAAATGAAAAATAAAAAAAATTTCATTTGAGAATATTATATTATTAAAGAAAGAGAGAAGTAATTTTTAGTCTTATCAAGGATGAAAATTGTATGTTAGCTCCCATGATTTCCGCTGTGATTCTTATCATTTATAATAATAATAATAATAATAAATTATCAAATAAATTCCTTGACCAGTTTATTGTCTAAATTTATATCTTCGTGATTGCTTTCAAGTCGGCTTTACGAGGATGAAAGGTAGCAAGCCGCGAAGGTCAAGTACCTAAGTGAAGAGATCACGGACCTAAAAACAAAGATCAAGCACAGAACCACGAAGATCAAAACACCCAAGGGTTAGAAGTCACATACCTAAGCAAGATCGCCAAGGCAAAGAAACCGCAGCGCGTCAGTATCTAAACGGTTAGCGCCACAAACCTGAAACAAGACGCGCTGCGCAGCTGGGTTACAGCCGCCAAGCGATCAGCTTACAGCCGCCAGTGATCAAGAAAGAGATCGCGCCTTAAAAACAAGCCACAAAGCCACAAACCATTTGGTGCCATACAGCGCCCCATGATCACTAAATCAAAGCCTGTCAATGATCATGTTATTTGAAGAAAAATAATAATAATAATAATAATAAGTGAATTTGCGCATTCTCTAACATCTCGACTACTAATACTATAATATTTATGAACTTGAGGGCGCATCGTATTTGGCCTCATGCAAAAAAATGAAAAGATTTTTTAATAAGACCACGAGGCTAGTAAAGGGGTCACATCCGTCTCCAACCAAGAAATCTGTCTCCAACCAATAAATGGGAAAAGGGAGGCGAGACCGACACAGTCATGACTCTAGTCTAACTATAGGTCAGCGAAGCCACCTAACACAGCTGCCCGACCAGGCTATAAGCCAAAGGCCATCCACCAAAGCCCCTAAATAGACGAGCCTAGATTGACTCCTGTCAATCAAGCAAAGCTGCTCGGCCACCTGATAGGAGGGCCCCACAAGCCCACTTTGTCAGAAATGATCATACGTCACCAAAGAGATAGAAAAAGAGAACAGAAAAAAGAAGTGTGAACATCTTGGCTCCAGGACCATTGAGGGGAGCCCGCGATCTTCAATGATATTTTTCCAAATGAATTTCAGTAGATGGTGCACCTTTATCCGAGCAAAAGCCTCTGCCTCCATCTACTTTCTGAAGTAATCGATGGCCACAAGTAGGAAACGTTTTTGCGCTAGTGCCGACGATAGAGGCTCGACAATGTCCACGCCCCACATAACGAAAGGCCACGGGCTGGTTACTGGGTTCAGGCCTTCTCCGAGGACGTGGATCCCCGTTCCCATGTCTCTGACAGATGTCGCATTTTCTCACCAATTCTTCAGCTTCTTTGCGGAGAGACGACCATAAATACCCCTGAGGTCGGTGCTACTCGGTAAGACAAAGCTCACCCCCGATATGTGAGCTGCTTACCCCGTCATGAATCAGTTGGACCACCTGGGCGACCCGCTCTCTAGTCTTTACTAAGACATCTTTGGTAAGGTCCCGAGACCGACCTCTTGCAAAGCTCTTCTTCAATCAATGCGTACCTGGGGGCCTGGGATCGAACCTTGAATGTTGCCTTTTTATCCTCTGGCAATGAACCCATCTTCAAATATTAATTGATGGAGGTCATCCAACAATCTTCTTGTACGTCTGTAACTGAGGCAACGACCCGCCCGAGTTTCGGTGGAGGGGAAGTGATGTACTCCCAAGTACACCTGGCATGTCTATGGAGGCGCGCTTGAGGTGAACTCGGCTAGGGCATCGCCTCATCAGCCAATTCGTTCTCCTTCCTTAGTATTTACTGTTGTAGCAGGACTGAAAAAATAAAAAAAAATGTTACCAAAATTTCTTGGGTTGAGTCGGGGACTAAGTCGCTTTCTTTAAGACGTTTCTCTACTCTGCCCAAAGTTGTGCAAGCAGTTCAATAGCCCTGTCATCCCTAGAACAAAACAGCCCAAAATCTCCTCGGTCTTGAATTTCTTTTGCACAATAGAGGCTCAGTATGTCCACACCCTTTGTATATTGCTCAAAACCATTATAAATGTGAACCCTCGAAATTTAATTTTTCAAAATATGAAAATAAGTGACTTATGTTTAAAACCATAATTTTTCTATATCTCGACGACGAACGGATTCACCGTTGAAATCGCCTCGCAAAATCTAAATTTACCACGTCGACCCTCGTCGTATCTCAAGATAAATTTAATTCAGACTTTTTCACAAGATGGGTATGTCCGATTTAATACTTGTGATTTAGGATGCCACATGGCACCCTAAGAGAGTGACACATGGCAAGAGCCATGTAGAATTTGAATGCGCAACACACCACAAACATTACTTAAAGATGATGCAATAAAAGCGGAAATGTTAAATAAGTTAAATAATGAGTGAAAACTACGCACTACATGTAAGATGAGAAAGGGTATACAGCCTCCTCGACCATTCGATCAGCAACTGGGTGCTATATAAAACGCCACAAAGAAAGAGAAAATTGTATGAGCATGAGAAAACAAGAGATGAAAATGAAATAAGAAGAAATGATGAGAAAAAGAAAAGCAAAAAGGAAAGAAAATAAAGAAAACAAAGAAAGAAAGAAAGAGTTCGTAGAAAGAAGAGAGAAAAGAAAGGAAAGGGAAAAGGAAAAGGAGGATTGTGCACTCCGCCGAAGCTCGACGGTCCAGAGTACTAAAGTTGGCACACGCACGATCTTATGTGCGGACACTCAAAATTTGAGTTTCTGACAATCCCATGAAGTAGGAAATTTTCCACTGGTTTACTTTAGTTTAAAATCCATATAACGGTATACTGCTTATTGCTGGAGGCCATGAGAGGTCATGTGATTTAGTTCCAAGACTTGGACTGATGGTAGAGAATTCTCATGATCGATTCACACGTACTCGAGACTCCGTCGTCAGGTTTGATCCCTAAACTAAGTTTCTGTGTTTCATTGCTTCGACACAGATACGGTCGAACCAAACCGATTCATGTTCGAGAAGGACCGCAGGAAATTTGTCGATAGGTACAAGATTTTGACCTTGTTGTGTGTTATGACTTATATGAATAACATGCAGTGTAAAGAATAACATGCTAATATATGCTATTGATGTATTAACATGGGTTGTTTATGGATGTTAATTATATGTATCAATTATAATTATCCATGGTATGTAACACCATGTAGCACCTATATATACATGTAACATGAAGAAAATGACGCAAGATTTACGCATTTCATACGACGCACATCGCGCTGAAAAAGGTGGGTGCATGGTATGGTTTATTCACCTGAGCAGGAATGGGTTGTGATCTTAGAAAATTGACAAAGTCCAAGGTAGATTTACAGTGGTGTAAGGCCATTAAATGGCAAGTTTACGGTGTTTCGTGAAGCAAGTTGCGATCTCTCGGTGTAAAAAGACCCGTATTTTATTCACAAGATTTGAATCTCATGATGTAAGTTCTAAAATGTTGAAAGGCATGCGGCGCCCAAGGTTGAAACCGAAAACTGCGGCTCACAAACGTAAAACACACAGGAGTCGGTAAGGTAAAATTTGAGGATTTTCAATGGTTTCCTCTACCATGGGTTAAATACTATCGGGTTTTTCACACTTCTGACAATTGTAAAGAGGAGCTCTGGCTTGGGACTGTGAGCATGAGGGGTCACATCTCTATGCACATACGTACATTTCATACTATCGCATAAATTGTATGAAATGTGATTGATGTTTATGTACGCTATTGCATGTGCATTTTAGATGGGGAGTAACCCTTGTAGGAAACTTTCTATCGGCATCGCTTCACCGCTGCGAATCATTTTCTGTGCACACAGGGGAGGAAACCCGGCTTTGAGTCAAGGGATGAATTTAGTTTGCCAGGGCTCTTCAGCTTTTTTTAGAATGTTTCTATCAAAATCCAGCTTTAAATACATACAATGGGTTTTGTAATGGAAATTGAGTTCAAGGGTGTTCCAGTGTAGTATTAATATTTTCCCAGATTTTTATAGTGCCTGAAAAATGAGTATGATTGGTCGTAGTATCAAAATTCACGCATACGGGTGAAATTTGGGTGAGTCCCTGAGGAATGGCATGGCTCTTGCCCGTTTCGGCCACTGGGTCGTGACCCCGAGAATGGTGTGTCCCAGTTTGGGCTGCGGCGCGTTAGGGCTCGTAGACGGCGCCGCAGTAGGCGGGATCGGCGATAGCGTGGCTGCGGCCCGTGGCGCCGCGTGCAACACGGTTTAGGTGCCCACCGCGACATGGATCGGCTGGTCAGCAACATCAATTTTTGTGTCGTGACATGGGCACGGGGCTAGGACGGGGTGGTGCTGGTCGAGGACATGATTTTCATGTGCGTGGCAAAGGGAAGCGGAGTGCCGGGATGCGACCCATGACCGCGGTGTCGCGACCGCAGAGCTGAGGAGCTAAGGTTGGGTCGCGACACACTTTTTGGTGTCGTGACGTGGGTTGGCCTTTTTGGCGTTGCGACGGAGAATTGGTGTCATTGCGGTGCAGGACCAATTGGTGTCGCGACCGCTGGTGTCGCGACATGGCGCGGCTTACTTGGGGTCGTGTTTGAGTTTGATGTCGCGGCCCAGTAGGGCATGGGTGCGACGTTGCGACACGATGCAATAGTGCGCGACTCCGATGACAAGGCGCGGTGTGTGCGCGATTATTGGCGCCGCGTACGCGCGTACGCTCGCGACCCACTTTGTTTGCGATTACCTTTGTGTTGTGCACTATTTGGGTCCTTGTTTGGAACCTTGTTTGGGACCACTTATTCACGGATCAACTGTTCGTGTTGAAAGAAAAAAAATATGACCCCGAGTTTGGGGCGTCGATAAAATTTTGGAAGAAAATTTTTCTAGGGGTGATATGAAGTTTCTCTATCTTTGTATCTTAATATAAGAATCCACTTGCAGCATTTTATAGGCTCTGACGAACAACGTGGACACGCAATTGGAAAACCATGGGTTTAGTGGAGAAGTTGAAATGTGGAGAGACTATTTCATAAAATAGACTAAGTCTCATATTTACTTGGTAAAAATAATAATAAAAAAAAAGGTTATCTTGAAGATCAAGTTTTAAAAAAATTAATTAAAAAAAAAAAGATAACGGAAGATAATTCTGTGTCATCTCATTTTAAAATTCAAATATTCCAACAATCCCGCACTTGAATTTTTAAAACAATTTTAGTATTCGGGCAATATAATATAAGATCATGTATAAGTAAAGGTGTTTTTCAACTTGAACCAATACATAGTGAAGATTCTTTAGATTATACTAGAGTAACTCGTAGTTTTGAACTATATCTCTAACAACATCTCACACACAATCCTACGGTGCTTTACGATCATGCACGTATATCCCAATATAGTGAATGCTCTAGAAAATTTTCCCCAAATTTTCATAGGAAGCGGCCTCACTCCCACATTCATATAGGTGAGCCCATCAAGAGTACTCCTGTAGCTCGGTACTCCACTCCACATAGAGTATAGATCTCATTAAGAGTTATAAACTCATCCTTGATCATTGCCCAGGGATATCTTACGCGTTTTCATAAAATAGTAGGATGGACCCATTTTTTTTTTTTTTTAATTTATTAGAATGATTCTCTCCATATCACTTATAACTTGTTATTACCCATTTAACCTAATTCTTGGGATCTCTAGTCTTTAGGTTGGGTTCCCATCATAAGTGGCTCATAGTTCTAAGGGCTTTAGTCCCATGTCTTTCGAGGTTTTGTAAACCTTTTCTTTGGCTAATCCTTTCGTCAAAGGATCAGCTAGGTTATCGTCATAATGTACATTATCCACTCGCGCTCAACAAGAAGTTACTCTAAATGGTACTATGTTTACGACGTATTTGTCGTCTCTTTCCATTATAATATCGATTTTGAACTTTTGCAATAATGCGGTACTATTACGATGGATGGCTATTGGAATGCGGTCTTTCCAGCAAGGAGTGATATCACGATAAATGATTTCTTAGCCAACCTACTTCCTCGCTAGCGAAGCTAATGCAACATCTACAGAGACTCCATCATGGGTCTTGAGCGGAATAGTCAATTTCTTAGACTTCATGACGGCTTCTGACTATGCTAAATATATAGCCACTAGTTACTTTAGAGTCATTTGAAAATTATTCAATCCAACATCGTTGTATCCTTACAGAACTGACGAGAAGCTTACGATAATGTAATCCAAGGTTCATGGTTCTTTTCAGATACCTCATGAATTTCTCAATAACTGCCATAATGCTCATCACTAGGTCTATTGGTAAATTTGTATAGTAATCCCACAACATAAGCTATGTCGGGCCTAGTGCAATCAATAGCATATCATAAGCTACCAATGATGATGTTAGAAAAATTTTCACCTGCTTAAAGATGGTTAGCTCGAACAACCCCAGTAACTAGAAGGGAAGGAATAGAGAGTGAAGGAGAAATAAAACTAAAGTAGAGAACAACCGAGTCTTGTGAAATTTACAATTTCCTTAAGACAAATTCAACTTCTCCACTAGGGCTTTAAGATTCCCAAGGCATATGTCTCCCAGGATAAAACGGTTGATGAATGGTCAACAAAAGCACATTGCAGCCATTCCGACAAACTAAAACTATGTCGACTACATCACCCGAAGCATCGATACTTTTTCGAGATATCCAAGCGAAACCTCTTTTGAAAAACCAGGACCACCTAAACCAAAGAAAACCTCTTCTTTATAGACTAAAAAGGACCCTTGGCCTCCAAGCAAGCCAAACCCTTTGGCTTCTAAGTCCAAACAACAACCGTACCAAATAAATGTCATTCATTTATTTGGAATGAATGCCATTCACACCACAGACTTTCCAACAAAACCCCACTCAAATAAATGTCATTCATTTAATTATAATGAATGTCATTCACACCACAAACTTTCCAACATATGATCCCATACTCAGATTACCTAACACTGTCACTAGTGTTCTTGAACAACTTTACACTAGGATTGTAGGGAGTACATGCCGATTTACAATTAAAGTAATTATATTTCTTTAAAAAATTCTCAATGTAGTGAGATTGATCCAAAGAAATTCCTTTTTCAAATCTAGTAATTTTAATACCAATGATTACTTTAACATCTCCAAGGTCCTTCATATCAAAGTTAGCACATAACAAAGATTTCACATTATTTACAACATGAATATTTGAGCCAAAAATAAGCAAGTTATCCACATAAAGACATATGATAGTGCAAATGTTATTTTGTGATTTGTGGTAAATGCATTTGTCACTTTCACGCCATTTGAGATAATAAGGTTATCAAATTTTTCATGTCATTGTTTGGATACATGTTTCAAACCATAAAGAGATTTATCTAATTTACACTTTGTTCTCTTGCCTATGAATTACAAAGCCTTTAGGTTGATCCATATAGATCTCTTCTTCTAATTCATCATTCAAAAAAGTGGTTTTAACATCCATTTGATGCATAACTAGGTCATGAATGACAGTAAGAGAAAATAACACCCTAATGGATGTGATCCTAGTTACAGGTGAAAATGTGTCGAAGAATACGTGATCCTTAGCAACGAGTCGTGCCTTATAATACTTTTCTATGGTACATAGGAGCAATTTCTTCTTAAGATACTTACAACCCTCTTGACACATCCACAAGAGCAACTCTCTTAAATGCCAAGTTCTATTTGACTAAAGGGATTCCATTTCATCTTCTATTGCCTCTTGCCACAAGTTGGCATCTACATATGATAAGGCTTCTTGGAGGGTACTAGGATCTTCCTCCACACTATAGGCATAAAAATCAGGTCCAAAATCTTTAGTGGTACAAGCATGTTTGCTTATCCTAGGTTCGATTTTTATTACCTCTTCAAGTTCACTCATTCTAACCAAAGACGCATATCTAGAAGTTGTGCCCCCACTATTCTTCAATTTAAAAGGAAATTTATACTCATAAAATTCAGAAATCGGTGATTTAATAATGGCCACGATCTTTCAAATCAAAAGAACCTATAAGCTTCTTTGTCCAAAGCATATCCAGTAAACACACATTCATATGCTCTACTAATGATTTATTTCTCTTAGAATCATGAATTCTGCATAGTAAACATCCCAAAGTTCTTGAGTATGGTAAATTTAGTTTCCTATTTTTCCATATTTATAGGGAAAATTGTTTTGGCTTAAGATTAACTAAACACATAACATATAGTTAACAAAATTTCTCCCCACCAACTAGAAGCAGCACCATAATTAAGTAAGACAACAACTATATACTTAGTAAAAGTTATATTTTTTCTTTCAACTTTATCATTGATTTCAGGAGAGTATGGTGCATTTCTTTCATGAATGATTCCATGGGTCTTATAAAAATCAATAAAACAGCTAGAATAATATCCAATGCCTCTATCACTTCAAAGACACTCATATGCTCTACTAGCTAGTTTATTTCTCTTAGAATCACGGAGGAATTCTACTTATAAGCTGAGCATCCCAAAGTTCTTGGTATGGTAAATTTGGTTTCCTATTTTTCCATATTTCATAAGGGGAAAATTTTGTTTTTGACTTAGGAATTCTATTAAGCGCATAACATATAGTTAACAAAATTTCCCCCCACCAACTAGAAGTAGCACCAGAATTAAGTAAAACAACAACTATATACTTAGTAAAAGTTCTATTTTTTCTTTCAACTTAATCGTTGATTTCAGGCAAGAAACAAAATATCGGTAATTACGGATATATCGGTACTTAGATTTTACGGAAATATCGGAAAATATCGGTGGATATTTTGACAAAAATATCGGTAATGCAAAAATTAACAAAATACTTTTGAAATTGCCCGATAACATTTGAACTATAAAAAATCACGTAAATAAGAAAAAATACACTTATTTGAGGAATGATGTGTTATAATTTATCGAAATTACATCACAATAGCCATTTAAAACCAAATGAAGACCGATGTGGCTCCATTACATTATTTGATGAAGGGATCAAAATGCGATGAAAACGATGTGCATGCAAAGACGTGGTGTTGCAATAAATGATTGTAACTTCCTAACATGCCATGCATAAATATGTTGGCTCACCCCTGACCTCTCAGTGGATAGGAAATTGGGTTCGCCGCCTTCGTTTGAAATCCTTCTTGCATTTGATATGGAATTTGGAATGGCATTTGTGGATCGTGAGAATAGTTAGCCATTCCAGTATTCTTCACCCGATAGAACACGAAGGATGTGAAGAAGGCTGGCATGTAACTCGTTGTATAAGGAGAATATGTTGCCCTCATTCGATGAATCAACTGAATTGAGTTCGATACTCATGGACTCAAAAGTGGTAGAAGAGCGAATCCTCATTGTATGCAGGTTGTGTCTTGGTTATCTTTCCTACATGTGGCGGCTTTCCGGTGGCTCCCGATACGGCTCGGCTCTCTGGGCCGTGAACAACAGCTCTTAACAGTAGCATGGTGAGAATCATCTTCACTTGGGTGAATGGGCTCCCGATGGATATTGACTTTGTTGTGGATCTGCCAATATCCCCACCATCATTTCGATTATCCACACCATCATTGGTCCCTCTCCTCGTGAGCCGTCGCAACTTTGTGGTAATTACCCGGCCAAAACTTAATTACACTACTACTTATTGACACAGATCAAAGGAGGTCGGCTAACAACGGGTTGAATAGGTCCCTCGTGCCTTGACCCAAACTTTCCTATAGACTTCTTCGGATAAAGCCCAGGCTCAGCATTAACTCCTGCTTCTCGAACATGTCATTGTCGTGGACCAGTTTCATCTTCATCATCTAAATGGAGGTCTAACCCATTGAAATAGTTGATTCTCTTCTTCTTCGCCGACTTTAGTGAAATTTCTAATAAATCGAAAGAGTATTTTAGGCAACTTTATCGGTCTACGCCTCCATATCTAACGGATCTTTAGTTTCATCTTTGTAATAACAAAAAACCAATTGTTGGAACTATGATACATGGCCATTCTTTGTTTGGTATGAATTAGAGCAAATGTGCTCCAATTTCTTTCTGAGAAGAATGATGCAGTTTGGGGAAAAAAGAACCTTTAAAACGAAACTCCTTAATGTTGGGCGTGATTTCCATACAAAACCACCATTCATTTGCAATAAAAATTACTTGTATTCGATATATATAATAATAAAATAGTTATAAAAATTTACTTATTGTAAATTAACACTCACAGGAACCATTTTGATGCCTTAGCCTTCTTCTTTGCTGCGATCCTTCAAATCCTTTTTGCATCACGAATAGTATATGTTGTGAATTGAAAATGTCAAAAAATCTAAAATATGAAAAATTAATCGAGGAAATTGAATCTGATTAATTAAAACCTAATTGTTACTATCGTTTCAAAATTAGAAAGGCCTTGGCGTTGGATCTAATTTAAAAAAACGTCTTGAAACGACCGAAGTAACTAAGGTTAGAACCAAACTCAGTCCTTATTGAAAAGTTTGGACTAGATAGTATCTTGCAATAGTGATTGAGAATTAGTATGCGATAATAATATAAACATAAAATTATTAAAGGTGAATATTGGCGAAGAAAGATATTAATCAGTTATAACTTTGCATGGAGAGGATGCTTAAGAGTTATATCCAGCGATCTGCCGGTGATGCAGTTTCACCCACTCTTTAGATTTGAGTCGATCTAAATTTGTCTTCATCAATGAATCAACTCGTAGACAAATGGCATGGTTGGAAGCGACAGATCAACAATGCGAGAAACATGTATAGTGCCTCATAGATGGACACTAGCTTCTCCACCTTCTCGATGACAGTCAAACATAGGTCTTGCAGGCCTCATGCCCCGGCTTCTGATCAAACTAAGCATGAGATGACCATTCATTACTAATAAAGACTTTCTTCAATCGGCCTCTTTTTTTAGAAGGCGCTCGAGAGGCAATATAGTTTGTTGCAACTCTTGTTGCTCCGGAATGCCACGATATCTCCACCACATGCACAGCTCGCATTTTGCGAAAGCGACCAACCATGATTGTAAGTAAAGTTTGTTATCTTTAGGCCATTCGATCAAGCGACAACAATCCCTTTTACCAGTAATCTTGAGCATTAAATCAATCTGGTCATATTTTGCACACATGAGTCAAATCTGATTGTATTTTCTTCATCAACAACTTTCCAGCTTTCCGCAAATGCCGATCCATTGCTCACATTTACAATTTGAACTACATTTTGCTTCTCAAACTAAGCGATAGCGTCGCCCAATAAGCCGTATATGTATTTGTTGTCTTTAATCACCTCAGGCGTAGCAGTTTGAGGAAAATTGTGTTTCCTTTTGAATATGCCATGAAATTAATTATGCTCAATTTAGTTGGTCTGGTCCATCCATCGCACATAATTGTACATCCATATGTCTCCATTTCTCCTTTGCAAGTTGACATGGCTTCCATTCTTTATACTCCGACTTAGTGCTGCTTTTTTGATTTCATACGGAGATGGTGGTTCGTGCCCATCCTACATATAATAATTCAGGAAGGCTGGTTATTAAAACATATTTCATATGGAGATAGTAATGTCATTATTTAAACATATTTCATATGGAGACCATAATGTAAAACATATTATATAATTAAAACCGAGCACCTTGTTGTGCACGAAAATCATGTTCTTAAAATGGTGTGAGTCAAGCTTTTGGTGGAACACTTTCATATATGAAGAACTACTAATTAATCGTCCCATTGTTTCCATGATTGAACCACCTTTGAACATATTTTAGGCTTTTGTTTTGCGTAGAAGACTTGTATAATGATGAGATGCGATTGGGCGTTGATGGTTCGTATCTGAACACTTTGTGATCTTTGTATCGTCTTGATGGATCACCTAGTTGAGCTTCGCCTATTGCAATTCACGAAAAATAAAATCAACTTACATTATTTTATACATAATTATGTGAAAAATGAATTAGGTATAAAGATTTACCAATTTTCTTTTGCCTCTCATAAATCAGAAGCCTTTGATCTCTGTTCAAAATTCCTTTAAAACGATGCGCGTCTTCTTTCTCGATGACCGTCTCTCACTGCGTGGGGTGCATGTCGGTAGGATACATATGCACATCCCCTCATCACCCTCCTGCGTCGCCATCGTCGTATTGAGGCGTGATGTTTCACTCGGAGGAGGTGTGCTTGCCGTAATTCAGTTTGAATTTCTTATGTCGAGAGTTCTTTTTAAGCTTTCTTTCCTTTATGTTCTAAAAGTTGCTTCATTTCTTGTTTTATACAATGGCGCATTGGACATACTTGTAGTAATTTGAATTGGGATCAGTATGTGACGGATGAAACTTAATGAGTAATTCCACCACTTTTTATGTTTATACCACAATAATTACAAATTATTCGGGTTTTATGTCATCAAGGTGCCTGATACCTCGTAGGGATCCGGCCTCCACTTCCACTAGCCATTCTATAAACATAAAGTAAGACTGGGTTTGGCCACGATATACGGCTTAATAATATCATTAAGATGTCCCAAGAAGATCTAAATTTCTAACATTAAATATGTCCACAAGATCTAAGTTTCAAAACATTATATAAGTATAACTAAAATTTAATGTAAGTAATATCAAATGAAACTAAAATAAAACTATAGTATAAAAATAAGATTATAATATAAAAATGTTTGAAACATTATATAACTAAAATAACTATTAAGTAAATAAATAATATAATTAATTAACTAAAAAATTATAATATCAAAATGAAACTAAAAATAAAACTTATAGTATAAAATAAGATTATAATATAAAAATGTTTGAAACATTATATAACTAAAATAACTATTAAGTAAATAATATATTATTAACTAAAAATTATATTATCAAATGAAACACTAAAATAAAACTATAGTATAAAAATAAGATTATAATATAAAAATGTTTGAAACATTATATAACTAAAATAACTATTAAATGATAAATAATATAATTAATTAACTAAAAATTATATTATCCAAGTAAAAACTAAAAATAAAACTATAGTATAAAAATAAGATTATAATATAAAAAAATGTTTGAGCTGTGCTCTACTTAAAATAACTATTAAAGTAAATAAATGTATAGTAATGAACTAAAAAATATATTATCAAATGAAACTAAAGTAAAAACTATAGTATAAAATAATATTATAATATAAAAATGTTGAAACATTCTATAACTAAAATAACTATTAAGTAAATAAATAATATAATTAATTAACTAAAAATTATAATATCAAAAATGAAACTAAGAATAAAACTATAGTATAAAATAAGATTATAATATAAAAATGTTTGAAACATTATATAACTAAAATAACTATTAAGTAAATAAATAATATAATTAATTAACTAAAAATTATATTATCCAAATGAAACTAAAATAAAACTATAGTATAAAAATAAGATTATAATATAAAATGTTTATGACTTGTTATATAACTAAAATAACTATTAAGTAAATAGAAATAAGCCATAATTAATTAAATAAAATTATATTATCAAATGAAACTAAATAAAACTATAGTATAAAAATAAGATTATAATATAAAAATGTTTGAAACATTATATAACTAAAATAACTATTAAAGTAAATAAATAATATAATTAATTAACTAAAGATTATATTATCAATGAAAACTAAAATAAAACTATAATTTAAAAATAAGATTATAATATGAAAATATTTGAAACATTATATAACTAAAATAACTATTAAGTGAAATAATAAATATAGTGAAATTAATACTAAAAGTGCCAAATCAAGCAAAAACTAAATAAAACTATATTTAAAGTAAAATTATAATATAAAAATGTTTGAAACATTATATAGCTAAAATCTTATTAAGTAAATAAATAATATAATTAATTAACTAAAAATTATGTATCAAATGAAACTAAATAAAACTATAAAAATAAGATTATAATATAAAAATGTTTAGAAACATTACCAATAACTAAGTAACTTTATTAAGTAAATAAAATAATATAATTAATTAACAAAAATTATATTATCAAATGAAACTATAATAAAACAATAGTATAAAATAAGATTATAGTATAAAAATGTTTGAAACATATATAACTAAAATAACTATTAAGTAAATAAATAATATAATTAATTGCAGTATATTATCAAATGAAAGTTATGAAACTAAAAATAAAATTATAGTATAAAAATATAAATTATAGTATAAAAATGTTTCAAACATTTATATAAACTAAAACAAGATTATAGTAAATAACTAAGTTTGAAACATTATATAACTAAAATAACTATTAACTAAATAACTAATATAATTAATTAACTAAAAAATTATGCTATGAAGTATTATCAAATTATAAAAATAAATAAAACATAGTATAAAAATAGATATAAACTACTTCAACACCAAAATAAAACTAAATCAAATATGCATAAAAACAAATTAATGAACAAAAGAAACATACCTTAATTCCCAATGATCTTCCAAGAAATTAGGATAAAAAACAAATAAAATTATTTGAGAGTGAAATGGGCTTGATGTGGATGGATGAGTTTGTAATGAAAGTGTATGATTTTTAGGGGTATTTAAATTTTTAGTCAAATAATAATTGATTGTCAAAACGTTGTGGTTATTTCAGCAGCCCCAGTTTGATTTTGATTCCAAATCGGCCGGATTGGATAAATCGCCATCCGTTAGAAATCATTACGAGCGTTAGATGACTTAGTTTGAAATCGCGGATTTGATAAAAAATATAGCGTTCAGTTGTTTTCAAAGCGGACGAAATGCGGGCCGTCGGATCAAAAGCGAGAGAAAAATATCGGGCGGGATAGTCGGAAAAATTCACGAAGCGTGGCATCGGCGATTTTTTGAATTATCGGCCCGATAAATCGGCGATAATGGCGGCGGACCGGCGCATCGGTGTGTGCAACCTGCCGAATCGGCAAAAATCGAAGCCCTTTAAAACATCGGCAGATTTTCCACAGTCTTTCGGCTACCGAAATCAGTTTTCTCAGAAAATAGTAGAAATCGACGATTTTGTCGTGATTCCCGGGAAAGTATGGTGCATTTCTTTCACGAATGATTCCATGGGTCTTATAAAAATCAATAAAACGGCTAGAATAATATTCAATGCCTCTATCACTTCAAAGACACTTAATCTTCCTATTAAATTGATTTTCAACTTCATTAAAAAATAATTTAAACATATTAAAGGCTTCATTCTTATTTCTCTTAAGATGGACAAAAGTGTAGTCAAAACAGTCATTAATGAAAGTAATAAAATAATGTTTATCATTTCTAGTAAGAATACCTTCAAATTCACAAATATCAAAATGAATTAAATCAAGAGGTTCGGTTACTATAACTACTAATTTATGAGGGGTTTTGGTAATTTTTGCTTGACTACAGTATTCACATTTTTAAAAATCATTTAAAGATAATTTAGGAATCATGTCTAAATTACTCATATTTTTTCTTAAGCGTTTGTTAAGATGACAAAGTCTTGCATGCTAAATATTAAATGAACACAACATATAAGCAAAGAAAGACAGACACTAACATCAACATTTCAATTTAAACATTCCATCAGTAGCATACCCTTTCCCCACAAATACATTATTCTTAGTAAGGGTATACAAATTTGCCCCAAGGGTTTGAGTAAATCCAGCTTTATTAAGAAGGTAGCTCGAAACCAATTTTTTCTTCATCTCTGGAGTATGCAAAACATCCTTAAGGATGACAGTCTTTCCAGAGGTAAACTTTAGTTCCACCTCACCAGTACCAGCAACTTTTGTGGAGTGGGAATCACCCAACAACACTTTCTTGTCCTTAGCCTCAAAATAGGTCTTAAATAAAGTAAAATCATAGCAGCCATGGTGTGAAGCGTTTGTGTCTACCCACCACCCTTCGAATCCATCAACAAGGTTGATTTATGAAATCATAGCAATAAGTTGCTCTTCGATCAGGTTTTCCTATGGAGCAAGGCGATACTTGTCCTGGAAATTCCGGGCCAAATGGCCTGGCTTGTTACAGTTATAGCAAGTAAACTATACCGTATCATTCCTTGAAGGGGGGTTTTGACTATTTTGATTTCGAGGAACATACTTGTTCTGATTGTTTCACTTTCGATTCCTGTTCTTCATATTTTTCCCATTGGGTTTTAGGACAACAAAGGTGGTTCGTTTCTTAGCACTGTTGTTTGATACAACCAACACTTCATCTTTACGATCTTGTTTACAGGCTTCCTCCTCAATACAAAGGCGAGTGATCAAACTTTCCAAAGAAAATTCTTTAGTTTTGTGCCTAAGAGTGTTTTTGAAATCCTTCCATCTAGGAGGTAACTTGTCAATTAACACAAGAACTTGAAATTGTTCATCCAAAGACATACCTTCAAAGATGATCTCATGAGCAATCTTCTGGAGCTCGTGTGACTGCATCTCCACATATTTCTGTCAGTCATTTGATACTTCAAGTAGCGGCTGACGGCATATTTTTTCATACCAGCTTCTTCAGTGTCATATGTTTTCTACAGTGCATCCCAAATTTCCTTTGTAGTTTTGTTATCACTATAGTAGTCATATAGGTCATCAGACAAACCATTCAGAATGTAATTTTTGCAAAGAAAATCATTCTCAACCCATGTAGCATGCTCTTTGGTTTGGGTCTCAGTAAGTTCAGTAGGCAGTGAAGAAATTTCAGAAGTTATTACAAAGGTGACCCTTTTTGTGGTTAAGCAAAATGACATTTTCTACCTCCATTGTTTAAAATGAAGACCCTTGAAACGAAAGGGTTTGTTCAGGTCTAGGGTAAGAGAATCGTACTCAATAGACATTTGCAGAAAGAAACATCTTAAAACTGTTGTAGCAGGACTAAAAAAATAAAAATAAAATGTTACCAAAATTTCTTGGGTTGAGTCGCAAACTAAGTTGCTTTCTTCAAGATGTTTCACGGCTCTGCCCAAGGTTGTGCAAGCATTCCAACAGCCCTGTCATTCCCAAGATAAAACAGCCTAGAATCTCCTTTGTCTCGAGCTGCTTTTACATAAAAGAGGCTCAATATGCCCACACCCTTCGTATATTGCTCAGAACCAGTATAAAAATTTTGGAAGAAAATTTCTAGGGTGATATGAAGTTTCTCTGTCTCTATATCTTAATCTGAGAATCACTGCCTCTGTTTTATAGGCTAAAACGAACAACAAATGGATTTTCTAATGGGTAGAAAACCATTGGTTTAGTGGGGAAGTCGAAACGTGGAGAGACTATTTCATAAAATAGACTAAGTCTCATATTTACTAGGTAAAAATAATAATAATAATAATAATAAGGTTATCTTGATGATAAAGTTTTTAAAAAATTAATTAAAAAAAAAAGATAACGGAAGATAATTCTGTGTCATCTCTATTTTAAAATTCAAATATTCCAACATAGACAATGTCAAAGAGCTCGAACCAAGAGCTTCAGTCTTTGCTTAAGGCCAAATAACGGGCCATTCGTTCCTCCTTAGCCTCATACGAACCAAGGACTCATTCAACCACCAATCGGGAATCACGGTTAACTCTTACTCTTAAGGCTAATAGAGATTGGGCTAGCTGGAGGCCTTGGACAAGACCTTCGTATTCAGCTTGAAGGAAATTCTATTATTACCAGTCTCAGAGGATGTAGAATTTCTTCCTTCAAGCTCGCTTCTCTTACGTCTTTTAGGTGCTAGAAGGACCTCTACATTCATAGTTTTTGAATGTGGTGGGGAAATGGAGCGTTCGTAAGATGGAGATTGATATAAGAAATTTTGTGTATCACTCTATGTGAATGTTGCAGTATTCGAATCATAAATCAACTCATCTATAGTATGACCTCTACAATCTTCATCCTCATACATTCTTGCATCAATGTCATCCCCTAATCCAATTGCATGTTTCAAACTATGATTACATTTCCAATTTTCCAATCCTTAAATCTTTGATCTCAGTATATGTGCGATAACTTTTATGGTTAGGATGAGACAAGTTAGAATAACAAATAAAAAGGAATGTCCGTATATGAAACATACATACGATACCTTATATTAAGAAAATAATTTAAACAAAAAAGAAAAAAAATTACCTTGAAGTAATCTTCCCAAACTTCATCTGGAGCATTAAATTTCCTTAATGGTCTCATCAAACCCAGAGCTAGATCACAAAAGATTAAAATAGTTATTGTATCTTCATTTAACCAACTTCAAATGGCTTAAATATTGTGAATAAGTTCTTTGACATCCAAGTTTTTCATTAATTGCAGGGAGTATATTTCTTTCAACCGTCGCTTAACAAGCCATCGTTATCACGCCATCCTTGATTTGCAAAATCAACCACGAGTTTTAGCAATTCATTGGTTTCTTCAAGAGTCCATGTTTCATATCTTTCTCCAATTCTTTCTTTACTTTTGTCATTCCCTTGATTTGAATCTCCCATTATAATACTATTACATAATACATACAATGTCATAAGCAAATAAAATAACAAAAAGAAAAAATAGGTTTGAATAAATAAATTTTCATAACTTCTTTTGTTTCAAATTTTCATAAATTTTCATCTAGGCACTTAAAAATAAATTTTTATTTATTTATTTTTATATTTATTTCATCTCAAAATTTTTAATTCCTCATCACTTGTAAGAGTTTTTTTTTTTTAATTTCAAATTACACATTCCTCTTTTTTTCATTATCTAATAATCAAAATTTCCAATTTATCAAATTTCAAAATTTCCTAATTTCAAAATTTATCAATTTATGAAATACAAAAAGATGTATTTGATGTGATTTAACAGTAACATTAACAATGTAAAAAAATTATTTTTATTCACATACATTTAAAAAAAAATACATACATGATTTTAAAAACAATCAACAACTATAATTTGAATAAAAAAATCATATTTTATTTCACCAACTACAATAGGCATATATGATTTAAAAAATTAGAGCAAATTTAAAAATTAGATTAATAAAATTACTACAATACGAATAAATCTCAGGTTAAACCCTTACTTAAAAAAACAATCTATTTTTTGTTCTTAACATATCATATATTTTGTGTATATATATATATATATATATATACACCTTTCATATATATATATATATATATATTTTTTTTTTTTTTGAAAACAATTTTGAATTTTTTAGTTCTTAAAATATCAAATTTGTATGTAAAACGATTAAAAAAAAAAAAAACAATTCGTGTGTGATTTTAGGAACAATAAAAAAAAATTTTAGTTCTAAAAATTATCTAATCAAAATACGATTAAAAAAAACATTTTGTATGAGTTTACTTTTAGGAATAGAATATGAACTACTTATGATTTAAAAAAAAAAAACAATTCGTATGAGTTTATTTATGAATAAAATATGAACAAACAACTCAAATCATATTCCAAATGCAATATGCATACAAAAATTAAAGCAAAATTTAAAAATCAGATTAATTAAATTATTATAATACAAATAGATCTAAAAATCAGATTAATCAAATTATTATAATACAAATAGATCTAGGGTTAAACTCCTACCTCTAAAAAATCTGATTGGCTTCAATCACTCAATGAAAAAGTGGTTTCAAATCTTTTAGAAAAACGTAGAAGAATTTGGAATAGTAGGTATTTATACTCATACAAGAAAATTCATTAAAAGTCTAATGTTTATGAAAATCAATGACTTTTCCATACCGGCATATTTAGAAAATTTATAAAAGTTGTAATTAAATATATTCATGGTAGTTAATTCTGGTAAATCTCAATTTCTCGAAAAAATCGTAATTTCTGCTAATACGAAATTGTACTTCGTTAAAAATACGTAATTTATTCTAGATTCGGATGATGAAACGGATTTCACCGCTGGAATAGTCTCTGAACGAATAACACGCAGGGTTTCTCGTCGACCCGAGACGTCTAATTTAACGCTATAAGACGCGTTTCGCACCGTGAAACGACTTCGATACGACGAAAGTCAAGATATAACAAAGACTACGCTATGTTAATGGTAAAGAGTAACGATTTAAAACGAACGGTTTGTGATAAATAACGCCAAACCCGAACGAAAGCGGACGAATGGTCATTATGGGTTTGTTTAAGCCACAACAAGACAAAATCATTAATACCGCTTTTCTCCAACAAAATGAGAAAAAACGTGGGAAGCAGATTGATTTACGCTCGCAGCCCATTCGGCAGATTTTCTTTGCAGAGAACTTCTCAAAATATCACGCTGATCCCACCGCTGCGCCTTCCGACAGTACAGAATCGTCTACGCAGAGAGGCTTCGCAGGCAACAAACTCATAGTTGACAACCTCATATGAGGCTTCTCCATACTCGAAGCTTTATTCTACTTTGGTTGCTTTCTTTACTAACGTTTCAAACAATTATACCAGTGGAAAATATTGATCATCCCAAACTCAATCGAATTGATACAAATTCTTGATAAATCAAATGAGAGCCGTATCGCTCCACTACCATTTTGGCAGAAAATTATCATGCCATTAATGCCAGACGAATGATCGGTGGCGAACGTCACAAACCCGCCTGTCAAGAACCACGATCGATTTTCGAATAGTAACCGTGGCTCTACTATTCTAAACAAAGAGTTCTCAAAATACATTTTCAAAATATATTTGGTTTACGAGTAATTCAAGAGAATTGCTGTAGTTTGACTATTAAATGCCGAGCTAATTCTTGATGTATGAATTAATTAATTTACATGACATGATTGTGTTAATCAGATCGCTTTCAGAACATACGAATGCTTATATATTTACATGCATCAGACCAGATCTAATCTTATACGTATTCCATACGCACTACCCACCTATGACTACAGTGAGTTTGTTTACATGAGTCTAGCAGAAACGGTTCGGAGAGTTGTCTCAAAATATTAATTATCTATATGAAATTAATTAAATAATATATCAATCGGTCTGGAGTCAATCATATATACACACTGAAAGGTCATTCCACAAACAAAACAAACAAAATAATAATTTTCATACATGCTTGTGCAAGCCAGGATGGAGATTTAGTGAGTGACTCGTGATCCAAATGATCATGCAGACATTCAAGAGGATCACGACTATTAAACGATGCTTTATTTAACATCAGACCGCACTTGTTCTGAGAGAGCTTCGCACTTAGCATGATTCCACCATCGAAAGATTAAATTTCACCCCGTCGAGAATATTATTTTTACGCACGTGAGTTGCGAGGACTACCGTCCTGAAGATTTATGATTAGAAGAACCGGCCATGCTTTTACGGCCAAGAGAGATACAATGATTAAATATCTAATTTTAATATACGTATCATGAAGAGCGAAAAATATCAGAATCCTCAGAATTCATTTTAAGATATAGTCGGACTTGATAAAGCAGATTGGGATACAGATTTTTCATACCAAGTACGTATTACTCATGCGATCGATATATTGATATATATCAGACCGTTTCTATATGATACGCAGTGCTTCAGATTTCCTTTGCAGGTACCGCACAAATGGCACTCTACCCGATTTTCGCGGTAATCGTCACTGATTCACTATGCTTCCGTGAGTCGACAGAGTCAACGACCCCTGCCAAAGCATTACATCTCACTTCTTTGCACTTTTTAAATGCCTTAAAACATCTTAATATAATACATTCATGATTTTTACAATTTTTTTGTTTCCTTAAAAATCTTAATCGAATACACCATAACTTTTATAAAGTCGTTAAAAGTTGTAATCTTGATTTTTATTGACTTTTTAATTTCATTAAAGTCATTAAAAATAGTAATCCAACACACCCCGTAAATAAACATAAGCGTTTTTGGCGAATTTAAATCGTAACTTGACTTCCTAGAAAGTTAGAAACGAATCCAAACATGGTCTACATAGAACATTTTTGGAAAGGGTAATTGTTAGTTTTCTTTTTCAAAATGAATTACTCATAACTTCAATTAGTTGAAGAAGTAATCTTTAGAGTAAATTCTTACCTTATTGTGGATCCGTATTTTTCCCATGTGTTTCTACGTGATGGCGAGACTCTTTTTTATTGTGAACTTTTTTTTTTTTTGAAAGAATGTTTTTTTTTTTTTTGAGATAAAACAAAATAAGAAATAAAACCACTACTTTTTCTTAGGAAAAGACATGTCCAAAAAAACCAAATTTAAGAAAAAGGTCATAAATTAATGAAATAAATTTTATTCACTTACAAAAAGCCTAATTTTGTTTTAAGGAAAATCTATTTGCATTTATTTTCTTATATTTATTACAAAAAAAAATTGAAAATAAAAACGGAAATATTTATCAATATTAGGAAGGAAATTGATTTACAACTTAATTTAGGAAAAGAAAAATTTTAGATATTGTATCCTTGTTAAGAAAGACAATTTTATTGAAAAAGAATTTTTAAAATATTTTATTTTAAAAAATGTACATTTTATTTAAAAACAAATGAAACTTTGAAGGACTTTAATTAAAAACAACATTTTGAATGTTTCTTAAAACAAATTTTAGATTCTTTATAAATAAATCATCTTTCTAGTTTCTTTTATCAGAGAAAAAAGTTTATTCGTTAAAAAATATATTATGAACTTGTTTTATTAACACATAAATTCTTAAATTGCATGTTTAATTTTACAAGAATACTTATAAAAATAAAATTAGATATCAATAAGAGAAAAAATGTACTTAAAAGGTTCTACACATAATTTATAGTGTTTTCTGACCTCTTGAAACTCGATCTTAGTATGTTAATAATTCATGCTCAATCAACTAAGGTAATATAAATAGACCACATGTAAAACAAAATAAGCTCAAAAGATGAAGGTGTCAAAATAGGTAAATTTAATTAAGTGAAGTCTAATAATAATAAACCCAAAAAGCAATATTTAGACTGGTCTAATTAATTTACATGCAAATAAGTTCAAATTATTATAGTTTTTGATACAAAATATATATCTCAAATTAATAATTAACATACAAACCTAATTTAATAAACTTTCACCGATACAAATTTCATACTAATTAATAAGTCCAATTTTTTTTTTTTTTGAAATAAATAAGTCCAATTTAATACAACTCTACAACGTTAAATAATGATAAATATATCTCTTCAAAACAAATAATGATAAATATATGAACCAATTTAATAAATTAACTAATAAACAAAATTTTCTATCAATTAACAAACCCAATTTAAATATTTAATAATTTAACCTAAACTAACATATAAAATCAACACTTAATTATATCGGGTACATTCTCATTAAATCACAAATCGTAAATTTTGTGTCAAAAAATCGTAAAGCATGACAATTACACTTCAAATATCAATATCAAATATATGTTCTTGCCTCAAATATAATGAAACTTAAGTACTAAAATTAATTTTTCATAATACAAGCATAATTTAATATTCAAAATCAAATTTATATCTCATACTAAGTCCAATTTAATTTAAAGCCTCAAATCATAACCAAAAAGTTCAAGATTTATCACTTTCATATACATAACATAAATACAATTATGTTTCAAATATACAAATCAAGTGTAAACATATATAAATTAAATTTAATTCAAGATCTATCGATTAATGCAAATTCCGTGACAATTAAAAATAAAAAATAAAAAATAAATATCCAAAACCCAAAATATAATAAACCTAAATATGTGAAAATTAAACCCAAATATGGAAATTAATTATAAAAATATAAAACCTAATATATATTCAATAATACACAAATTTCATATATTAACAAACCAAAAAATTATAACAAATAAACCCAAAAATGAAATCTAATATCATAAAATTAATTATGCCAATTAAAAGAAAAAGAAATTTAAATATACATAGAAAAAGGAATTTACACACATTATTTTTTTAGAACTTACAAGAGTAGTGGCATATTGTCACCGACTTATTATGGGTGTGTCCGTGACCATAGCAAAAGAGCTTAATGAAGATCAAGAATGTTGACGGGTTTGAGCGGAATTATATGAGAGTTCTCCAAAGGTACATGCAAGTGGATCGTGAATAAAATTTCTTCAGAGTTCAAGTATGCCGACCCAGTTAAGTTTGAGGAGTTTGTCGCTAATGGTGACTCGACTACGGTTAAGGTTTACTTCACCCGCACAAACTCGATTGAGAGTCGGAGTCACGCCTTGATGATTCAAGTAAGGCGAAACCAATCAGCATAAGGGCATGAAGTGTGGTGTGGTAAACTGGGTGTTATGAAAGTGTTTATGTGAGACCGTCGTAAAGGGCCGCACTGTTGCGTGAACGAGTAGGCCCGTCACAAGCGGGAGCGGAAAGAAGTTGCAAACAGTATGGTGTTGCTTTCTATCGATTTTAGTAGCCAAAAGTTTATCTCTTGAAGATGCACAATAACTAATGAAGCCATGATGGTTGAACTGCAATGATAAGGACCCATGTATGGATGGGCGTTTCTCAATAGCGTATAAGGTGTCGTTTGTTGTCTAGTAGTGCGCAGCAATACCATTAGGTGAAAGTCGAGGTGTCTTTGGGGCGGTTGAGGGGCTCTTTCTCTATACTAGGGTGATGCTGCGTCCAAGGTGATGGGCGTCATTTTTGGCCCAAGGGGGATCTTAGAAGGAGAGAGCCGCTCAAGACTAAGACCTGAAAGCGCCTTTGTGATATCAGGGGAGACCGCCATGAACTTATCGCAGAGCAAGGCCTCATGTCCTGATCGTAGCCAAGAGCTTAATGAAGATCAATCAAGCTAATAGGTTTGAGCGAAATGGTGTGAGAGTGCCTCTTAGTGCTCAAGAGGTGCGTGCAAGTGAATCGTGGGTAAAGCTTCTTTAAAGTTCGGGCATAGAATTTGACTATGAAGGGTGTTGGCCTACCTTGCACAAACTGGTCGGGAGATGGAGCGCCCGAGGCATACCCTGCAAAAATTGATCGAGAGTTGGAGTGCTCGAGACAGAGCAAAACCAGTCACCATAGAAGCATGAAGTATGACGTAACAGGCTCTCATGCCACTAGGTGAACGAGTAGGCCCGTGACGATATGATGAGGTTAATGATAATATATATATATATATATATATATATATGAAGGTGTTTGAATGGTGAGAAAATGATGAAAAAAGGGAAGGAAGGGTCACGGCAACCTGACGACAACTATTTAGACTAAGCAGAGGGCAAAGAGAAAAAGAAAGTAGAGGAAATGTAAGAAAATAACGAAGGAAAATGAGAGTCTAAAGTATGAGTATTTTTCCTTTTTGGTGCTTCTTGATTTTGCTTCTTTTAGGAGTAAAAATGGATGAGAAAAGCTAGAGAAGAAAAATCAAGAAGGGAGAATTGGGAAAAAGAAACTGGAAGAAGAGATGGAGAAGATGAGAGAAAGAAGAAGAAGAGAGGGAGAAGATTATAGGATGTCACCGGTGAGGGAGGTGATCCAAAAGCAAGAGAGAATATAGGGATAGGAGGTGATTAGAAAAAAAAATTAAAAATAATATTTAATTGATAATATTCACTTAATTTGTTAGTTTCCTTTTCGTTTGGATTTAGGTTTGGAAGGCGTGGGAGAATTGCATTCTTTTTAATTGATTATCTCTCTCTCTCTCCCTCCATTAATTCTATTCAATTTTCCTTTCAGGTAAAATTGGATGATCTTATCCTCAATAAGGAATAAATCATAAATAATTCTCCCAATTCAATTACGTTGAATTTGAAAAGAGCAAGTTGGCGACGATTTGTTGAGGTCGTCTTAAAAAATTCGGTAATTACAACCTTAGTGTCCACAAAAACAACCCCTGTTTTTAGTGGCAACTCTTCGGCTCCAAATTCATCTGTTTCAATAATCATCTCAGACCGATTGGAGAATCCCATGCAAGTAAGGGCTTGCTGACTTAATTCCATTACCATGTGAAGTAAGATTTCTCAATTGACCAAATCTGAATATACCTCAATCGCTCCCATCATGTGAAACCATGTGGATTTTATTTCCAAATCTTTTATTTTTTGTGTCTGTTTCTATTGGCAATTTTGAATTGTAATTATAATTTTTTAGCTCAAATTTAGAAAAGCTTTAAGGGTTGAGATGTTGATCCATTAACATGATACATTTCGATGCATATACCATATGGGTTTTTTTTTTTTTTTTTTTTATAATCATGAAAGAAAGGAGGCCAACCCTGCACAATCCTAAATTTAATGATCGCTAAACCTCCAAAACAACTCCAAAGTCTATCACCATCGGGATATACTGCGGGTTATTGAATGCCTTGATGATTCAATTCATCATTACAAGATGTAAGTATAGAAAATAAGTAATCTTGGTTGTTTTCTCGTTAAATTTAGGGTTGTACAAGTTGACCCGAACAACCATTGGGCTATACCATGTGAGGGTTATTGAATGATCAATATTTAATATAGATCATTCCAAGATGTAGGTCATGTTTGGTTAAGCTAATTAAGGTAGTTATCAAGAGTCGATAGTTTATTCATCCCAATCAGTTTGTGTAAGGTGTTTGGTGAAAACACCTAATCAACTCTTATAAGGTGTCGACAAAGACATCTAATCACTTTCTTAATAGTTTATCGCATAATCAGAGTTGATGGACCTTTTTTCAAAACGTCCTATAAAATTATCTAACTTCCCTTTTTATCCTTGTTCCCTAATTATATGGAAAGACCTTTTATCATTCTCTCCTTATTTTATATGGGAAGGCATTTTTATCATTTTTTTTTCTTTATTTATATGGAAAGGTACGATGATTTCACTTTTTTTTTTTTTTTTAAATCTTATTATATACCTATCATAAAACTTAATTTTATTAAATGATAGATAAATGAGAGCTCTCGTAGGAAGATTCATGATAGGTTTTTACGATGCTCTTTTTCAACCTGAATCGGGCCTGAGCGTTTCGAGGGTCAGCCGGGTCGACCAAGACTCGTGGCTGAACTGATGATGCCGATCGCCAAGGGTAGGATCGCCACAATGTTGATCTATTGTGCTCGGATGCTGCAGACGCTCTCGTAAGAAGAACCTGAAGGAAGAAGGGCTCATGAGGGTCACTCGGCCGCCCGATGCCTAAGCCGATCGTATGAGAGAAAAGAGAGAATGTTTTGATTGCTTAGTATTTGCGCATCTTTTAGTTGTTTGGAGCTGCCTTGTATTTATAATGGATATTCATCCACCTGGACGGCGATTGTGGTTCTTCCCTTTCGAGGATAGGTTTCATGTAGTCACTTTATGAAGTTAATGGATTAGTCAAATGAGCTTATTTGGAATAATCCTCCTTCCTTACTGGGGTATCCAACTAATGGCCTTCTCGTCAGCTCTTCCCTTTATAGTCAGATCGACTGGACGACAGACGCTCTTTAGGGAATATTCTATCTTCTCATATTTGTAAAGATTCGCTTGATCGCCGTACGGGCTCTTCGTTTCCAAATTCATGCTCGGGCTTAATGGGCCGGGCCTTTGCTCGGCCGCGGAAGGGCGCTGACGCGGCACGTCCACCGCTGGGTCGCGACGAAATGCCCGCCCGCCGCATTCATCACGTCTCGTACCAGGTACGCGACCGCAAGGGTCAGGATTAACTCGCGACGCTGTTATTTCCCCTGCGGTTCAAGCAGATGGGATTAATTAACCTGACCGCCGTCATACGTGGTGCGTTAATGATGGCTCTTCGAGTTTCGCGCTTGTTTTTCATATGCCCTTTGTTTTCCCTTGTTTCTTGTCGACCTTCCCAGTTCTGACTTCCTTTGGCCTCATAACTCCCCACTTTTGTCTTTATATTTCGCTGCTTCAGATTTCGCTCGATTTTTCTCCGTCGCTTAGTGTCGGGTCCTTTCATGCTTTCCTTCATTCCGCCCGCAAATGCCTCGTCCCGTCGTGGTTTCTTTCTTGCTGATACGACGAGGCTTGTAGTTCAACAATGATTTTACTTATACTGCTTGCCACGCTACGGGTCCAAATCTTCTTCCTTGCGTGACGATGACTCTTCAAGGATGCCGGCCTGAAGGCTGGGGCGTCTTCATGAGCCACAATGTTGCCTCAACTCGCTCTCGAGGCGCTCCCTTCCCTTAGGTAAGGGTAAAAAGAAAAGATAAACCCGATCAACACATCCTAAGGCTATATCAGACTGATTGCTCTAAGATGCCTGGCGCGGCCCTAAGAGGCTGGCCCTTCATATGAGTCTACTTTGCTGAGCGCATCGCTCCTCGTGTCCGAATATGGTCCCCTGGACAGCCAATCTTTACACCGCTCCGTGCCCGGTATGGTCTCGCCAGTCGCTTAATAACGGCCGTCTCTTCGCATCCTTCATAAAAGAAGTTCTTCAACATTTCAACATCCGCCCCGGGCCGCCCTCAAATGGTCAGGTATTTTAGTTGGTTTATTAATCTTTTTGGGGCGACGAGGGCTCGCGCCCTAACGTGGCCTGCTCTCCATCTTTCATCCGATGGCTACTACGCAGGGTTTTATTTATTTTTCCAAACGCTCGGGTCTCTCCGTGGATCTCTGACCTTCCTTCTTCGTGACCGTCATGGAAAGGACGATATTTCTTCGTTAGTGGTTCCAATCGAGTATGACTCTCTTGATAGGGACGATACTCGTGTGGGCCGTGGACGCGGAGCGCCGATAACCTTCGTGAGTGCTCAGACATTGGGTTTGATTTGGTTTAAAGACGATCGAATATTTCACCTTAAGCTTTCCTTTATGCTTCCCGATGTTCGTCTCTGACCTATGACGAAGATGTCGGCCGTGGCCTCAGCTGTTGGAGGAATGTTCTCGCTTCCCACGCAGGCTAATAAAGTCGAACATTCCCGCCCTCTAATTTGTTGCCCGTGACGTTTCTCTACTGCTTTCGAGGCCCTCGCCTTCTACCCCGGGAGTTTTTTCCTTCGGGGCCTACTTCACCGCCACCCTACCAGAGAGATTTGTCTATTCGGCGACGTCCCTCAAGCCCCGTGAGTGTGAAGAGGAAAACCAAGCTCCTTCCGAGAGAAGGATCCACGGCTCCGCCAAGATTCAAACCGCGTTCCTTCTCCCTGCTCGAGAACCGGAAAGGCAGCAATGCCGCCCGTCGATGCTCACCGCGCGCCTCCTTCCTTCCCAGAGCCAACCCGCGCCGCCACCCCTAATTGAGGTTCAAGAATCGGGGGCATCACCTCCTTCTTCTGCCCAAGAGCCGAGCAGCCGTCACCCCGGGCTTTGACCCATCGCTCTTCCTAAGCCCGCCGCCAAGGCAAAAGGGTCTTTCGCGCAACCGTCGCCTCGCCGACTCCGCCCGCCTATAACCGCATGGAATCAGCCTTCGACAATGCCAAGTCACTTCTGGGATGGCAGAGCCGAAAAGAAATCGGCAAAGTCGGTGCAACCGTGGCTTCTTCGCTTCCTGCCGAAGCCATGGCAGTGCCATCCGCTCATTCTCCCGGAGTCCGACGTCGGGAGTTCGGCAGTCACGGCTGATGAAGCTGGGCATTGTCTTTCGGGGGATTGTTTAAGTCCGTAATGTTTATTTCATGCTTGTTCTCAGGCCGAACACTATGTTCAGAACCCGATATGCCGCCAACGGCTTCGGCGGTTCCTACTGGAGCAAGGCCAAACCGAATGAAAAACATGTGAAGATCGCCTGGCTTTGCAAGCTTAAGGTGGCTTTCTTCACTCGAGCGGGCCGAGTCGCGGGACGGAAGCGCAGATATGACCAAGGAATAGGGCGCTTAAGTTCGACAAGCACACTTACCTGGGCCAGTGTTTCTAGCGTAAAATAGAGAGAACGATCCGAAAGGGGCCATTTAAGGCTAAGGGCGAAGCTTCAAGAGGTTAGCGAGCCCAGCCGCGCAAGATAAGTCGGGTCGAGACTCGGGAGGGGCGAAATCGCCCAAAGTGAGCTTCAAATGAAAGTTAGAGAGGAGCTCACTCTCCTCGGGCGCAGCGGATTCGGTGTGGAGCCGCGCGCGCTACGTGATTCGAGCGCCAAAGAAGAACAACTCGAAATCGCTGTCATGGTGGCTCGCAGGCAAGGTGTCATAGAGATCGTCGTCGTGAGTCCTCCGGGTCAGAATTTATCAAGACGAGCGAGGAATGCAGTGTCAAGGTAGATCTTCACGCCAGTCACCGTCAGCCGTAGTGGACGAGGTTATCGCACAATCGGGCGAGATCAGTTTGATCGCCGGGCTTCGGGTGGTTCGCTTCAATGGAATATATCGCTCACGCTGTGACTGCATCTAGATTTCAACTTCGACCTCCTGCCGACGAGGAGGCTGGGAGTCTTCGACATCGACTATTCCCGTGATTCCGCATTCTACCGGAATTCCCTTCTCATTCTTCTCATCACCGACGCCTCGAATTCTCGACTCATTATGCTTTCTCCCGATGTCGACTTTCCTCATTGGCTCAGGCCCGACACCGTGTAGCCTTCCTTTCAATAAGTACCTACTTAAAACTGTTCTAGCCGAGATATCTTTATTCTTTTCCGAATCGTATAACCCGATTCAAGTCTCAAAGAATTTGGGATCAGATCGTTGAAATTTTGCATACTATCCCGTTTAACCGTTCGTTCCCCACTTATATGGTCGAGTGGTGGAGCTCGCCTGATCGGGCCTGCGCCTTCGCCGTCTCGACCGCAAAGCTGGCCTCGGCTTTTGTGGTCAGGTCGCCAATGCTCGAGGCGTGCTAAGCTCATTCGGGGGCCGCTGATGGAGGCTCGTCGTAGTGTGGCCGGTGCAGCCGCTGGAAGAGTTTCACATGGGGGCCAGCCGCAGGAGCTCCGAACAAGCTGAGTCTGCGCCGGCGGGCTCGCTAATGTGAATAGTAGGGCTCGCCCATCTGAAGCTGAGGGCTGAGCCCGCCAATACACCGTACGGCGAGCCCGCCCGCCCGAGTGCGCCGGGCGGTCACCGTGAATGCGCAGCTCGCTCATCTCGGAAGTCAGGGATGAGCTTTCGCTACGCGGAATTGCACGGGCGAGTCCGCCCGCTCCTGCAGCGTACCGGGCGGTTCGCCATCAGGAATAGTAGCTCGCCCATTCAAAGCAAGGGACGAGCTCGGCTAATAAGGAATTGTAATGCATGAGCCCGTCTGGCCCGAGGCAAATGGGGCGGCTCACACCGTAATGTGAGGGCTCGCCCATCCGAAAGCCGAGGGACGTTTCATCAATATGAATTGTACCAAGGAGCCCGCCTCGCCCGAGTGCAGCTGGCGGCTCACCGCGGAATAGTGTGGCTCGCCCATTTGAGTCGAGGACGAGCCTCACAATATGAATCGTACGGGCGGAGCCCGCTTGTCTTGAAAAAGTCAAGGCTCGCCATCGCGGAATAGTAGGCCTGGCCCTTCGAAGCTGGAGGAATGAGCCTGGCCAATATGAATTAAAAATGCAAGGAGCCCGCCGTTTGAAGTCCAGCGAAGGGCTCGCCAATAAAGGCAGGGGCTCGCTCCATCTCGAAGCCGAGGGACGAGCCTCGCCAATATGAATTGCACGGCGAGCCTGGCCCCGCCCGGAGTGCAACGGCGGGGGCTCGCCACTATGAATAGTAGGGGCTCGCCCATCCGAGTCGAGGGACGAGCCTCGCCAATATGAATTGCACGGCGAGCCCGCCTGCTTGAAGTCCACCGCGGCTCGCCAATGTCACGCAGGGCCTGGCCCATCCGAAGCCGAGGGATGAGCTCTGGCCACTGGCGAATTGTAAGAAGGAGCCCGTATGTCTCGGAGTGCAACAAGGGCTCACTGCGGGAATAGTGTGGGTCAGCCTATCTGAGTTATGGATGAGCCTCGCCAATTTGAATTGCACGCAAGGAGCCCGTCCGCCCGGGAGGTAGCAAGGGGCTCACCGTGAATAAGTAGGCTCGCCCATCCGGAAGTCGAGGGATGAGCCTCGCCAATATGAATTGTAAGGAAGGAGCCCGTCTGCTTGAAGTCCAGCGGAAGTGGCTCGTCAATGTAAATGCAGGGGCTCGTCCATCCGAGCCGAGGGACGAGCTCACAATATGAATTGCACGAAGGAGCCCGCTCAGCCTAGAAAAGTGCCGAAGGGTCTGTGCCACCGTGAATAGTGGGGAGCCCGCCCCGCTTGAAGTCCAAAGGAAGGGCTCATCGTAAATAGTGGGCCTGCCCATCCGGAAGCCGAGAGACGAGCCTCACAATATGAATTGTACGCAAGGAGCCCGGCTCGTCGATTGCACGGCGGCTCGGCCGTAGTGAGCAATCAGGGCCTCGGGCTGTGGCTCGTGGCGTCTGCCGTTTTAATCTACGATGTAGCTCGAAATGGTCTGACTTCGAGGTACAAGGGTCTCACAAGCAGAAAGTAGGAGCCTGGCCAAGGTGAGCCGACATGTTATGCGTGACTTTCAGCGTAGGTTTTTAGAACCGGAATCCACTGCATGATTTTCGGTGATGTGAAGAGCTTTCAGAATCAAACGCCTCGCACGTCCGAAAAGGCGAACCACACGCCGATTTATGGAGAATTCGAACGATTGCATGAACTTTCGCCGCTGGCCTCCTTATGTCCACGCTCACGCTTTCTCCTGTACCTTATGCTTCGAGATTCTCGCTTCACAAATGCGGTGGATGAAGTTCGCCTGTGGTGGATGCTCGGAGCGTTCGACCGCCTTCACTGAGTTCCTCTCGACTTTCTGACCAAAATGACTCGGTCTTCATCGTGAGTTAGGTTTTTCCCTAGTCTCCCTATTGAGTCATGTTATTCCCACGCTTTCTACGGAGTGCACCGGGAGGGTGGCGATCTTTTGCGCCGCTTCTCTGCTTTTCTCTTTATCTTCTTCCTCCTCCTTTCTACTCCTCCTCCTCTTTCTTTCTCCCTTCTTTCTTCTTCCACACTTTCATCCGCTTCTTTTCCTCTTTTTCCGTCTTTCTCCTCTCAGTCCTCATCTTTTTTTCTTTCTTTTCTCCCTATCACACACCTCTTTTCTTTATTCTGGCCTTTCCTTTTTTTTTTTTTTTTTTTTGGCAAATCATTGTGATCGAGTGAGTTTTTCAAGATGTAATCGAGACACCATTGGTTGTAATCGAATATGATCATTTGGAATAAAGAAAGACTCTATTTTTATGGATTTCTTATCGCAGATTTTCTCATATATATCCGAATCGGCTTGAGATATCTAATTAACTCTGCGGTGTGCCCGACTCGTCACATAAGAATTGATAAGGTTTTATTACAACCTGCTCACCGGTAAAAACGCTCAAGTGCCCTCGCGCTCCATGTGTTTCAGATTTTTTCCTTCTCCGTTTGAGCTCCTCATAATTGCCTCGGGTTCGACGATTCGTGTTATTATATACAATTCTCCTAGTCGGGCCTAGTTTCTACGCAGGATTCTTTCTCGCAGCAGAGAGCTTTAGACCAAATCCCGGCATGTAACTTCCGGGCCTGACTCGGGTCAGGAATATTCGGGCCGGTTTTCCTTCGATACCCCCAGACTGTTGAACCCGTTTCATCCAGAGTTCTGTTCACGCAGGCCTCGGCTATCAGGTTCTCCGATGCCAACTCGACTCAGAGATTTTATTCACCTCAACTGGCTATCGCTCGCGCCAAAGGCTGCAGCAATGGGGTCTCCCCAGTCAGCCGACTTCAGTGTCGTCCTCAGAGGCCCATAGTACATCTGGGAGGCATTCACCTACTTTAAGATCCTCCAAAATTGTCTTCAAGGCGCTATGGGTTTGATGGTGACTCTGGCCATTCGTTTGACTGCTGGTGCGCCGCGACGAGTAATAATAATTTTTAATCTCAGCTTGGCACAAAAATCTCGAATTTGGTGTTGTCGAATCAAGTTTCCATTGTCTCGATACTGTGGCTCGGGATGCCGCTGATCGACCAAAAGATGTGTACAGATGACAACACTATTGCCAAAAGACTATCGTCTGACCTTAACTGCGCCATAAAACTTGTTTTCGAGACTACATCAATAAATTGTTACGGATCAAATACCTATTCAAATTTAAGACTTATTACCCAAGGACTATTGTCTAACTTCAAGAAATAAACCATTAAACTGAGTGAGTTTTTAAGTATCACTTTATTAAAAGATATTTTTATAAGAGTAAACCATTTTCGTGTGGTTTTGATCCAGTATACTGCAAGTGCACAGGTCGACAAGTAATAAAATGGATTTAAGTCCAGATATCGATCCCACAGAGATCTCAAGAATTTTTCAATCAACTACCTTAACCAATTAAGTTCCATACTATTTGGACGATAATACGATAATGAGATTTGCTGGCGCTTTGAAAAGAAATGATGTAAAGAAAATGAATGAATAACAAATGAATTGAATATTGAAATATCAAATAACTAATTTAGATTTACCAGCTATCTCTAAAGAAAACATTGAATAATCACTATCGTGAAGAATCAATTCGCAACACAAGATCAGAACTTTGTTTTCTCGAACTACGCATTCTTAAAACTAAATTCAAGGATTAATATATAGTGTGATCGATCTCTCCAAACCACAGCTTCATCATCTCACCTTAACCGCTTCGAACACGAGGGTGAGATAACTACTTTTAAAATGTGCAGCCTCTGTTTCCGGTATTTTCTCAATACTTCATACCACAACATGGACCCAGACCAGCCCTCAATTTAGCTCTGCGTAGGCCACACTACACGTTCCTCACCTCGAAATTAGAATAGATTACTCTTTCTCGATAGATCCTCGCTTAACACGGATCGACCACTATTCGACCGAGGCAAAATCTCCAGATACTTAAATTAATAACTCACCACCCATCTTCTACATAAAGTGAGAAGAGGATGTATTGTTTTAAATATACAGAGCGCATTAGATCAGCAATATCAGGTTCAAGTACCTTTATGAAATTATTTCTTACTCTCAGGAATGCCTTCTCTGTTTCACCTGCAGTGGCTCTCCGGAAATCAGAATTAAACAACCTCAAGCATGGTGACAAAGAGACCTAAATTGGGATCAACTCAAGAACACGCAAAACCAGCTGAAGTCGATTTAATGATCCGTTCAAATTTATAATGAATAAAAATATCAAGAGAAAGGCATTATTTCGACAATAACGCTAATTCAATGGAAGTCGGTTTCTAAATTACCATTATACCATACACAGCTCGTTGATCACGAAAGTCCACTCAGAATCTGGAAAACTAAAACTGAACCCAGTCTATCCTGAATTCAAAACCACCGTGACAAGAATTTTAAGAAATATACATCCGCATTCGAAGACAACTTTACAAACAACGCTCAAATCCAAATTAGAACAACACAAACTAATCTAATCTAAAATGAAATGGGAAGAAAACAAACAAAAGAAAAAGAAAATAAAATAAAATAAAATAAAATATACAGAGCCTTCAAAGCAACCCGCATCTCTCTTTGTCGCCAAGAGTCGCTTCGTAGTAGCTTCGTATTTAGCGTTCAAGTCAGCTCCACTCCAATGCGCTTCTTTGTGGATTTCTCCAATGGATCGTCTATTTACCTTTCATATCGCGACCTCAATTTTTGTCGCGACATCATCCATGTCGCTGACATCGCATCTTACCGCCGCGACATCAACTTAAGTCTTTACAACTTTTCAATCGGTGTTCTTCTGATGTCGCGACATCAACTTTGTCGCGATATCGCCTATGGCTCACAGTTTCAATCGTCGGCCATGATGTCGCTGACATCAATCTTTGTCGCGACAACGCTCATGTTCTGTAACTTCAATCGAGTTTTCTTAAGCGTCGGCGTATTGAACAACCTATTGCTCCGACACACGCGCCTAAAACACCTGCTATTGGCGTCGCTACCACATTTTCTGTTTATTTTAGAGTAATTTTATAGTTTTTGCTACTAGAATATCAATTGATGTCTTTAGAATGCGGAGTATCAGGAAAAGAGCAAAAGAACGGTAGCGCATCTCGGAGCAAATGGGAACAAAGCGATGAAGTAATCAGCCACGCCGCGACGCCCACGCCGACAGTCGCTTATCGCCGCGACGCCCCCACGCCGCGATGTCGCCACGCCAGCGACGCCCCCATCGCCGCGGATTATTCACCACGCCGCGACGCCACCACGTCGCGACGCCGACGGTAACCGCTTCTCATCATTAAAAGCACATTGGGTTCAGAAATCGAGGAGGATCGGAGGCACACCTAATGTAGGCAATGTGTTTCGAGAGCAGAGGACAATGACTTCCGAGGAAGTGCCCTAGAATTGTAACGCTTGACTTTTCAAGATATTTCCCGGATTTAGAACAATGTTTTCTTTATTAAACGTTTCATCTTTTCTTCCATTATGTTCTGTATCTCTTTTCTGTGGTTACATCAAACCCTGGCTATACGATATGGATTAAGGTTGATTGATCTTTTATGCTATTCAATCGTTTATAAATCATTTAATCTACTCTGATAATTGTATTTAAATTATATGATAATGTTTCGCGCATTAGCATACCAAGACCGAGATCCGAGATCTGAGAGACGCAGGTATTCCAGATCTGCAGTAGGAAATTTTCACCGATTCGGTCAATGTGAGATAGTCTTGACCAAGGTGGTATCTAAAGGGGTAGAACATTAAAGCATTTTGAATACTCGAGTCGAGATAGAGATATACCATTCTATTTGCGTAGATAGCTGACAGACACTCGAGAGTAGGATATCTCGTAGGCAAGATTATCTCGCCATAAAGTATTATAAATGTATCAATAACAATCTCTTTAGAAAAACAATCCATCAACGTGACAAGGAGATATAATCCCAGCTTTAAAACAACACTTTAATTAAATCACTAAGTAGTTTTTGCATAATCGAACTCTTAAAGTCATTCTTCGGGAGATTGTCAAAAGCGTAATCAGTCAATTTACTTTCCCGTGGATCGATATCCGCACGCAAGACACTATATTACTTCGTGGTTACGCGCGCACTTCACAAGACTAGGCATCTATTTTATACACCGCGCTCACTACCGTCAAGTTTTCAAGGCCACGTAGAGTTTAAATCGACATAAAGAGAAGTGAGCACAGATAATATTCGAATTTTTTTCTTACTTTTGTTATTTCTTTTTACGCGCCGGTAATTTGGTTTTGTTAGTTTCAGGTGTTATCGCAGCATGTGCTCTAAAGAGTACATGCGACAAAGAAACCGAATTAATCAACACTCGTATCCCCGAGCTGCAAAGACTTCGCACAGACAAGGCCGAGAATGTAGAACTAATGTAGTAGAATCCTCAATAAATATGGAAAACACCGCTAACAAGATTTCGACTGGAATAAATCGAACCACAGAGAAAGGTAACAGGGAACTGCGCCAAAGACGATACAAACTTCGACGATCTCATGCTATTAGATGAGTTTGTTTTGACCACCAATAAATGCTCAAACAAATACCAGATTTACCACCGATCTGGCAAACAATTTCGAATTGAAGTCAGACACAGTACAGATGCTCCAGAACATCTTGTTCCATTGGATCGCCCATGAGAATCCCAACATGACACTAACTTCCCCGAAGCTCGCGATACCACTAAATACAACTGTTATCAAGAAGCCCCAAGATCATGCTATTCCCACTCTCACCGGATAGAGCCAAACATCGCCAACTACCACCAACAGATTCCATTACTTACATGGAACGAATTGGTACAAAAGTTTCTCGATCAAGTTCTTTCCACCTTTCGAAGATCAAGCATAACCGTGCAAGAGATCAATACGTCGGCCAATTGTATAGAGAACTCCGCGTAAGCATGGGATGTTCCATGAATTATTGCGAAGTGTCCTCACCACCGACTAACCGGGGATGGATGCAAGTTCAACACCTTCTACAACGGGTTCGAGAAATACAACCCGAACAATGATAGATGCCTCAAATTGAGGATCATTGATGAAGAAAACCAATGCATCAGCGTATGAGATATCGAAGATGCCGCAACCAACACTAATCAATGGCCTAGAGGAGAAGGCTACTACACCAAAGAAACACTGCGGTGGCACAGACAATGCACCCTCAACAACTGCAAATAATGGCCTACTGGACCAACGTACTAAATGTACAAACAGGAACAGCACATGCCATGCATTCACCTACGGGAGCTGTGTGAACTCGTGGGAGGACAAAGACAACAAGGAATGTCACTTCAAGAATCACTACAAAGAGAGTGCCCAAGATTGTCGAGATTTAATCGAATCAATCACGCTGTTGAAGGACCGTATTAATAAACACTTAATCGTAATCGTGGACAAGTGCGGCGAATAATCGTAAACTAATAATCAAAACAATCAAGGGCATGGATGGCGTAATAACCGTAACAATATGCCATCAAACTAGGCTAGTGAACCACCTCCTGAAGAAGTCGATTTAGAGCGTTTCCAGCACGATGTTAACTTCGGTGATTCGCTCATGAACGACTAAGGCTAACATGCAACAAAGAAACAACCCGCTTAAACAACTGCTAAAGACAACCAAGGAGTTCGAGGCACAAATGGGCTAAATGGCAAGCCATTTACAAGAAGGCAACCTGTTCTCTGGCCGAGCACCAGAGAAACCCAAGAAGAGAGATGGGAATGGAGCACGCAAAGCAACACGCCGAGAAGTGGAGAGAATTAAATCACAATGCAACCCCCACTCAGAGCAAATAGAGACTGAGGAGATCACATGCCCAGAATCTGAAGATGATATAGTCAAAGAACAGTCACAGGAGAAACAATCAGCAGAGACCTCTAGTGAAGCAAAGGCCAGCATACCGGTCCCTTACCCACAACGTCTCAAGAAACATAAACTAGATAAGCAATTCACAAAGTTCATGGATGTTTTCAAAAAGTCAGACATAAACATTCCATCTGGCCGATGCCTCAGAGCAAATGCCCGCCATGCAAAGTTCATGAAAGACATTTTGTCTCGTAAGAGAAGATTAGCGCATTTCGAGACTAAGAACTTAACCGAGAATGCAAAGGCCATCCTTCAGGAAGCACCGCCGGTAAGCTCAGCACTCCGCAGTGGCCACTATTCCGCGCACAATCGAAATGCGACAGAGAGCGTCAGGTGACTGGGGTGCATTAATCTACTCTTATCAATCTTTAAGCGCTTTGGGATTAGGAGAAGCCCGTCCCATCACAGCCACTTACAAATTTTTGCGCACAGATTCAAGACTGAGAGGGATAATAGAAGATGTCTAGCAAAGGTCGACAAGTTTATCTTTTCTAGCAGATTACAGTTTTGCACATGAGGAAGTAGGAGAAATACCGGGACATTCAAGACTCTTTCTAGCAACCGGGCAGTGGCAATGATTGATGTAGAGGCTAATCAAGCTAAGAGTACAAGAAGAATAAGTAAAATTCAATGTCTTCGAGGCAGTGAGACACCCAGCAGAAAGTGATACGTGCTTAATGGTTGATATAGTAGAGGCTATAGTGTCTAACCAAAGTGGTCTCACTGATCCTTTGGAGACTAGCCAGCGGCAATGCATCCAGAACCCGAGTGACGAGGCGTGTAAGAATACGTTAAGTGGACGGATCCCTTTCGGGGCACACAGGCTGAAATACTCAATCGCAGCGAAGGAGCTAAACACTGGCTCCATCAATGGAGCAAATCCACCCAAGATGGAACAAAACTCTACCTACCTATCCGGGCATGCATATCCGGGGTAGAATCTTCACTACTCCGTAATTATCTCATCATCCCTAACCTAATGAGTGAAGAGAAGTATTTCGAGGGTTCTTCACATCACAAACAAGCACTCTGGATGGTCTCTACCGACCTAAAAGGATCCTACCCTTCTATGTGTATGCAGAATCAGATTTATTAGAAGATGGCCACAAGCCCCGCGGAAGTCACAGAGGAGGTCGAATCCGACAAACGGCGAGTGTAGTCTTGAAAGAAGTTCTAAATGGCTAGATATCGGGTGATTTGATCCAGACTTTTGATATAGCCGCACGGGTAAAGCTCCCGCTCAAGTAAAGGCCGGGTTAAGGAGTAGAACAACTGCCATCGTGACTGAAACAATATTCCATCGCCATCTAGAATAAAGGACTCGGGTGGAGACCTGTATCGATTTCATAGAAAGTCGAACAAGGCCAATTAAAAGATCACTTTCCACCGCCATTTCTAGATCGTGATGTTCGATCGACAAATTCGTACGAATATTACATTGTTCGATGGATACCCAACCAAATCGCCATAGCGCCCAAGATCAGAGAAGACAACATTCACTCGCCTCATGGTACATTCGCTTCCCGCCGGATGCCTGACTATGCAATGCCCTAGTACTTTTCAATGACTATTTACGGCCATATTCACATGGTAGAAAAGTCGTATCGAGATTTCGCGATCGATTTCTTCGCTTATGGAAATTCATTTGACAATTGTCTGAAATTTGAGAGTCAGGCTAGCAAGATTTAAGAGACCAATTTAGCACTAATCGGGAAAAGTGCCATTTCATGGTACAAGAGGGTATTGTCCTGACATCGAATCTCGCAAAGAGGATGTGAGGTAGATGTGGCAAAGATTGAAGCAATTGAGAAGTTACTCGCCACCTCTTCAAAGTGAAAGGATCCAAGTTTCTAGGCTACGCTCTGATTTTATAAAGTAGTTTATCAACCAGATTTCTCACGCATCGCGTCCACATTCAATTTGCCAATCCGTGATCCCATTCACTCGACTCCCAACGCCAGTATTACGTTTTTACCGTATCAAGAATGCTGATCTCACTTATCACAGCTCTTATCGGTCTTTTCCATTTGAGCGATGTGACGTCACATATTTGTATAGAATATAAAGAATGTAGAAGAAATAGTATATATGTATAGGTATGTGTGGTATTCGCATTTAGCGTAAACGAGAAAATCTTTCAGTGATTTACTATGCAAAGTAGACTTCAATGACGCCAACCGACTATGCCACTATCGAGAAAGAACTATCGCCATTGTCTTTGTTCGCATAAATTCGTGCCATATTTGATTGGCAACAAAGTCGTAGCACTCCATCATTCGCCATTAAGTACTTGATGACCAAGAAAGATGCAAAACCCGTGATTGATTCATGTCCTTCATAAAAAAGTTCAACGAAACTGGCGACAAGAAGGGCAATCGGTAAATTTAGCGGCGCACTACCTTTCACGATCGAAGGCCAGAGATGATGTTCCTGAACGGCGCATTTCGCACGAGAAACTTTTTGCTATCGAGACAAGAGAGCGCAGCTGGGTTTCAGATTATGAATCCATTCGGGTACCCAAAGTGATTCCCGTAATTTAACTATCGAAAAGAAAAGGTCTTCGCACACCTTAAGCACTACTATCGGGAAGAGCCACCTTACGTAATCGTGTCGACTTTCGTGATAAGGGAGATGCGTGCCCAAGATGAAATGCTCAAGATTCAACTATCATTACACTTATCGCAGGCGGACACTTCGTGGTCGGAGAACAACAGCCTGTTGTTTTACAACGGGTTTTTATCGCCTTTCCCTATTTAAAGATCGTTTCACTCATTTCGCTTCCACTCAGGACAAATGTCGAATCTAATGGGAACATCTCTAAAAGGACGAGCCACCTATGCACCCTATCTCGAGGTATTGTTCGACTTATGGGGGATCGATTTACGACTACTTCCCCGCATCATACAACAACAATTTATACATCTTGTCATTTTAGATTATGTTTCAAAGTGGTGGCGATTCCAACACGAACCAATGATGCCAAGATTGTAGCTAAATTTCATACAGCACATCTTCTCACTTTCTGAACCTCGAGCTTTAATCACGTATAATGGACGATCGCAATAAGGTAATAGACAAGGTTTCAGAAAAAGTATGGGGTACGTTATCGATGATCTCTGCATACCACCCACAATCAAATCCAAAAGGTGAGGTATCCAACCGGGAAATCAAGTACATCCTCGAGAAGACAAATAATAACTCCAAGAAGGATTGGTCTAAAAAGATGCACGATGGCGCTCCGGGCATACCGCAAGACCGCATTTAAAACTCCTTGGGGTATGTCCTCGTCAGACTATGGCGCAAAGCGTGCCACCTTCCAAGAGAATCGAGCATCTGAGCCTATCACACCTAATAACCAAACACGGACAAGATTTGGTCGGTGAAAACGACTACTCCAACTCGAGCTATAGATGAGTTCAACCCACGATACGAACGCCCGTATTTGCGTTGAGAAGACCAAGGCCCGCATCTACAAGCACATCACCGTAAAGACCATCACGACAACAAGTCCTCTATTCACCCCGACTAAAGCTTTTTCCGGGAAATCGTCTCGTTGGTCCCGACTCTAACAGAATAAAAGTCTTTTCACATGGCGGGGCGTAGTTTCACATCCTAAAGACATCTGCCACACCGCACCCAACGCTCAAGCCATTCCGGCCGGGGCTTAGTTTCGCAGACAAGCAAGTCATTCTTTGATACCACGAAGAAGTATAAATAACGATCACAAGAGTTTGAATTCGATATTACTGAAGCTTCAGGTCATCGAAGCTAACGATTTAAACATGGGCTGTGGGAGGCAAATCAAGTTTTCTAAAACTTGTTTTTAAGTTTACAGCCTCTATCATGTTTTCAAAAATTTTTGAATTCTAGCCGCATCCATGATCGTTGTTTCTGTTGGTTTAATTTCGTGGAGACTCGAGGTAGTACGAGGCTCATGCAGTGTTCAAAGTCCGAAAGTGAAGCTACAAGCGGAGAGTTCTCTAAAATCGAGGTTTTGAAAGATATAAATTTCTTAGAGGACCTTTCTTCGCCACGCCGACGTGAGACTTAACGTCGCGACGTCAAACCCTCATTTTCCTCTCGCTTACCGCCGCGACGTGGATTTCTCAGCCGTCGCGACGCCATTTTAACACTCACGCCGCGACGCCACCTACGGCTCTCCGCCACGCCGCGATCGCAGGCTTCACGCCGCGACGTGTATTTCACGCCGCCACGCCATTAGGTCATTAACTCACACGCCGCTGACGCGGGTCCCGCACGCGACGCCATTTGCGTTGTCCTCTCGCCACGCCGCGACGTGGTCCCGCATCGGCCGCGACGTGACCCCGCTTTAGCCCAAGGATAATACATTTCGCTCTTCACCACACGCCTACTCTTCGAAACCTTAGCTCCTCTCCTCCCTTGCATCCTAGCCTTCATCGACCGTCGGAGCTCTATCCCAATCGCCTGAGACCCTCCATCGCTTCGCCGCACCACCGTAAGTCACCTCATTGGCCGCCTTTGGGTCATAGTGGCATCTCCACCACTGCAGCCCGATTCTAGCCTGGTACGCAGTCTAGGTTCCTTGCTGTTTTCTGCGTAGTCTACAGGTATATCAGAGGGCCTCATTTTGGGGTCGCCTAGGTTCTCTTAGGTTTTCAAGGCCTCATTTAGGTGTTCGAGTCCTTAGGTAGTTATTAGTTGACTTGCCAGGTGCCTATTAGGTGTTCGACCTCATTTTCAGTCAAGATTGCCCGGCAAGAGTGCTATTGCCGCTGCTTTAGGCCTACCAACGAGGACCACTCCACTGCTCGATGCCTCGAGGTTTGTAAATGCGAGTACGCGATCGGTTTGGCACCATTTGCAAAATTGGTCCTTTCAATAAGGAGAAGGGGTTTCACCACTCGACGATTTCTTCCGCAAGACAATTGCGAATAAGGGATGGCGTGCCTTATGCCAACCCCTCGGCCCACGGCCGATGAGAGCGAGTGCTAAATTTTACGCCACCCGCCTCCCATATCCTCAAAAGGTCAGAAAGCGGGTGTATCGGGTTTAATTTCAAATACGAGTCGATCAATAGCTTCTATGGCTTCCGTAATATGTCCCAACGGACCTGATCAACTCCGCGAGCATCCCGATCACTACGAGGTCATTCGCTGTGACACCAAAGGCCGTGTGGTGGAGCGGAGGATCAATAAGGCGCTATGCGGAGTCAATTTCAAGGCCAAGCATTTACCACATTCCCAAGGTTTGGCACCATTTCATCACTTCGCGTCTTATCCCGACGACGAATGTGTGTGAGGTGACCGCCCATTGCCTCTCGCTAACTTTGCCATCCAAGATATACCATTCGATGTAGGCGTTATGAGGATGCGATCCTCCATAACCGATGCGAAATGAACCCGGGGACACCCTTTTCGGAGCATTTTGGCTTCAGGTAAACAAGCTTCGGGGTTCCTCGATCACCGACACTTGGCTTCACCCTATAAAAGCCATATTCATCAAGCTGACACACCCGGTGTCCCGCAACCCGAGGGGATCCCACGATCGTCACGAGCTCCTGGACGAGGACGAGCTTTATGAGTATCTAAGCCTCGTTGCGGATCCCTCAAGGATCCCTGTGGGAGACTCTCGTCGCCCCGTCTCCAAACACCTCCACCACCGGTCCCACCCAACCCCACCACTATCCCACCACCTCCACCACCTCCCCAGCAGCCACAAGTGGCCACTCCTCCTAGTCCTTCACCAGACCAGACCTGCTCACACATCGCTTTTTGATGCTTTCTGGATGAGACCCAGAGCACCGAGTCCTCATTACACAGATACGGAGGCGCTGGCAGGCTGATATGCGAGCGCTTCCCGCCAATCAGCCATCATTCTACTACAGTTAGCAGCCATGCAGCCCAAATCCGCTCGCCTTCGCTTTTCACCATCCACCACCACCGCCAACGCAGCTGATATTCAAGTGAGTTCCCTTTACCCTCTAATGCTTTTTATCTCACAATGGGACACCGGATATTTTGTTCGGGGAGGGGAAGGTGGATTGGGTATTATGTTTCGCTTTGTTTATCAGGTTTCAAGTTATCACAGGTTGGTTTTGGGTGAGCATGTACCCTTTAAAGGTGTTCCGCATATTAGTTGTGTTTTGTCATAGTATTGCATACCTGCTATGGGTGGTGTCAGGTTTAGTTTGGCTTATTTCATCCCACTTTCATGTTGATGGGTCATGTGTTAGGCTTGCTCATGCGGTGTTTGTGACATTTTGCATGTAGTAATCAGATACACGTAGCTATGTTGAAAATTGAGGATCAATTTGGATTGAGTTCACTATAAGCTTGCTCAACCGCATACACACTGATGCTCTGTAATTAGGTTGAATAGTTGAAAAGGGCTAGTGAACCACCTGTAGTCAAGAAACCAACTTCTCAAAAACCTTATCACACCCACACACTAGTGACTTCGTAGCATGCATAAGTGCCGAACTAACTACTAAAGTTCGATCAACCTAGGGAGATTCGAACTAATGAGTGATGGGACACATAATCAAAAAGAGGATTGCCATTGAGCCCAACCAAAAAGAGAAAATACAAAACAATAAAAGAGAAAAGAAAAATACATGTAAAATAGGTGGGTATATGCATGAATAAGCGAGATCATCCACCTAATCCCGCACAGCCCGAGGTCGATTGAAGCTCAATGCCCCGAGTTAACCGGCCGGAGTCATTGACTCTCACGCCCGGCCATACGGGACGAAGATAGATCATTCACGCAACCTAGCCGTTGAGCCTGGTCGGTGTTCGGTGAAGTTCAAGGGAATCAATGCCTGGCGGCCCTTAACCAATCGTGGGTGGGGAGTCACCAATGGATCCCCGCCACAGAACACTGGCTAAAACTTCTGGCACTGTGCCCTTCCATTTCTCGCTTTTGGCAATAATGCGATTACTCTAGGTATGAACGCAATAATGGTGCGTCTCATCCTCACGAGTTCGCTCTTCCCACAGGTGGCCGAGCTTAAGTCAGGGTATCTGACTCAGGCATATCCGGAGGTCATTCACTATAAGCACATGTGTGATTTTGGGAAAGGCTATCAACACCACATGGGGTTTGAGGCACTAGTCAGTTTCACCTATCTCAATCGAATTTACCGAAAGTCAAATATCTGTATGCCTTCAATGAACATCGAGCAAAACAAATGGTATGTGGAGTCATCCACTGATCCTCTACTTTTCGAAGACAAAGACCGCCTTAGTGTTAGTTGTATGGTGCTCCGTGTGTGTCCCTGTTTAGAGCCTGCTTCTGCTTGGAGGACAAGCAAGAAACTAAGCTCGGGGGTGTGATGAGTGCCTAAACACTCATATTATGCTCGCACACTACATTTTCTGTTTATTTTGTGAGTAATTTTATAGCTTTTATGACTAGACATCGGAATTGATGTCTTTGTGAATGCAGAGCATTGGGGTGAAAAGAGCAAAGAATTCAGAAGCAGATTCGAGCAAATGGAACAAAGCGGCGAGACACGCCGCGATCGCCCTACCGCCAGCGATGTCGCCATCGCCAGCGACGCCCCCACGCCGTGACACCACTCACGTCAGCGACGCCACCATCGCCGGGCGACGCGACGAAAATCGCTTCTCATCATTAAAAGTACATTAGGGTTCAAATCGAGGAGGATCGGAGGCACACACGAACAGTACGTGTTTCGAGAGCAGAGTGACACCGACTTCGGTGAAGCGTTCCGAATTGTAACGCTGACGCTTCGTATATTTCGATTTTAAACAATGTTTTTGTATTGTCAGCTTTCATCTTTTCTTCCATTATGTTCTAGATCTCTTTCTTGTGTTTACATCAAACCCTTTCATACGATATGATTCAAGGATTGATTTTGGCGTTATTCAATTGTTTATAAATTGTCGAATCTACTTCTATACCGTATTTAAATTATATGATAATGTTTCACGCATTAGCATGTACCAAGACTGAGATCCGAGATTCGAGAGATGAGGGTATTCAGTAGGATTCGGGTAGGAGTGTCTTTCAAATTATTCCGCCAATAGAGATATTCCTGACCAAGGTGGTATCTGTGGGTAGAACATTCAAGCATTTCTAATACCGAGTCGAGATAGAGATATACTGATTCTATTTTACAGATAGACGGATATACCTCGAGAGAGGATATCTCGGTGAGGCAAGATCATCTCACCATAGGCGCATTATAAATGGTCAATAACAATCTCTTTGTGAAAAACAATCCATCGAACGTGATAGGGGAGATATAACCCAGCTTTAAAAGAACACTTTAATTAAATCAACAAGGTTATGTTTTTACACACTGAACTCTCTTAAAGTCATTCTTCGATATCACCTCAAAAGCAGAATCCTCGTAGTCAATTTACCTTTCCCCGTGGATTTTATCCATCGCAAGTACACTATATTAGCTACGCGTGCACTCGCAAGCACTTAGCATTCATTTTATACATCATGTCACTACCGTCGACATCAATTGACTCACCGCATGCTTCAATCTTGTCGCCACGGTATCTTTCAATCAAACGTTTTTGATGTCGCTGACATCAATCCTTTCACGCGATACGTACATATGTCATCAAGGTTTTAATGGTTGCTTCCTCGCTTGTCGCGACATCAATCTCTTTGTCGTGACATCGCCTGGCGGAACCTTACAAGCTTCCAATCGATTGCCTGGTGTCGCCGCACTGTAATCTTCGTCGCCACACGCCTTAAAGAACTTCATGCTTCCACCGACGCTTCGTGTCGCGCGATATTATCAATCTCTCGTCATGGCATCAACTCGAAGTTACATCGCTCATCTCACCAAGCCCGGTTATGCCTTCAAGGCGCTTCTTTCTGTCGCGACATGTATCAAATTTCTTCCCAAGTTTCCTCGATGTCGCTGACAAGCTCGATCTATTCGCTGATGTCGCGACCTTCTCTTCACTACATCGGTTGTCATGACTGGCCATCGTCATGATCGCTTCTCAGATTACTGGCTGACATATCATGATAAAGATTCAGATGTCGCGATACATGAAGCCTTCTTCTTCATTTCCCCCGGGTTGCTTCACTGAGTTTTTAACTCTCACCGCCTTGTTCTTCAAGTAGCTTCGTTTCCGACCGGAGTTTAATCGCCGCAACCTCGGATATGCATTTGATTGGCCGCTAAAACTCACGACACGTTCCTTCATCTTCAGGCGCTTTCCCGCCGCAACTTGCTTCACTCCTATTATCTCATTAACGCTATCCACCTTCTCGCTTTTTCCGCAAAATTTTTCTTGAATTCCCGCTATTTCAATGGCCGTTAGTTATTCCATAATTCCCGTGACATAAATCATTTTGTTTAGACAAAAAATCGGGCGTAAAATGACTCAAAATAGATGACTTTTAAGCTCATCAGATGTCAAATCTGCATATGATGGCTCGCCATACGAAATTGCTTATTTTCGCTTCCTCAGAATAGTGGCTAGCTGTCTCTGGCCAGCCCACTTTATGAAATAATCCACCGCGACAATTATGAATTTGCATCGCTCTGCCGCGGGCGTGGGTCTTCCTCAATATGTCCAACCCCCAATCACGCCGGAAGGGCCAGGGTCGGTAATCACGTCGTGGGCCTGACGGGGAGGCGTGATATTTCGCGCGGCCCCCGGCGCATTCTCAGATCTCGACTAAGCTCTGGCCGCACTCCTAAGTATCGGGCCGCAGATCCCCGGCCTCAAACCTTTCCCGCTAACGCTCAAGCTCCGACATGGTTCCCCACATATGCCTTCGTACTTCTTAGCACATATTGAGTGTCTCCTCCTCGATGCATTTTAGGAAAGGTGTGAAGAATCCTCTCGCCAGAAAGCGCCTTTGTGATCGGGTAAACCCGAAGACCTCACTCTATCTACCGCTTTCGCCGTCAGTTCGCAGTGGTTTCACATTAATATAATAATCCCAAATAGGGTCCATCCGGGCCGCACCTGGCTCCTACCGCGTACCACCATGCCGTAAGGGCTGATGAGGGTTCCGCCGTATCTCGACGCGCCACCCACCGATATCTTCCCGCAAGGCCAGGCTAGCTCGGGCCAAGGCATCCGCCGGAATTCTCTGCTCGGGACGTGACGACCCGAACTAACACGAACTTTTCAATAAATCACGGATTTCTTGAGATACGTGAACTATCGCTCCATTGGGCCTCGTGATGTATCTTCGACCGCTCGACCACCAATGGTCATCAGGACTCTCACCTGCCGAATTTCAATGAATGGGCGAGGCCGAGGCTCGCTATGACGCTCATATTCTGGCCGTTGTTGAAGCATAACCCAAACCCGAGTGCGTATTCACGTCTATCCCTTTTCCGGTGAGGTGAGGATTGCCGCCCGCCCCCGCAAGGCCGAGGCTCCATCTACAAGAGAGTTTCCATATCGAGGTCGCCCTTCGAACGAGTAGGCCTTCATGGCAGTTCATCGAGCGACTCCATGACGGTTTCGCCAGACCCGCCCCTTTATAGCGCTACCTGCACTGATGTCGAACTCGCTTTAGCTCATGGCCCACTTCATCGCCTTCCGAGACTTCGGTTTAGCAATACCGCTTCATCGATACTCTATTGACTTCTATGGTGTGAGCCTAGAACAGTGGCCTAAGCTTCCGAGTCGCAGCCACTGCTAAATATCACTTTTCCATTCCACCTCTCCGCCCGCAGAGCCCGACCGGGCAAAGACAAACTGGTGCCGACTCGCTCTTGTTTCACGTGCACGCACCGGTCGAGAAGTCTCACACTTGCCATACAAAGTGAGGAGTTCTCCTTCAACAGACTTACTAGAACGGAGGAGAACTCGTGCACATTTTAATGCCGTGACGCTTCCTCACATTTTCATTCCATCGGAAGGTCGTGAACTCGAAGAAAGCTACCGGCATTTATCACCGCCGATACGAAACTACTTAAAGCCGCAATCCTTCCCGGCCACCACTGACTCCTTTATTCCCCGAAGGCTTAATTTTAAGATGTCTATCAATGCTTTTATTTTGTCCTGGATTTTATTTCACTCCTTCAGGTTAACTATGAAACCCAGAATTTTTCTCTACCGACACGCCGGGCGCATTTAAATGGGTTCACTCTTCATGTTACACTCGTGGATTCGAATGCCTCGTAGAGATGGGGTATATGGAGACGGACTTAAGGGATTTTACCAAAGATGTCGCCTATGTATACCACGGCTGCACCTATCCGCTTATGGAACATTCACAGCCATACCGCAGTCGCTTCCTCAAGATTCTTAAGTCCAAATCCAAGATTACCCGATAATGCGAGGGTTCTCGCGGTCAGGATTTAACAAAAAGCTTTTCCGCCACCGGTCCACGCTGACCGTCAGAAATTTAAAATGCATCCATAAAATCGGGTAGTTCGTGGGCCCGCCGTGGCGCTCCATTTATGAGGTCGATTTCTGCAGGGAAGTCGCCCTTCGAGCATGCTTTGTTTATATCGCTGAAGCCGATGCAGTCGCCACCGCCATCGCTTTCGACAGTACCACGCTAGCTAGCCACTGCAGTATTCTACTTTATCGCCCCGCCGATGAAGCCATCACTCGCTGATGGCTTCGTCTTTTTCGTGCGGCTCCTACGCTGCGGTTCAACCGGCTTCAAGGGCGTCAGGTTCGGGCCATGGGTGATTATCACAGGTCGATTCCTCCCATGTCCCGCTCGCACCCACTAAAAACGCTCTATTCTGGCCTCAAAAACCGATAGCTCTCGAGGTCCTCGTAGTTCGTGGAGCCAATGATGCTGGGATGTTCGTCGCCATCCAATGCAAGACAGTTCTAGTCCTCCGAGGGCTCGGGTCGGGTGAGCATCTCGCCAGCGCATATCGCTTCTCGTCACGCTTATTTAGTCGATCGCTTTTGCTCATGGAGGTCGGTAACACTCTACCAATTCGCTGATTTTTGACCGTCTTCCGACCCATTCACCGCTGGGAACTCGATTATCATGTGATATGCGCCGAGGGGACGGCTTATCATACGAGGGAGGGTCTACCTAGCAAAGATATTATAGTCGACGGCGTTTACTATAAGGAACCTTGCCGCCGGCCGTCAAGCAGGGTTCCCGTGGTCACACTGACCGCGCCAACTAAGAATACCTTCTCCGAAAATCCCCGCAGATGTGTATCGATCGACTGCTTCTTTCTAATACCATTTTGTCGGCTAATGACGCTAAGATGATGTCACCGAACTCCCATTATCAATCAAAACCCGCGAATCGCCAGGTCGCAACAATTCCGCGACTAATAGTGGTCAGCCATGGGGCGCCAGACTTCCGTATCCTCGAGTCAGAACGTGATGGTAGTGTTTGACGGCCACTTAGATACCGCTATTTCATGTCCGCCGATCTTATGCTACGTAGTGGGCTGAGCCGAACTAGATTCTCCTCCTCCAAGAAATCCTCCCGAGATCACATGATTTCACCAAGGGGTCGCTGCGCCGAGAAGTTGCCCGCCGAGCGGCGGCCACGAGCCGGCTCAAGTTATGGTTCCGGGGCCCGATTGGGGTTTGATTTCGAGTTTGGTTCCCCGAGATATGAAATGCCAAGGTATCCGCTACCGTATCAAATATTCTATTTCTCTTCTTAGTCAGATACAATGTCCGCGGCGATGACCATAGTCCCCGTGGAACTCGCAGAATACTGGGTGTTATCCGGTCGCGGATCCGATTTCATTCGGGCCTACTTATCTCGTGAATTGCTCGCTTTCGCACCTCGCGCGTGACCTGAGATACCGAGTCGCTAGTGGGAGTGAAGCGCTGATGGGTAATGGGTCGCCGCCCTTCTGGCCAGCGGCCCAAACGGTCTCCGAGACTCCCCGCCTTAAAGGGGATCGCCCCGCCTGCATCTCGATTTCCTCTGGTCGCTCATTGCCAGCTCCGCCGCCGCCTATCACGCCCTTTTTCATGCGTAGGAGCTCCTTCATACGCGGCCTCGCCGCTTACGTGATTTTTCTCGTTTCGCGACCTCGCCATGCTAGCTTGAGGTTCTTCGAGATGAGAACATTAGGTCCTCGATCAGACGCCTCAACCCGCGATGAAAGTCGGACAAAGAAATTTTTCTGGCGGCACGCCTATCTCGGTGGACTCTGGTCAATCTTGTACATATGATCTCAAACTTTCCCCGCGATCCTCGCTTGATGGTCAATGACAGAATGGCTTTCAGACAGCCCTAGTCTGATGAAGTGGGAGACGAACGCAATACTAGTTCCTCGACCGCATTTGTGATGCATGCATTGGGAATTTATCAACCAAAGGCGTCGCCTCGAGCGTAGTGGCGAAGCTCCTACTTCGCATTGCAGTGGTCCCGATATCCATGCAAATTTCCATCTCGATTTTTGGGTGTTCGAGGTGATCGATTTCGGATCTTTGATTCCATCTTAACGTTCTACCCGAGGCATTCGAATTTTGTCGAAGGGAAAATGCACTTCTACTGGGTGGAAGGAGATTCTGCTTGTCGCACTAAGGTATCCATAGTATCCGGCTCGCCCTTCACTACTTTACGCGATGAGCTCTCATTGGGCTGGGTTTTGAACCTCCGCCCACGATTCGCTTCTGGGCTGAGGGTGATTCGCGATTCGCTCACGAACCGCTCCCGGGCATACTGCCTCTCCACGGGGCCAACGGCGTCCACGCCCTAGCTTCGACTGACTTCGCCGCTTCGATGTCACGGAATGTCGCGACCAAGCCGTTTCGCGGGGAGGAGGTTATGGCCTTCCCGGTTCGCGGTTCCCGCTGATGTTGTATCCGCTCGTGTCGCTTCTCCAATTCTTCGACTGCACTGGCCGACGCAGGCTAAGCGCCTCACTTCGTCACATCGCTCGCATCGCTTTCCACCGCCCCGCGGGTTCGCCGCTTCATATCACCCGTGGATTCCGTGTCCTGGATTAGTGTTACTTCGCCAGGTTCCTGTCGATACCACGCGAATCGAGAATCGCTATGTTTATGAAGGAATCGTTGCTCTTACGCACGCACGCCAACCGACGACGCCTTTTTCAACCTGAACCCGGCTGAAATGGGTCGCTGGTCGGGACCAAGACCGCCGGTGGCTGAATCGAGGATGCCGGATCGCCACGCAAGAGATCACAGAACAGCTGATCTACGCGCCTGATGCAAGACGTTTCGCAAAGCACCGGCGAAGAAGGGTTTCCACGAGCCGCCGCCGCTACGCTGGGCCGATTCTGGCCCGAGAGAAAGAGAGAATGCTTTGGACAAGCAGATTTCATGCGGACACTTTAGCTGGCTGAATGGCCAGATTTATAATGGATATTCATCCAATTGACGATGATTGTATTCCTCAGATAGGTTTCATGTAAATACCGATTTTAGCAATGGATTAGTCAAAGGAGTTTATTCGGGAATAATCTTCTTCCATCAGTAAGATCCAACTAACGGTCTTCATGTTCTTCCCTTTATAATAGTGACTCGACGGGACGGTCAGACGCCTTTGCGGAATATTCGATCTTCTCGTTATTTGTAAAGATTTGGTTTGATCAAGCCAGATAAAGTTCTTCCCGCTCTTCCAAACCATGTTCGGGCTTAACCCGGGCCGGGCCTTGTTCTGGCCGTTATGGAAGGACGACGCGCATCTCATCGCTTCTTTCGGGTCAAGAAATTAAAATGTCGCCCACTAGATTCCTATCGTTTGATTTGAGAAGTGATGTATCGTTGCATGGAGGAAAGTGTAAGAAGGAGAAAATGTTGAGGAAAATAAAATTTGAGGAAAAATTAGAAAGAAACTTAGTTTATATTCGGTTAATAATAATTTTAGGGAAATGTGGAAGAAAGAAAAGGAAGGGAAAATGGAAAAATTTATTTATTTGTTAATTCAAATTTATTTTCCAATTATAATTTTTATTCGAAGATTAAATCAAATATATAATATATTAATCAATTATAATAATATTTTATTTTCTTTGTTATTACTATTGTTCGATTAAATACGTTAAAAATACTTTATCTTCATAATTTTTATTTAAAAATATGAATTTAATGAATATTAAAGATTATGAAATATTTTAGGTTTTATTATTAATTAAAATCCTAATACAAATATTTTTATTATGTAAATATCATGTTGAAAATATTTATTCCTGTAATTTTTTTATATTTGTAATAAATATTGAACAATTTTCACAGGACATTATTTGACTCTTTTTCTCTCTCTCTCTATATAAGTGATCTTGATTGTTTGAGTCAACTTGCAAAACCCTAAATTTACCTGTCGAGTAAACTTCAATTAGCCCCTAGGGACTCGAATCAGCCACTATCTTACATCATGAGGGTTATTGAATGCTCAATATTTACTATAGATCATTGCAAGATATAGTATAGAATATAAAAATGGATGAAAGTAAAGTAATGGAATAATCGATCAACATAGGAGATAATGATTTCATGTTCATGCCATGATTTAAATGAATGAATACAGAAATAAGATCCAAAATTCCATATAAGTGCTTATCTTATCGTTCATCGACTGAATGGTATTGTCGGTCAACGCATCCCGTTAAAAAGGTTGGAAACTGTGGACAAACGGCTGATTAATCGGATTATCCTTTTAAGGGTCAACCATGGAGAGTCCATGTGATGTGCGTATGAAAGGAAACTATTTTCCGGGAAAATGTTTAAGATTTCTATTTTCACATTACAAACAAGGAGAGTTGAGGTGGGCGGACTTTCTTTTTACACTGAAGGGGTTTTACTTCTATTATTGTTTCCTGACAGCTGTATTACCGGTGGCCAAACAGAGTGAGATTCTCATAAAAAGCCCCTAGAATCTGAATCTGAATCTTTCTCGTTCCAAACAGGTAAGTTCGTCTCTCAGTTCTTGTTCTTGTTCTTGTTAGATTTTGATTGTGTTCTTCGAATGATATCTGGATAATTTCTACTAATGGGATTCTTGCAAAATAGAAAAAGAAATTGGGTTTTTTTATTCTTGGTTATTTTATTGATATAGATTTGCAAGACCCACTTGAATTTAATGTTGAGGTGTTTTTAAATGAATAGTGATAGTTGTATTGCTATTGCATTTGCAGGTCTGAATTGTTTTATCATTATATTAAACTATCTAATACACTTAGAATGATAGTCCTGATACTGAAATATAATACATGAATTATTTTGAAGTTCTAAGAAACCAGATTAGATTTTCTTGTGAGATTTGTTTGAAGATTACACATAGTTCAATCTTATTTTTTCCTAATTTTCATTTTTTTCTTTTAAACAAGAGCTCCTGAAATACCAATCATGTCTATGCAGTATCAAAATGAGATCAGTGACTCCATCTAGACTTGAGGTTTGGGATAAATGAAATTTTATTTTTATTTTATCCTGAAAAGGGATGGTATGAATGATCATTGGCTTTATCAGGGAAAGTATGCTGCAATCTTGTATGTTGGCTTCTGGGAAGGCTGCCTTTTTTCATGGAACAGCATGCTTACTATAGGGGATTATTATGCAGTTTTGTATCCGGTAATCAGTCATTTTCTTCTTCTTTTTAACCATTTTTTCGGGATATATTCGTGCTTGGGGTTTCAGGAATGATATTGGATTCATGTTTATGTATCCAGTCAAATTTGTTTTTGACAATTTCATGCATTTGGGCATGATTTTTAGGCCTTCATCTTCACTATATAAATGCCATTTTCCCCCTTAAATCTTAATTCCCTTTTAAGTTAACTACAAATTTCTCCAACACCCTTACTAAAACCCAGTGAGGAAGAGAGCTTACATGAGTTTGAAAACACCCTCATAGAAGTGGAAAAAGGAAGTAGCAGAGAGAGCATATTTAAGATTGAAATGTTACTTCAAAGGATCCTTTATAAGCAAAGGAGGCCCACCTCTATTTATGAACCATCTTCTAAAATGGTTACCGACGTTTTCTTTTTCTCCTAGGATTCTAAAGCTTTTCTAGATTCAGGACTCTCCCATGTGTCCATAACTGAAAATTGTCATGGGGGCAGGAAAGTATGATTTAAACAGAGTTTGGATCCTATCTCGGACAATGATTACCATAAAAAATCTCTCTATCTTGTTAAGTCATATTACTGGAAACACTCAATTTCCACTAGAAATTGTCAATTTTTTTCTGACCAGTATTTCTTGAGATTTTCGACCCTCATGGGGGAGTATCTACAGTGAAGAGTCGTCTATCTGTTCCTGCTGTCCAATGGGGCTTTAGCTTTATTAATACATAGAGTTAAGGCAATGGAATGCGGTGCTTTGGGTCAGGTTTGGATGCTTTTCATGGTTCTCAAAAACTCCCAAATTTTCATGATTTTCCGGAAAATACTGATTGACTCTTAAATTCTTCTGTTTGCATGAAAGTATTTGCACATTCATTATTTCCTTTCACTCAAGCATTTGTTTGTCTCAGCTCAAATTCATTCTTGACTCTTTTCCTTAAATTCACTGTAACCTTTTTATAATATTTGAATCCTACGATAACCGAACTACAATTTATAGACCTCTGATGAATAGTTTTTATTTGGTATTCTGCAGGATTACATTAGCGATTGATTGTATAATTTTTCTTCCTTGCGCAGGACTACCATCCCTCAAGGGTCCTTACTCTAGTATATCAACCATTTGCTCTTGGAACGATTGCAATATTGACATACTATGAAGCAAAAATTAATACCAGACAACGAAATCTAGTTGGATATACACTTTTCTTCATAAGTACCCTTTTAGTCTTAGTTGTAAGTATCATTGTCTTTCAAATACTGGGTATTCTTTTTGAACTGATCATTATCTTTTGGCTAAAAGCCTATAACCGAGCGACCTTTCTTCTATTTTTTCCATAGTTGGACTTAGCTACATCTGGGAAAGGAGGACTTGGGACTTACATTGGAATTTGTGCCCTTAGTGGTGCTTTTGGATTTGCAGATGCTCATGTTCAGGGTGGAATGGTTGGAGACCTCTCCTTCATGCTTCCAGAATTCATTCAAGTCAGTATCTCCTATTAGGTTGAGTCTTGTTTCATACTTTTCAATTAAATACATCATATTTACCTAACATGGTTTTTTTTTTTTTTTTTGTGAATCCTATGGTTTCAAAATCTTCAGTCTTTCCTTGCTGGTTTGGCTGCATCAGGGGCTATAACCTCTATTTTGAGGTTAATTACAAAGCAGCATTTGAGACTTTTGAATGATTTATTCAAAGGAGCGCATGTTCAACTCCCATTTTTTTTGGTTTCATTTGCTTCCCATAATTACATTATATTTAACTTAAATGTACCAAATTGAATGAAACTTTCCATCAATAATGCAAATCAAAGTTCTACACCTTTTGAAGTTGTGCAAGTAATGTGCAAGATGGGTGTTAGTATTCTGATCATATAGATAATAGGTCATTTAGGCTTCATACTACTAGTATTCCCCTGTTCTACACTTTCATATTTGAGAGTTGCAATCATCCGTATATGTTTTTCTTTCAAATTATCTTAACCATCAACATATAATTCAATTTTGCAGAACTACTATGAGATTTATGTTCATTCAAGCAATTTATGGTTTCTTCTCTTTCATTAAATAATAAAACCGGTTTTGAGTTTTTTAGTCTTTTTATTTTCATTGTTTCTTTTGTGGTGTCTTGTTCCTTTTGCTATCTCAATGTTTTTGAGCTGGTTTGTGTTCTTCTCTATGCATTTATCTTCCCGAAGCTACCAATAGTGAAGTATTTCCGTGCAAAGGCAGCTGCTGAGGGATCTAAAACAGTCTCAGCTGATCTTGCAGCTGGTGGCATCCAAACAACTGGGGTATGTTTTTCTTTTCAAATGTGAAACAAGATATATCAAGTAATCAAATATTTTGGTCTTTGGTATTATCTTGGGACTATTTTTGCAGGTCGAAAAGGACTCCGAACAAACCCAGCGCCTAAGCAACAAAGAGTTGTTACTTCAAAACATAGACTATGCTATTGGTCTGTTTATGATATACGCTTTGACATTATCTATTTTCCCTGGATTCTTATCTGAAGATACAATAGCTTAGGCTCATGGTAAAATAATAATTGTGATCATTTTAAGTCATAGTCCATGGAACTTGTTCTTATTTTTCGATATTGGTTGGTACCTCAGGTATGCCCTTGTTCTAATTGCCATGTATAATGTATGGGATCTAATTGGGAGATACATTCCACTCATTAAAAGCTTAAAGTTAAGGTCATTTAAAAGGACTCTTTGATAGGATTCTTGCTCGTTTCTTGCTTATCCCAGCATTCTATTTCACTGCCAAATATGGAGACCAGGGCTGGATGATAATGCTGACATCCTTTTTGGGATTAAGCAACGGTTATTTAACCGTCTGTGTTCTTACTGAAGCACCAAAAGGGTACAAGGTAAGCTGATTCAGGCAACTCTTGGTTGAGTTTTCATTCAAATATGGGATCATTTTTCCTTATGAAGTTTTGCTCTGCAGGCCCTGAACAAAATGCTTTGGGAAATATCCTGTGTTTCTTCTTCTAGGAGGAATATTTGTGGGCAACAGCTGATTGGCTGTGGTCTATAGGCAAGGATGGTGATTGTTGATAGCAGCCAACACAGGATAGTGTGTAAATACTAATACTTACATTTTATAGATTAGTGATGCTTAAATGGATGGCAAAGTATTTAATTCTTTATCGGAAGCCTGAACTGGTATATATATTGTTCTATTTCTAGAAATGTAAAGTTCAACTGATTTATGGGCTTATATTGAATTGAAACAGCAGTAGATTTATATGTTTAGTATTGGGGAACTTTACTATATGTGGATGTAAGTAGCTGTAAATTCCTTTGAATATTTCTTGCTGGAACCGAGTGGTTCAAATTCTCTTCCCAATCAAATACAGAGTGCGATATTGTGCCTTCTTACCTTAACTAATGCTTTAGTTTCCGAGTTCTTAACGCACCGCTTCTACTGGCTGAAGCCACCGTCTCGCGATCCTTTCCAAATAGATAGTGATTAGCCTCGCCACAGATTGCTAAGATTTTTCGCAGACGACGCCATTCATTCGCAACATTTCCATTAAGCCACAAAAAAAAAATATTTCCAAAGCTAAGGGCCCAAATAACTCAATTATATCAGCGTCCTGTTCACCAAATCCCAATTCAATAAAGCCAAATCCTCGTTTTTTTTATAACTAAGTAATTGTTACAAACAGAATAAACTATTCTCATCGACTAAACTTGCGACATCTCCTTTTCATCATGTCCTGCATTAAATTTGTTATAATGTAGTATATTTTCTCCATTGGGATACCTCTTTTTCATCATGTCCTACATTTTTTTAAGGAAAATGTTTTGTGACATCATGATATTAGACACTATTTTCAAAAATATAAAATTTTTATGATTAAACTTGAAAAATGTAAAATTTAAATGACATAAATACTCATTATTTACTTTTTTTTTTTTTTTTATATATGTGGTGTCGTATGGTAACACCCGTTTTTTAAACTTTAAACGATTTATCAATTGGTCCAAGCATGTGAAGTGCCAAATCCAATTATTTGTTACTTATGGGTTGCAGTTGGAATCATTTTGCAATCATTTGCATAGTGGATGATTATCCTTACAAAGCTCTCATTTTTCTCATGACGATCCACGTGGGATTGTTTTCAAGAAATAATGAATAAAAATTACTCTTGACATGAATTGAAATTAATGACCACTATGCACAAATTGTGATGCCCCCAACTCGGCAAGTGTCAAGTTATGATGTTTTTTTTTTTTTTTTTTTTTATTCTTGTTTACTATAAACTTGTTCATTCATATCCTGTTAAATATTTAATTTGAAATATATCCTATAGCACTGGATTATAAAATATATTTAAATTCCATAAATTAGATTGTTCAACATAAAAATTTATACTATTTACAAAACAAATACATATACAAAATATACATGTATGCTTTCAATGTGTAAGACCTAGTGATCGCTATTGATCTTTATCACGATGCTGATTGTCCGCTTCTACTCTTCTTCATACCTACACCTGATTTAACGTCCGCGCTACTTATACTTCTTAGCGGACAATACTCGTGATGACCCTAATAAGGATCATCACACTTGCACACATATACATTTAACACATCATATACTTATACTCACGCTACAGATATTTCATAATGCACTTTACATGTTTATACATACTTCATATTTACTTATCATTGTTCAAATCATTTTGTACATTCTTACTATTCGCTTACGTTTCATACCTACATATACCTAGAAGCGGATACTGAAAGAATCGTATTGCACTAAATGCATTCATCACCGTAGACAAAGGATTTCATCCAGGACACCCAAAATGCGCCTATAACCGATCCAAACGAGATCTACGCCATCGACCTAAACGTGCTCAATATCTATAAATCGGGTAAGGGCCAGAAGAATGTGATCCATATAGGCATTTACCTATCCAACTATCTTGGCCATAAGCAAACAACTGGGCTTATTATGGTTTCTCAACTATCTTTCAAGTATCAGAAAAAGATATCTCATATACATAAATAACTACCGATATCACGATACTTACGTAAATATTCATTATCAATAATCTCTTATAAACATTTAACCGTACTTTTCATATAAAAAAAATTATACGTTATTCTCTTTAACTTTCATAACACATGTTATCATGATCATATTACTATGATGCATTATTTTATATCACAATACATCTCTATAACATTTATACAGTTTTAGTTTACATAGCCAATTCTGCTTGAACTGTTCAAGGTAGTTCCCAAGTCCATTTTCGACTATAATTTTGACCGTGTAAACGAGAATGTTAGAGAAAGTGATATTCTAACTCAATATATCCATATGTCTTCTTGCTTCGGCAATTCAAACATCATGTCATTTCGACTTTTAATCGGGGAGATACGGGTCTAAACATTCGAATCGCTTCCCGACAATTTCCGTGAATAAAATCGAATCAGGTCTCTATATTTAAAAATTTTCTATGAATGTTAGAGACATAATTTGACCATAATTTCTTCATTAAAGTTGTTCTTTAGGTGTCTAGTTTGTACAGAAATTTGAATCACTTCATTTGGACCAGTATAACTCAAGTTATGATTTAAACAACCGGAATTACTTTAGTTCAAGGGACTGTTCTAAGACAGATTTCAAGGACATAATTGTTCCCTTACTTTAACAAATTTTCTCTAATCCAATGGAGATTAATGACAAGATTTTTAAATTCTAGATACTTATTTCAGAGAGATTTGTTTTCCTAAAAGTCTAGTTTACCCAGAAATTTGAATCATTCAATTTAGAGGAGCGAAACTCAACTTATAACCTAAATACCAAAATTGTTCCAAACTCCAAATCAGACTACAATCAAATCCACTGTCTCCAAAACATAGCATCACTGACGACCTTCGGGTCCAATGGAGTCTAAAATTGTATACACCTATTTCAAGGAGATTTTTTTCTCCTAGAAGTCTAGTTTACCCATAATTTTGAATCATTTAATTTGATGAGTAATGGACAATAGACACCAAAACAAAAACACGCTTAAAAATCGTACAACATCTCCCCTAAAACCCAACATTTTTTCTATACAAATTTTTCCTCCATTGAGGACCACAACCAAACTAAAAAACCATTCATCAAATATCCATACCTTAAAGATTTATTCCAAACAAGGATTCTACACAAAAATATGTATTCTAAACCTCCAAACAAGTATCCATACAAATCCTAACAAGTTCCATACCATGTTTTTCTTTTCTTCTTCTTCTTCTCTTCTCTTCTTCTTCTTTTTCTTCTCTTATCTTCTTCTTCTTCTTCTTCTTCTTCTCTTATCTCTTTCTTTCTCTACCGTGTCTCTAGTTTTTTCCTAATTCTAAGCATCAATTACTGGGTCTTATCCCATTTTGCGCTGCATGTTCGCCAAACCCTTGCATTCTTTTTTCCATTCTTCCATTTAAGCTCTTTATTTCATTCTATACGCAACTCCCTAATTTAACATATTTCCACTTTATCATATATGTTTTAACTTATGTCATCAGTCCTTAATCAAAAATTACTAATTTATCCTTGATTTTTGTATTAATTTCGGGTTTTGCTTATTTTATTTTTTTAGCATTATTTTATTCCGGAAAAATATTCATTTACTTTTATTATACCCTAAACATTATATAAAACTGCACGGCATAATTTCGTAGACATAACTCTCCTCCCTTAAAAGAATTTCTCACACGTAAAGTCATATCACCCAATAGAAGAGTTATGATATTGTGCTCATAGCTTGTTTCGCTTCCAAGTAGAAGCCTTGCTGCAGTGTTACAAAGCACCTTACTGCAGGGACTTGTTTATTCAAGAATCGTCACTTCAAGAGCCATAATACCTTTCTGCTCTTCATCATAGGAGAAATCCTATCGTGACCTTGTAATTCTCAGATCACAGATATGCGATTCATCTTAACGGTATTTCCGAAGCATAGACACATGGAACACATCATGCAACTTGGCTAAATATGGAGGGAGTGCCAACCGATACGCCACTAGTCTGATTCTCTCCAAAACCTCATATGGGTCAATGAACCTCGAACTTAGCTTCCCTTTCTTCCCAAATCTAAGCACCTTTCTCCATGGAGATACCTTTAGGAACACTTTATCACTCACTTCATTCAATGTTATTCCTTTCAAACTGCAAGAGACATGACTTTTTCTTTATCATCGGCAGCCTTTTAACCTTGGCCGAATAACCTCAGACTTTCGCTTCCTCGTATCTTTTTTTACTATGTCTGTATCTAATTACTTCTTATACTCATTCAATTTTGCCCAACACACAGGAGTTCTACATCTCCGGCCATACAAAGCCTCATATGGTGTCATGCCAATGCTTGATTGATAACTATTGTTATAGGCAAATTCTATCAATGGAATATACCTATCCCAACTTCCAAGAAATTCCATTACACATCCCCGAAGCATATCTTCGAGCACTCGAATCAACCTCTCGGACTGTCAATCTATTTGTGGATGGAATGATGTATTGAAATTAAGCCAAGTTTTCAAGGCTAACTGTAATTCCTTCCAGAACCTCGATGTAAATCGCAGATCTCTGTCCGACACAATAGACAATGGCACACCATGCAATCGCACAATCTCATCCACATATAACTCAGCTAGTCGATCCATAGAATAGTCAATCCTGACTGGTATAAAATAGGTCGACTTTGTGAGTCTATCAACGATCACACAGATAAAGTCATGTTTATGTTGCGAGAGGGGAAAACCCGACACAAAATCCATGGTAATGTTATCCCACTTCGAACAGGAAATCTAAGGATTCACCGCATTGGCTGGAATCAGGTTCACTTTGACTTGCTGACACGTCAAACATTTAGACACGTACTCTGTCACATCTCTTTTCATTCCTTTCCACCAATAATGTTGTTTCAAATCCTGGTACATCTTAGTACCTCTAGGATGCATGGTAAATATCATATTATGAGCTTCATAAAACAACTTTTTCTTTAGCTCTTTATCATCTGGCACACATAATTTGTTCTGGAAATACAAACTTCCAAATTTCTTAATTAAAAATCGGCCGACACCATCTCGACTCAATTGTACCTTTTTCTGCATCTCTTCATCATTTTTAGAGCATCTATAATCATTTGCTTTAAAATAGGCTGCGCTTTTAATTGAGCTAATATAGCTTAATCAGATACTATTCTCCAATCACTGTGTTGTATTAACAAAGTTGTCATTGTCTTTCTACTTAAGGCAACTGCTACCACATTAGCTTTTCCTGTGGTGTAGTTTATTATGGGCCAAAATTCGAACAACTCTAGCTACCTCCGCTGCCTCAAATTAAGTCTCTCGCATTAACAAATATTTCCGAGACTTTATGGACTGTATAAATTCTGCATTTTTCACCATAAGCAGGTCGCCATATCTTCAAAGCAATATTACTGGCCCAATTCCAAATCATGTGTAGGATAATTCTGCTCATGTGGCTTCAATCACCGATGCATGTGCCACAACTCTTACCATTTTGCATTAACACACAACCTGCATCACCTCAAGCACTTCATACTTTACTGCAGATCACACAATATTAGTAATTCAATCCAAGATTTCCTTCAATCAAGCCAAAACTATCTTGACATTTATCTATCCACTCAAACTTTACTCCATTCCTGAGTAATTTAGTGAGTGAAGAAGCTATGACAGAGAATCCCTTCACAAATATTCTATAATATCTTGTTAGGCCCAAGAAACTTCTCAATTTCTGAACACTCTGGTAGTTTCAATGCAATTCACATAACTTCAATCTTAGTAGGTCAACTCTTATACCTCAGACAATATGGCCTAGAATAAAACTTCCTTTAGCCAAAATCACATTCATGTTCTTAAAGATGTCACCTTCTTCTCTCAAAGTCTGTAGAACTATTTTCAAATGTTGCTCATGCTCATGCTCATCTTTGGAATATACCAATATATCATCAATAAAGACTACGACAAAATGATCTAAATAGGGTCAAAATAATTCTATTCATTTGTAAACCCGAGTGAAATTTGCTAAATTTTCTCAAACGTAAATCACACTTTCGTCAAAACTTAATTTTTCTAGATCTTGATGACGAAACTGACCACCGACAGAATCGCTTTCATAAATCTAAATACTGACGTCGAATTTCATTACCCCAGATACTGGAATTTCACATTTTATAAGACTGAAGCGACACGTGACACGTGACACGTGACATGTGTCGAGGCTCATATTAAGCCACATGTCAAGCTATGAAGTAAGTCAAATGCAAGAGCTCCTAGTGGGGCCTATGCGACACAAAGGACATCTCAAAATCGAAATAAATCCACTATTATGATAAGGTGATATGTGGTAAATCCAACGGTCACTGCTGAGTGGGCGATATCACGCTGGCAAAGGAGTATGACAATTTCTCGACCAACCCATTGGCGGTAGTTACAAAAATTGCAGAGTGGGTTAAGAGAGTTTTGTATAGAAATAATTTTATCTCTAGATTTTCCTAAGAATCGATCCACAAATCCCTGAGAGACAAGAGGCAAAGTCTAATTTCACTGGCGCGGCTACACACACGTACCAGATCAAGTGAGTTTCGACAAATTCGAGTGCAGGAGTCTTCTCCTACTGATATTTCTTATCTAAAAGCTGCATGAAAACGCCGGTTTTGAAGTTGCAAATGCTTAAATGGCCATGCATTTCTGCTCCAAGGAAGTGGACCGGCGCTTGATGATAGTTGTCTCGACGCCTGACACAGACATGGATTGTTTTCGCATACTGAATTTATTTTAGGGATCGAATTGGCCCATGTGTATTTGTTTGCATGTTGCTACGGAATGAATAACATGTATCAAGCTTCATACACGAAATTGTTAATGCACGCTAAATGATATGTTAACATGATTGTTGAATTATATGATTATAGTTGAGTATGAACCATTAGAATTGAATATATGAATGGTATGATTGTATCTATAAGCATGTAAAGATCCCATCGCTCTAAAGTAGAGAATTATGATAAGAATTCACTCATTACTGGGTGAACGGGTGTGGATGGGCTTGGAAATGAGACAACGTCCAAGGTCGAGACCCACCTGGTCCGAAATTGAAACAAATAAATAATAATAAAACCATGTGCGTTGATCCGGGTTAGTCAGTAGATCCCGTAGAAAGTCTCAAATTCATGCGATTGCATAATGCATCTCCAATAGTGAAAGTCCGTAAAACGCTCGTGGCACACATCAATCCTACGATGTGACCTCAAAAAGATGTGGCCCATAAATAAATAAATAAACACACAAAAATTGACAACGATTTAAATGTGTATTGGAGGTTGGTCCATTGAGTGAGTCACTGGGTGGAACACCAATGACTATTTTTCACACTTGGCTTTGCAAGTGTGAGGGAGTCGGTCAAGACTCGGGGTATGTCGTAAGTGGTTTCATCTCATGCATGATAAAAAGCATTCCATGTGTAACTTGAAAATTATATGGAATGTGGATGATTGTGGTGTCATCAGATGCGCATTTGAAGATGGAGTAGCCCTCTGTAGGAAAATTCAACCATCAAGTACTGTTTCACCCTGTCGTGGGATCCCCTTCAGTACAGGAGTATTCAAGAAGACTACGTCACTTGCTTTTTGAGAAGAAAGTCTACATGTGGTTTGATTATTATTTTTGTAAAACATGTATGAAAACATTCTCGATTGGATACATGTTTGTATAGAAGTGTAGTTGAATTCTTGAAACTATTGTAATATAATTTGGTTATATTTTGATGAGTATGCATGTATGGGCCTCACGTGACCATTTTTACTTATGTTCGAGTCTCGGCAGAGAGACACTCGCCAGGTATCGAGACACTCCAACGGCTGGCATGTATTCCTCGAGTTTACGGATTGTCAATCTGACCCCTGCCTGGGGGCGCCATGTACTTGCATCGAGCCTATGTTTATAAATACCAGAGTTTCATGCTCCGATACCAAAGCTTATACTAAGACGTAAAGCTAGTATACGATTACTTCCAGACTCGATGGGCACCGTTAGATCATGCGCTATTGATGTTACTGGTGGGATAGTGGATTTCATGTCGCAACATAGTTTATAGTCCACGCGTCGCCGACATGGCCGGGCCGTGAGCGGGATACTGGCCGCGACACAACCCGGATGCCGCCGGGCAAGCGCTGGCTATGTACGGGTTTTTCTAGTCGCCATGCGAGATCGTGACCGCGGAATGAAGTTGGGTCGCAACCTGATTCTGTGTGTCGCGACAAAGTTGGTTAGTTCGCGTCGTGACACGCATTTTGCGTCGCCATTAAGGAAACAATAGTGGTGAGTAAAGCCTGCCGCGACAGGCTTTCCGCCGTGATAGCCGTTGTCCGTATCGCTGATCGCTGGGACGGCGCAGCCGCAAGTTATGCGGTCGCCATCGGCATGCTCACAAACGGCTGCATCGCCAGCAGGCACAAGCAGCTCTCGGGCGCGATACCGCTTTGCAATGTGCAACCACCATTCGCTATGCCGTAATCGCGGACAGGTAATCAAGCCAGGGTCACTTCATGTGGAACACCGGTTCTCGAGTCACCGCTTTGCTATAAAATAAAAAATAAAAAATAATAAAATAATAAAATAATTTGTGTATGACTTAATATATAGAATGTTTATCTTGCATTACCTATGAATGCCTTGATTATGTGCATTAAATTTTTTTTTTGGTGTGTGAATAAAGGTCTTCAATCAGATGACACCTTTGAGATATTTCATTAAAACTCAACTTGTCATTCGACGCGTAGATGGCAAGTCGAGACGGTGGACGGAGGTCGGCCCACCAGGTGCTAGCTGCCACCACCACTTTTTTATCAGCGTGCCTTGTGTAGGCCTCTGGTATTGCAATCACGCTTACTGCAATGTGCTAGTGCACTGGGGGGGTCGGTGGAGGATCGAGTGACCTCCAGAGGTTTAGCGGCACACCATCCTATTCAGGAGGAGGGATCCATGGTAGCTTCACCATTGGTTTCAAGTAAGTCAAGAGAGTTTCTGGGTGGGCCATGACCACTTCCAATGCCACAAGGATCATACTAGCTACGTTTGCTTTCAGAGAGTGAATCCTGCATGGTGGATCGGGCTAAGGTCTCAAAGGACCTGTGAGACAATGACTTTGGGAGAGTTCCATGAGCTCTTCATGGGCAAGTATTTTCCAATGCTAGACATGCAAAGGCCAAAGAGTTCCTGTGAATGGGGAAAGGCAGTGGAACATGATAGTAATGGAGCACGTGGCTAAGTTTGATCGAGTTAGCCCGCTTTGTCACACCACGCGCGCGCATATGGCCAAGGTAAGGAGATTTGAGAATGGGTTGAAGTTATCCATTCGGGGCAAGATTGTAGGACTCCGCCTACAGGACATGGACTCTATGGTCGGGGTGGCTATGACCATAGAGAGAGAGATAGAAGACGCAAGGAGCATCCGAGATACGGGTGTCAGTGGCAAGAGAAGGGAGAGCCAGTCATCTTCCAGTTCGGGAAACAAGCCAAGGGCTTCTAGTTCGCGAGGGTTTCAGAGCCGCGGCCATCTGGGGTCAGATCAAGGTTCCCAGTCAGGCAGGATAGACGATTTGTTATTTTTGCCATCAACCTAGACAAATGAAGCGGGATTACCCCCGGAGACAGGGATCCCAGGGTTTTGGGGCAGGCTAGAACGCAATTTATTCCTCCACCCTCCAATATGGGTCGAGGAACTCATATCACCTGTGGTGCGCCGTACAAGCACCTCACGCATATTACGCCGCAGAGGCCAAGTCATGGGTCGAGGCCGAGGACAGGGCCCAGAGGCCGAGACATCAGGGATTCCGGGGCATGTCTAAGCCATCATACCACCTAATGAGCCAACGGATCAGCCAATAATACAGGGTACGTTCTTGCTATCTCTGTAATGACCCGTACCAAATAATACAAGTTTGTAACACATTTGACCAAGTTGACTAGGTTTGACCGGATTTGACTAGGTTTGACCAACACTTAGTATGTGGACCAAAGTTGACTTTTTCAAGGATGCATAGTTTTGGGTTGACTAAGACATCAATCTGCAGTCTTCACGACATGGTCTGCTGACTAAGTCAACGTCAAAATCCGACTTACTGATAGAAAGTTACCACCCCGGGGGAGTCTAAACAGCTGCTTTAGTAGTTGTCCAAGCTGCCTTCAAAGGTTTTACCCTCGTGCCACCCTAAGCCCTATATATACATAGCTTTGTGTGCCAAAGGGAACCCTAGCCCCAAACACTATTTTGAGCTCCAAACCCTGTAAAACCCCCAACCCGTGAGCACCAAATCGGGTCATTTTGACATTTTCAAACTGCTCAAGTTTCAAACTGTGGGAGGCATCTGCCACCCACCAGATACGCACCGGGGCCTGGGTGGAGGAGGAGGACGCCATGATGCAAACGTTTGCAAATTTCCGCCAAGAAACACGACGCCGATCGGCCGCCACGGCGGCCGCAAACTCGTCAGTCGATTGTGTTTTACCATCTCGTTTGACCCATACCTCCTTCCACCATTTCGACCCCTAACTCATTTCCTGTCCTCAAGAACTTCACCGCTTGAAAGATACGACAAAAACAAAGTTAGTCAACCGTCGATCGAAGCCGCCACCACAAAGAATCAAGTGACCAAGGTAATGGTACCGCCGTGTTCCTGGTCTCGGGCTTCCGCTGATATACGTTTGTAAATTTGGACGCTGCTGTTGGGTTTTCCATTTTTAGTTTTTTCGCATCACGAGAAGTTTGGATCTAAATAGAGTACTAATTGTCAATTTTGAAAAAATTGAAGTCGATTAAAGGAAATCGATGATTTTATGAATTATCGACTGCTCAATTCGAGAAATTAGCTCCCAGGTGAAAAGCCCCAATTTTGTGCAGACGCCTATACATTAGAGACTGTAATTGACTTGTTGGAGTCCAGAATTTGGATGGTCATAGTTCTAAAAGTTATTCTAAAGCCTTCAAATATCCAATGTTGCTGTCTGGGCGACGAGCCTGCCATATATTTATATTACGGTGCACTCACGCCGAAATGAGACGATCCCCGCAGTGGGAGCAGACTGAGCGCCTATAGTCCGTGGAGTGGTTTTTACGTTTAAATGATTTGGGGTATTATGTTGATATATCTATTGTGATTAACATTTGGCATATATACTGCTTTTGATCAAATGGTTGGTTGCATACAAATGTGATTATTTGGCCTCATATAAAACAAGCACATTTCAATTTCACAACATTTTAACCGCGGAAGTTGTACTGAGTTCGTGGATGAGTCTGTGATATTTGAATATTTTGGGTGCGTGGATTGAGGTTGTAAACCTTGGAAAACTATTGTTTAAAAAAAAATGGATCTTGAGATTTTTGTGGAATGACTACGTCACGGTATTGTGGGAAAGTACATGTGAGCAGAGGCGATTTTATTAGTCGCCACGTGATGGCCGAGGTTCACCGGAGGTTTATTAGGTGCCACGTGATGGCGGAGGGTTTACTGGAGGTTTATTAGGTGCCACGTGATGGCGGAGTGCACTGGAGGTTTATTAGTTGCCACGTGATGGTCGGGTGTAACCACAGGTGTATTAGTTGCCCGCGGTGTCGGTGAGGTGGCCTTCAAACCCAGGTTTATGATAGATTTTATGGTATGGCCTTATTGTTGATTTACGAATATGGTATAAAAGCTATTTTAATACTTATGGATTTATGGTGCATTTCATAGTTACTTTATTACATGAGTGGCTATGTGCTTTATGATTGGCTTTATGTTGTGTCTGATTCAGTTATAGTTTTCTTAACATTGTGTCAGAAGCTAGAATTGTTGAGCATGATTTTATATGTTGGTTGGGGTAAAGTTGGGTTTATGAAATGTTTCTAGAACGAGACATAAAAGAATTAGAGCGGGAGATTTTGAGAGAAGAAATCTTTGAAAATAAAAGAATGTTATTTTCTTATAAACTATCTACCACTCCAACTAAGTTTATTATCTCATTATTGTTTTAAATATGTTTCCTAGGTCAGATAGTTTAGTAGGGCTTATTTTGCGGTGCGTGCAGCTCTTCCGTCAATTTGTCGTACACTATCGCATCCTGCTCTGTTTTGTTTTTGTTGTATTGGACTTATTCATACTGCTTGTACTAAATTCACAAATACTCTTGAATGCTCTGCGATATTAAATCGACTTATGGATCACTTATCTATATGTGTAGTGGTTCTTTTATATGTAATTGGGATATTAAATTATCACGTGTGTTTTACTTCCTCCTTAAAGTGGAGTTCACCGTATCTTCCCCAGGGATTTATGCAGTGGGACTTCGCTGTGGTGCCGGGAAATCACGGAGAATTATCGGGTCGGGTCTGCATCGACGAGTATCGAGAACTCTAGTTTCTAAATTCCTTGGGGTTGTACATTCTGTGTGACTCATCCAATGTTTTGTATACCTTCCTAACCTTATCATTGGGGCTGATTCTGTTCTTTAACTCTTGGGAACAGTTCTCCTTAGGATGGCGCGAGAGGTGGAAGCGTAGGTCGGCGAGGCTTCGATTAGGAGCTTCAGTGCACTAACTATGAGGAAAATCTTGTCGGCGCTGGCTCCGATCAGCTGGAAAGTGGGTTCACTTAGTCTTTTGTTGATCAGGCTCGTAGACTTGGAGCAGTGGGTTATGATGGCGCCACGGATCCCATGGTGGCCCTATCCTGGCTAGATGACACAGAGAAGATTCTGGATGAGGGTATGCAGTGTCCGGATGAGGACAGAGTCAGGATAGTTGGGTTTTTGCTCGGGGGTAATGCAAGGAAGTGGTGGGCGTATGAGAGGACTAGGAAAAGCGTCTTTGGGCATAGTTGGCTGCACGAGTTTTGCCAGGCCGCATTTGGGAGGTGGAGTGGGGGGTGAACAACCCGGGGTGTTATGAATGTCCCACCCCCACCCCAGGAGGAGGCGGTTGGCATGGTTGCGCCTTTGCGGGTGGTTGCGGGTTGAGGTCGTGAAGGGAGGTCTCGCGGTGTGGTTGAGGCGGTGGCACAGCCTCTCGGGAGGTCGTCGCAGGTGTGTGTCTGGGGTAGAGGCGGTTTGATACACACTAGACCCGGGCGTCGTATCTGATCGTTGTCTTGAGGCCCAGTCGAGATGTCAAGAGGGTAGTTTGGCCTGCGGGACTTCGGGGCGGCATTGAGAGTCACAGTGGGACAGACGTGGTCTCCGTGATGTAGGCTCCGAGAGAGGTGGACACACACGGGCTCTGGATTTCGTTGATGAGCGGAGTGGCGGTAGCTGTTTTCGAGTTCTGCGGACCGGGCGGTCTGATTAGCCTTTATGGCGGTATGCGGCCCAGATTCATGATGGACCTACCGGTGGGATTATACATGCTTTGGTGGGCGGACGGGACATTTCGAGAGGGACTGCCCACCCTTGTCGGGTGCCAGCCCGGCCCAGAGTCTCGGAATCAGGTGCTCGGTTCCAGCGGGCTAGTGGACATGGGGGACCGGATCGCCGGGCGGGGCGGACATCGGTGGTTCCTTGCGTACAAGGCAGATGATCTGCACCCGGTTGAGGCGGGGGCGAAGGGCGACCACTGGTGATGGGCGGGTTTTATCACGATGACCCGGTCGGGGAGGCCTTGTACCGTGTGGTGATAGGTACATTATCTATTTTTGGTGACGATGCACGTGTACTCATCGATCGAAGGGCTACACACTCTTTTATTTCACGTGAGTATGTTACACAGTCGGCGACTCGGTTCGCTGGGTTGTGGCTTGGAATTGCTACGCGCGGGAGAGTCCCGCATGGCTTCCTTCGGATGCCCAGGGTAGCTTGTTTTCTATTGAGAGATTCGAATGTGGCGATTTGATAGTAGCAGATCTCGAGGTTGGATGTGATTCTTGGGATGGATTGGCTTGCTTGAACTATGCTTCGATGGATTGTTTTGTCAGGTAATACTTAGGCAGCCGGGGACTACCGTTAGTAATCTTATGGAGAATGGAGGCGGCGCCCTCGGGTTTGATTTACGCCATTTACGCTATGGTTACTTCAAAAAGGTTGTAAGGGGTACCTAGCTCCGTAGTTGACGCTCGTAGCGATGAAGTGAGATTGGAGGATGTACCAGTTGTGAGGGAATTCCTAGATGTGTTTCCTGACGATCTTCCAGGTCTCTGCTCGAGCGAGAGACCGACTTTCCATCGAAACTTAGTTCACGAGTGCAACCTCACATCTCCTTACCACCACATAGAATGTGCCGTGCAGAGTTGGAAGAAAAGAGTTGAAGGCGCATTCTGAGGTGGTGGATGGGGGGGATTTATTGGGCTGTATTTCTGCCAGGAGCGCCGGTGTTATTTGTGAAGAAGAAGGATGGTACTTGGAGGTTGCGTGTGGACTATAGACAGTTGAATAAGGTCACCATTCGTAATAAATATCCCTTGCCTCAGTTGATGATTAATTTGATCGGCTCGGGGTGCAAGTGTTCTCTAAGATTGACCTTGAGATCGAGTGCCATCGGTTAAGGATTAGGGAATCGGACGTTCCCAAAGGCGGCGTCGGGGCGAGATATGGGCATTTATGAGTTTCAGTGATGCTTTTGGACTGCTTGATGCCGGCGGCATTTCATGGACTTGATGAACTGGGTCTTTCGTCCATATTTGGATCAGTTTGTCATTGTCTTCATCGACGATATCTTGGTGTCTTCGAGGCGAGTTGGAGCATGAGACATTTGGGTTTGGTGTTCTGGCGTTAAAATTTTATCGGTTAATATGCAGTTCGACAAATGTGAGTTTTGGTTGGCTAGGAGTGGGATTTCTCGGCATGTGGTCGTGATGGGCGTTTATGTGGACCCTCGGAGAGGTAGAAGCGTGGCGGGTGGGGAGCAACCCTACGGTGTGGTGCGGAGTTTCCTAAGATTAGCGGGGTATTCTGCGGGTTCATAGAAGGGTTCTCGAGATAGCGGGACCACTTTATGGGTTGACCGGGAAAGGAGTTAAGTTTGGAGTGGGCAGCGGGTGTGAGAAGCTTCCAAACAGAGGGAAGGTTAACATCGGCCTGTTCGACATTGCCCGAAGATGCTGAGGGTTCGAGGTTTCTGTGATGCGCCATATCAGGGGTTGGGATTGTGTGTTGATCACGACATAAGAGAGTTATGCACCTCTTCCAGACTGATTGAAGAAACCACAGTGAATTATCCCTGCGGTGCCGTGCCCGCAGTAGGGTGATCGGAATCAACAATATTTGTTTCCTATACTCCTCTCTTTGCGTAGTCAAGACTCGCTGCGATATAAGCTGACTCTAGGGTGAACACGAGGGATGGGTTTCATCCTTAAATGATTCGCATTAATGTTTGAGAAAAGGGTGAAAGACTTTTGTTTGGATTTTGGTTGATTAAAAGCAAGAGGGAGAGTTGGTTCTTGGAGGAGCAGCGAAGTGGCTTAAATTAAAGTGTGAAATGGTAACCTTGAAGGCTTGAGTCCTTTAGATTGATAACATGGGGCTATTAAAGTGTCGCCCAGGTTATTTACGCGTTAGAGCGAGGAAATAACGTATAGTGACCAGGATCTTTGTTTATCCTATAAAGAGCAACCACAGAACCACTCCTATTTGAGTCAAACAAGTATTAAGCATTCAAAGTCCCAGTCAGTTTGAAACCCTAGCATTCAACCTCATTTCAATGGCTCGTAAATGACATCTAAAGGATATCGAGTTCATCTGCCATTAAGAATGCGAGGCAATAAAAGCGTAATAGTATTGTGCGAAAGGCGTTAAATGGCATTAAACCCTAGTTTGGAAAGTTTGGAACCATAAATGCCATACCTGTAGCATTTAAAGCATGAGGACAACCTGCAGTAACCCCAAAACCAAGCTAGCAACCCTCATCTTCAAGGTTTGGAGGCTTAGCCAAGCATCCCTTGAGTTGTCATCCTCAAGGGGTGTGTTTGACAGCCGCGAAAATGAGAAAGGAGAGAGAAAGAAACGAAATAAAACCTAAAATGAAGTGAGGAAAACTTTGCATAAAAAATGAAAAGTTAGGATTCTATGAAGTTGTGAGGAGCTTATATAGCCAACCCAGGTGTGAAATGACAAAAAGGCCTAAAAATATGAAATTACAATAGAGACAACGCTGGTAATTAATCAAAACGAGGTCGTTTGGAATCAAAATATCAAAACACGAAATGACATTTCGCTATGCGGGATTTATTAGCATAGCGAAAATTTATATCACTAGAGAAATTTCGCTAACTAGCGAAGTGCGAAGATAGCGAAATGAAAAATTTAAGCTATGAGCAGTGAGCTTTAGCTAAATTTGCGAAATTTCGCTAACAGCGAAGATTTTAAGCTAGGATTGCGAAAATTTCGCTATGATTACGAAATTTTATAATCGACAAAATTTTCGCAGTGTATGGCGAAATTCTGCAGTTTCCTCACCCAGCTGCTTTGTTTGCCAGCTAAGTCGACCTCGTCGATTTGCCTTCAATTCTTGATTCATTTGACATTTCAACGCCTCGGTTTGGTGAAATCGTGAAGTTCTCACATTCGGCACCCGAAGCCAAGCTTCTTGGTAAGTTCCCAAGACACGCAAAACTATCAAAGCAATCTTGAAAACCAATCGAAGCACTAAAAGCGGACATGCACATGACAATTGGCTTAATTCATATGATTAGTGCAAAAGCACTCAAAACCTATCTTGAATAGGGCTCAAAATAGCACTTTTTGGAGTGCAATCACACCCCCTAACCCAAACGGGTTGCTAGTCCTGCAATGTTAAAAACAATAAAGGTATGCGTCTTTTGTCTTTTCACAAAAAAAGTGTATATGGTTGAAAAGTGTATGTCGAGATAGGCTTTACCTTTAAAATGAACAATTTACACCACAATATGGCAGGCATGAAGAACAAAAACCATATAAAGGCGAGTTTTAGAGGCTGACATGGTTTCACGAGAGTCAGCTTTTTGAACTTCTACGAAAATCTAGCTGTTCTGAGTAGCAGTTTGAGCCCGATAAATTGCAAGCTATTCCTCTGACACAGCTATTGCCGCAGCTGAAAATGTTATTAGCCCTAAATCGAGCTAGTCACACTCTTATTTCTTCGCTTGGTGCAGTAGGGTGCGATGCTAAAAACTCGACTTCACCAAAGTTCGTGTGCAGGATTACCAGATGACCAGAGCCCGATTAAGGTTTAGGCGTGGCCAAAGGATGGCCGACCCTGAGCTCTCACGGGCTTCACCGGACTCGAATGATTTGAATTAAGCACCTATGACACGCTAAACTTTACCCATCCACGCGTGTAGCGAACACTGAGTCGATGACTCCCAACCTATTAAGGTTTAGGGCATTGGGCTTTAAAGGCTTTCACCATATACCCCTCGGATCGTGTTAGGGTTTCAAGGCAAAGCATCACGGCTTTTATTTTTCTTTTTCTTCTTTTCTTTTTCTTTTTGCTTTTTCTTTTCTTTTTCATTTGGAAGACTACATTGGTTTTCATACATGGGTAACAAAGCCTACATTATGGAGTGTCAGCAATTCGGTAGGCTTTGCAAAGTGAAAGGAATTATACTCTCGACTATTGTCTGATACGGTGTGCGGTGTGAATTAGTTAAAGGGAATGTTTAAGGTTGAATATGTTGGAACTTCAATTGACCGAAAACTAAATCATGCATGGAATTGTTCCCTATTAAGGAGATATCATACGGAACCCCGATTTTTTCAACTAAAGTAGTAGAAACCACAAAATGTAGGTACAAAAATGATTTGCAAAGTGTAATAAAGCGTAAATAATGCTATAAAGCTTTTGATATAGCAAACTAGCTAATACATGCTTAATATAGCTAGTCATAACAAGAAAATATCTTGCTACTATTGGCTAATACATGAATCCTATACAAATGAGTAGGCGGTTAGTAAAGTATTTGAAACTTGATTACAAAATATAATAGAAACACTCTAACTCGAAGCTTTTCCTCTGACGAAGTATAAACATGCCTCATTGGATGAGCTAGAGAAATGAGTGTGACCACCTCCTCTCGTGGTGATGTTGGATGTCTTGAGTGAATCCCGGCTAGCTGCCAATTCTTTGCTAGCATGTCTAAGGAGGTTCTTTCTTTGTGGGTGATCTCGTGTGTAGGCTCGAGGCGGGAGGCCAGGGTGGCTCGTGCGTAGAGAGCACTGGCATGGAGCGTGCTCCCATAGTGGCCACGGCTCGGGCCAGCCGGCGGTCAACGCCGATGCACGTGTTGGTAGCAGCGCCTGTTGCATCCATGACGGCCAATGAAGCTCCTCAGACTAACTTTGAACATGCTCAGAATCTTTGCTTGTTTGTAGTGGAAGGAGTAGCGATGTCGGCGGGGAGTGGGGCGAAGGAGTGGAGGGAGGAGATGGAGAGGCAGATACGCCTTGGGCTCCTCTCCATCTCTACCTCTACCTCGAGACGGGATCATCTCCCTCGGGGGATCCTCTCTTTACCTCGTGCAGTACTCACTCCTGATCCTCTTCTTTGGAGGAGAAAGAGGAGATCGGCATGGTCGGGGATCGCTGGGACGGGACCCCAAGGGCATCGGATCCTCACTCCTCGATGATAGGCTCCTCAGGAATCCCGGATCTTTCCGGGACTGTTTCGGCAAAGCGCGGCATCGACAATGGTAAACCCTGCTGCTCCGAACGCCGGGGCCGCTGCGGTGGACCTTATCCTCAAAAGTGCAACGAGTGGTCGTGACCGGCGCGAGAGGACTAAGCGGGGAATCCTCGAGATGCAGTGGGGCCTCAGTATGAAACTCCACTGGGGTGAGACGTGGTCTTTGCCCAGCGGGAACAAGGCTGAGTCAGCGGGTGATCCACGAAGCATCACGAGGTGGAAGGCGCCTCACCCAGGCGTCTTGATCCGTAGTGGTATCTCTCACAGCTAGAGCAGCGGACCATCTCCGTTGTGTCGGTGTGACCCGATCTCGATATCCTCGAATTGGCACGCTCTGGCTGGCGAGGCGTGCGAGATGAAATGTCTTTGCTCGGGTACTTAGTCCCGATCATGATGGTGAATCGGGCTCCGGCGGACTAACACTCAGGGAAGTCATGGAGTAAGCTCGCGAAGCACCACCCGGGGATAATAAAAGCTGCGGCGGTGTCGCCGTGGGCGGGGAATCTTTGCGTGATGGCCTCATGGAGTCTGCGAGCCGGAAATTAGCGATCCAATCTTGGCATGTCGTAATAGGTCTCCCCATGGAAGTCTCTGTCGTGCAGATCTACATTCCCCGGAATCGGGGTCCCCGAGTGAACTGTAGTAGCCTAATCTGGGGCGGCGGTGATCAGGGTGAGCTCTCCTGCGGGGATAGGCCCCAGGCGAGATGTCGAGGGACTCCCCGGGCTGTGTCCAGGCCGCTTGGAGGCGGGCCTCCTATGTCTTCTACGGGCCAGGGAAGGGGCCGGGGTCCTGACCTCGTCACGATATCTCTGAATCCACTGAGGCTCCTCGGGAGTGCAAAGTGGGACTCTTTGCGAGTTTGCTCAGCTGCTGAGGGCGAGTCCGGAGAGAGGGAATGGAGCGCAGGCTGACCACGTTAGTGTCGGGTCCTCCATCTGAGTCTTTGGGCGACCACAGTAATGCATAGTGAACCACCCGGGTGCGGACCATGTGCGTGGTCGGAGGGTCCCATAGGGCGGAGCGGGGCACGGCTGTTTGGGTGGAAGTGCTGCGCTCCTCGGGCTGGACTAGGGCTCGGGTGGCCTGGGCGGCCGCGGCCTCGCAGTGGCTGGGCGGCGGCGCCACCGAGGCTGGGCGACGGGCTCGGGGCGTGGGCGAACCGGGGCTTGGCGATGGCGAGTCTGAGCTCGGGCTGCGGCTCGCGGCTTAGTGCGGAGGCGAGCCGCTGCGATGGAAGACGGCGCGAGGCGGCGTGGGCTACTCACGGTAAGGGAGGGGCTTGGGGGGGAAGGAAAAAATGGAAGAATGCCCTACTGCTCACGGTAAGGGAGGCTCGGAATTTCATGTTTTTTGAGGCACCGAAAGTGACACATGACACGTGGCAGGTGTTGAGTGGATCACATTAAGCCACGTGTCAAGATGTGAGTAAGTCAAATGCAAGAGCCTAGTGGGGCCCATATGGACATGTGGCATCTCAAAATTGGAAGGAAATCCATTATTAAGGATAAGGTAATAAGGGGGAAATCCAATGAGCCACTAAGAGGGTGACATGTGGCAAGTGAGAGGACAATTCTCTTGACCCAACTGGTTTGGGGGAGGAAGAAGGGGGAAAAAGAAGAGAGGGAAAGAAGGAGAGAGTTTTAGAGAGAGAGAGAGTCTACTTTCTCTTTAGATTTTCTGGTGATCGGTCCGTCAAATCCCGGAGAGGCAAGAGGCAAGAGGCAAAGTTGACCTCCAGTAAGGGCTATGCGTGGGTACCGGGATTGTAGAGTTTAGACAAACTCTGGGAGGTAGAAGTCTTCTCCTACTTGGATATTTCTTATGCAAAAAATACGCGAAAATGGTTTTTTTTTTTTTTTTTGGAGTTCTTGGCGGAAATGGCCATGCATTTCGGTTCCAAGGAAGTGGGACCAAAGGCTTGATGAGGGGGTTGTCCTTGGACAGTCCATGGCTGGATATGGGATTGTTTTGCATAGTTCGGAATTTATTTTGGACTGAAATTCGTCCATGTGTATTTTCTTGCATGTTGTTGCTTGGAATGAAGAACATGTATTGTTTGTGAAGAATGAAATTGTTAATGCATGCTAAATTGATGTGTTAACATGATTGTTGAATTATATAGTTATAATTGAGTATGAACCATTAGAATTGAATATATGAATTGGCATGATTGCGTTCGCTAGGCATGTAGCATCGCGCGTGGGTGGTGCGGGAGAATTGTGATGTTAAATTCACCATTCTTGGTGAATGGGTGTGATGGGCTCGGAAATGGGACAACGTCCAAGGTCGAGACCCATGGTCCATAATTGGAAACAAAGAAATAAATAATAATAAAAATCACGTGTGTTGGGCTGAGCAAGTTAGGGTAGATCCCCCCCCAGGGTGAAAGTCCCAAATTCACATGCGGTTAGACATGATCTCCGACGATTAAAGTCCATAAAAACGTTGGAAGGCGTACGTCGATCCTGCGGTGTGACCCTAAAAAGATGTGGCCCATAAATAAATAAACACACAAAATTTGACAACGATTCAAATGTGTTTTGGAGATTGGTCTAATGAGTGAGTCACTAGGTGGAACACCAATGACTATTTTTCACACTTGGCTTTGCAAGTGTGAGGGAGTCGGTTGGAACTTGGGGTATGTCCTGAGTGGTTTCATCTCATGCATGATATAAAGCATTCCATGTGTAAATTGCAAATTGTATGGAATGTGGATGATTGTGATGCGCATTTTAGGAGGGGAGTAGCATTTGTAGAAAATTATTCTTGGGCGTTGCTCACCGATCGTGGGATCCCCTTTTAGGTATAGGGAGTATTCAAGAAGACGACGCTCACTAGAGGCCGCTTTTGAGAAGAAAGCCAACATGTGGCTTTGATTATATATTTTTGTAAAACATGTATGAAACATTCTAATTGATACATATTTGTATAGGAGTGTAGTTAACTCTTGAAACTATTGTAATATAATTGGTTATATTTTGGTTAGTATGGATGTATGGGCCTGACGTGGCCATTTTTACTTATGTTTGAGTCTCGTGTAGAGAGACACTCATTTTGTGGCATTGAGACACTCAATGGCTACATGTATTCCACGAGTTGACGGATTGTTAACAGACCCCCGGGTTTGGGGCATCACATCATCAAATCCATGAATGTTATCGGTGCATTAGTCAACCCAAATGGCATTACCAAGAACTCATAATGGCCATATCGAGTTATGAATGTTGTCTTCGGCACATTGACATCTTTCACTCTTAGCTGATAGTACCCTGATCGTAGGTCTATCTTTGAGAAGACACCCGCTCCTTTTAACTGATCAAAGAGATCTTTAATTCTCGGTAATGGGTCTTTGTTTTCGCCTCACCTTAATGGATTTTTCGATAATCAATGCACATCCGTAGGGTGCCATCTTTCTTTTTCACGAACAAAACAAGTGCACCCTAGGGAGAAACACTAGGTCGGATAAACCCTTTATCCAAAAGCTCTTGCAGGTGAATCTTTAACTCTTTCAACTCAGTTGGAGCCATCCAGTATGGTGCCCTAGAAGTAGGAGCTGTTCCCGGTAAAATATCAATAGATAAATCCATTTCTCTTTCAAGTGGAATACCAGGTAACTCTTTGGGGAATACATCCGGAAAAATTTTCGCAACCAGAATATTTTCTAATTCTATTTGACCTCTTTTAGAGTCAAGCACCAAATCCAAAAAGGCCTCACATCCTTTTCTCAGCAATCGTCGGGCTTGCATAAATGAAATCACATTGGACATTGGGCGAGACCGAACACCATGTATTATCACTTGAGGTAGTGAACATCTAAGCCTTTACTATCTTTTATCACAATCAATTATAGCCGGTGTTTAGACAGCAATCCATTCCCAAATCAAATCAAAATCACGAAATGGTAGAGCAATCAAATCGTGAAAATTCACATCATGAATAATTATAGGGCAATTCTTATACACTATTCACATTGACCTTTATTACTTACTAAGGGTAGTTCGTGCATATCCTTATGATAGGCGCTCCCTTTGCTATCATCTTATTGAACACATGCTTAATGAATACACATATGAATGAGTAGATCAGTCTATTAATGCATGCATTTCAATACCATAAAGAGAAATTATACCAGCAATTACTTCTAATGCATCCTGGTCCCCACGAGCCTTCATAGCATATGCTACTGCTGGCGCTGAAGGCATAGGACAATCTACTGTCTCTAACACTGTGCCTCCTAATCCTCTATGCTACCTCTGACCCCCTCGACCTCTATCTCTATCTCGGAGTCGACCGGGTGGTGCCTTGAGGACCTCCCTCTGGCTGTTATACGGGGATTCCTATTGTCCCTTGACTCTTTGGGACAATTTTCCATAAAATGTTCAGTGCTTCCACATTTGAAGCACCCTCCTATCAACAATCTGCAAACTCCCAAATGTCGTCGATGGCAATGAGGGCACTCTGGAGTTTCTCACAGTCTGTTGAAGCAAGCTCTGGGGTACTAGGTACTACTGTATTTCCTTGTCTTCTTCCCCTTGTGGCAGAACTATGTACTGACTCAGTTTGGGACTCTCTGGCTCTTTTACTCGAGGAGGAAGAAGCATAAACTTCCTATTAAATCTTTCTGCGCACCTTGGTTCTCCACTTTCATTGCCGCTTAGACCAATTGATAGAAACTTACTTGGCACCAGATGCTGTCTGGCGCGGATATCTTTTATGGTCTCATTTAGTCCATCCTCCAAACTGACTTGCATCCAATGCCTCGGTGGGGCGATTCATGTGCGTACTTGCTAAGATGGCTGAATTCTTTCTCATATTCTGCCACTGATAAGTTCCTTTTCTTCAAATTCAGGAACTGCTTCCACTTGGTCTCCCTATACATATCATAGACATATTTGGCCCTGAACTCTTTGAAGAAAAACTCCCATGGTATGGGATCTGGAAGCCTTGAACTCCTCAACACTACCTTCCACAAATCATATGCATTGCCTTGCAATGGAGAAACTGTACATGTCACTCTTTGATCGAGAGGGCATCTCACCTCCTCCACTATTCTTTGCAACTTTTCCAACCAAAAATCAGCTTTATCGGACTCTTCCATATTTGACCCATGGAATTCCTCAGCCCCATGTCTTCTTATCATGTATATCAGGGCTTTGGACATCAATCTTTCCAATACTTCCCGAGCAAGTAATCACGAGATATCCTCGTGAGGCTTCATTTGCTAAATTTGGGGCATGACTCTCACTTTCGACATATTCGAGAAGGATCAGAAACGAGGTAACCCTTGATCTCTGAGTTAACACTCTCCATGTAATTTGAATTTGGAGGACGATAAATACATCTGAAAACACGAGACATCCACATCGAGGCGAACACATTATTAAACACTGTTTTCTATCCTTTTTATTCCATATTTGCATAAACACGGCTTTGATACCCGCAAGCTGTGGCGCTGACTCGGCACCGGTGTCGGTAGGGTGTCTTTCTTTCTTTCTTTTCTTTTCTTTTTTCTTTTTTTATTCTTGTTTACTATAAACATTCATTCATATCTGTTAAACATTTAACTTGAAATATATTACAGTACGGTAATTACAAATATATTCAAACTCCATAAATGGGAGTGTTCAACATATAAAAACTTTATATTATTTACAAAAACAAATACATGTACAAAATAAACCATACAGGTCTTCAGTGGGCACCTAGTATTATGTTGACCTTTGTTGCTGATGCGGATTGTCTAGGCTTCTAGTTCCTTCTTTTGTACCTATACGGATAAAACACCCGCTCTAAGCTTATAGCTTAGTGGGAATAAATACTCGTCCTTAATAAGGGTCATCACACTTTAGACACATGCATATACATTTAACACATCATATACTTATACCCATGCTTATGCATTTTTCATACATGTAATTTACACATTTATATATGTACTTCATATTTACTTATCATTGTTCAAATCATTTGCATATTCTTGTCATTTTTTTTTATGTTTCATGTCTACATATTCGCTACGGGGAAATAGCGTATATACCGAAAGTGCATCACTATCTGAGGCAGTGATTTCTATGCTATGACAACCCAGGGCGTATAATGGTCAAGCGGAATCCTATGTCGCTCGACCAACGAGACCTCAATATCTATAAGTTATGCAGCTGCGGCAATGTATCCCTAGGCATGCCTACTATCTCAACTACGGGTCGCCGTAGACAATCGGTTTTATTATGTTTTCTCAACAATCTTTTAGGTATCGAAAAGATATCTCATATACGTAGATAACTACGATCATGTATACTTATGAGATATTAATTTATCAAATAATCTCATATATTAAGCGTGCTTTTCATATAACAAAATTATATGTGTATTCTCTTTAGCTTTCCTGTACATGTTATCATGATCATATTACTATGATGCATTATTTCATATCACAATACATTAATATAACCTTTATACAATTTTAGTTTCCATAACCAATTCTGCCTAAACAGTTTCAAGGTAATTCCCAAGTCTATTTTCGACTACAATTTTGACCTTGTAAACGGGATTGTTAAAGAAAGTGATCTTCTAACTCAATATACATCTATGTCTTAAGTTTCTTATGGTTCAAACAATATGTCATTTGGACTTTTAATTTGGGAGATATAGTCTAAACATTCCGAACTGCTCTTGGATAATTTCCAGGAACATAATCTAGAATTGTGTCCTATATTTGAAATTTTTTTGGGAATGTTAGAGACATAATTTGACTATACTTTCTTCATTAAAGTTATTCTCCCAAATGTCTAATTTGTAAAAAAAAACTTGAATCACCTCATTTGGACCAGTATAACTCAAGTTATGATTTAAACAACCGGAATTACTCTAGTTCAGGGGGCTGTTCTGATACAGATTTCATGGACATAATTATTCCATTACTTTGACGAATTTTTTGGGTTCAATGGGGTCCAAATTTGGATACACTTATTTCAGGAAGATTTGTTCTCTTAGAAGTCTGGATTTCTTCGTAGATTTGAATCGCTCGATTTGGAGGTGAAGAACTTAAATTATGACCTAAATACCAAAACTATTAAAGACCAGCTTTGTATCATAAAGCTGAACGGGAATTGGAAATCGAGGCATTACTTTGTGAATTTTACGGGTCCAATGGGGTCCAAATTGGCATACACCTATTTCAAGAAGATTTTTTCTCCTATAAGTCTAATTTACCCAGAATTTTGAATAACTCAATTTGTATGAGTGATGACCAAGTTATGGCAAAAAAAAAAACATTGGTTTAAAAAAAACAGACAGCATCTCCCCTAAAACCCAACATTTTCTCTATATAAATTTTTCCTCCATTGAGGACCACAACCAAACCAAACAACCATCCCATCAAATATTCATACCTTAAAGATTTATTCTAAACCTCCAAACAAGTATCTATACAAATCCTAAAAGTTCCATACAAAATTCTATACTTGTTTTTCTTTTCTTCTTCTTCTTCTTCTTCTTTTCTCTCTGTCTTAACTTCTCTACCAGGCCTTAGCTCTTCACGGTCCCCAAGGCCAAATTGTTTGAGTCTTTATCGAATACAGGTTAAGGCGCATTTGGCCAAAACCAGCTTTTGCGATTCTTTTAGGTATTCTTGCATTTAAGTCATTTATTTAATTCACATATGCCTTTCTGATTTAACATATTTATTCAGTTTATCATCTAAAACCTTTAGCTTTATAATAGAAACTGGGTCGCAATTGATAAATTCTTAATTCTGTAAAACTGTATTAATTACGGGTTTTTGCTTATTTTATTTTTTTTAGCATTATTTTATTCCGAAAAAATATACATTTACTGTTATTATACCCTAAACATGATATAAAACTATCATAATATAATTTGGTATATTACACAATGCTTGGAACATTACATGCCAAATAAAGGTACATACTTTAGTTAAAATTAAATAATTAAATTTTGACTTCATTTTGAACATATTCATGCATAGTTTTTAAAGCGCTTAAAGCGCACCTAGGTTAGGCACAATTACTCTAGTTATAGGATGTCGTCTTGCAATATATTCGTCTTAGTAAGAGGCACTTCTTACATACTATAATTTCTTTCAAAACACTTTTATTTTTGAAATTTCTAATTATATTTTGAAATTTATATAATTTCACTATTTTTTCATTGAAATTTTCTTTAAATATTAGTAATTTTTAATTTTTTATTAATATAATCATACTTTATAAAATTAATGTACATCTAAGATCATATTTCAATTCCCAAAAATCCGCCCTTAGGTGCGTCTTGCGCTCAAGACTTCAAAATGCCTTTACATCTTAGAGCCTAGTACCAACTATGTATTCATGTTTAAATATTATATATATATAAACCTGAAAACATGGGTTTTTATCTGAATTAAAAATAGACAAAATATTATTATAAATGAAATTCATCAATAATTATGATGTACGACAAAAGTTAACATGATGCAGTGGAGCTTATTTAACCGCATTGGGCGTGAGGGGCATCATTTCTTTCATTATGAACATCTTACGAAAATGAATCATAGTAAGTTATTCACTTTGCTTTTTGTTATTTATATTTACTTAAATTTAAATTTGAAATATGAGAATCCATAATATTTTCAATAATACATCTATAATTTAAGATATAGATATAAAAAAATAATTAAAAATATCTATCATAGGAACTTCCTTTTATCACATCAACACACTTACTACATTATTTTTTAATCAAATTCTTACTATTCTTTATTTTCCTTTTTGGATATATGCATGTAATCTTTGTTTTTCTCTCAAACCCTCACCTTTTTTAGATCTAGCAAAATTTTACATGAATCATAAACTTAAACTTAACACGATTTTAAGATGTTTAGGTTAAATATAATCGTATTTTAATCAAAATTATGTTGACACCTATAACACGTTTAAACTTAACACAAAATTGATCAATTTAATTTTATATAAATTTATATTTAACTAAAATTAATCAGTTTAATATGTTATTTTTATTAAATATTATTGAATTAATTATAATTCATATAAATTAAATGACCAAATTGATAAATGGATCATTATACTGATCCAATTACTAGTTGAATATTTTGAGACGATTACAATGGGACAAACATTCAAGCGCAATTCTCTCTCTAGTGCATGTGAAACGGTGTTTTAAAAAAACAGTAGGCCATGTGAAAGTGAGCTGTTAAAAACAGCACTCCCTCCCCCTTTGAACCCTTCTTGGTTTGTTTTCTTTTGTCTTATCGATGGCTTTTATGACCAACATACTCAGTCCTAGCTAGGGACCTGTTAATAATAATAATAATAATCCAGGTAATAAGTAATAACCATAATAAATTTCCATGGCACCATAATCTAAGCTGATCCCTCTAGCATTTTCTTACATCGAAAGGAGAATCATGATGCAAATATGAAAAAATTTCGGGGGTAAAAAGGTAAAAGGGGGCTGAGGGTGTGAAAAGTGAAAAGTGAAGGGAAAACTGATCTGACCCGGGCTGGAAATTTACAGTGAAGAAGGCAAGGAAAAGGAAAAAGACAAAAACCACCCTGGTTGCCCGTTTGTCTAGTAGCTTCACGTGACCCGACAGAATAAACGAGGCCACGGGAGAAAGAGGCCACTGAGACTGACTCAACGAGACATAAAAAGTAACATGATTATGGGCAAAATGGGAAACGAAAACATTGCCAGCGACGAGAATGGTGAAACCGTCGCGGAGGAGGAAGACGACGACTTCTCGAACTGCAGAGAATCCACGGCTAAGGGCATGTTCTCCTGGTCTGGGCTGCACTTGGACTCGTGTGGGGGGTGCGCACTGTACATGATGGCGCGCAATACAGCTGAAACCGTGGGAATGTACGCCGTTTTGTTCCTTGCTAGAAGCCACGTAAGCCCCATGAGCTGGCAGTCCCTGCTGAACATCTTGCTCGCCCTGTCGCCGCCTTCTTCCGTTCCATTTTCGCCATTGCCTTTTAGCTGTAACGGAAGTCATCACAAGGGTGTTTCAGACCTTTTGTGAAAATTTGCAAAACTGGGAAAAAAAAAAAAGGAATGCTAAAATGCGCGGGTGGGTAAGTGCAGGTTAGTGGGTGGTGAAGTGAGCAGGTAATGATGCGCCCGATAGTCATTTTCCAGTCTCCACCAGACTTACTTTGGTTCGTTTCGCAAAATGGCAAATGAGACCTGAAGCTACAGAAATCACTTTATTTTGATCCAAGTGATAGAATCACTACCTGATATTAATCAAAATTGTCGTTTTTTTTTTTTTTTTTGAAAAATAAATTGTATGATTTTATTTGGAAGTTAATTGATGCAGTGTAAATCGATGAATAGTGAAGACATTTTTGTTAGATTAGGAGAAAATTGAAGCAGGTTGATTCGAAAATGGAGTCAACGGATGACCGACCTTCTGGAGGGCACCGAGACACTTGGTGCAGCCGGAGTAGGATGAATTCCGGCAATTTCTCTCTAGATTCTTGACGGCGGCGGTTGGAGTGGCGTTCCGGTAGGATGAGATGTTGAAGGCGGCAGGGCAACTGAGGGAGGTAATCTGGTGGAGGCGAATGCCGCAGAAGCAGAGGATCGCATCGCAGGTGGCGTTGGGCTGAGGAATGTGGATGTTGCGACTCTGGGCGAGCTCTGACGAGTTAACGCACTTCTGCGAGTCGTCGGGCATCATTGGGAGATCGGAAGACGCCGGCGACGGCGCGCTGGACCTGGAGCGCCGACCGAGCGTGAGCGAGAGCCGACGGCAGAACTGGACAGCAGCGGCTCCGATCAAGGTTTCTGCCACATGCGTCATTCACGCCACCGAAAAGCTCAGCGGAGAGGTCCAGTAGACACGTTTGGGTTTCCGTCTGAACCGGATATGCCGGAACGGTGTTCGACGAGTAATCCCCTGGCTTCATGGGTTGCTGGTGAGAATCCGCCGGCTCAGCCAGCAATCCAGCCAAAGATTGTTCAAACAGACAAAACACCAACACCAAACACACAAAGGTAACTGCAACCGACGAAATCTCCATTCCAGTTCTCCAAAGCAAAACAACTTTCACACAAAACGAGTTACATCAACCTGAGAGATTCGCGACCGTTTGGTTCGTCAACCTCCGTTACAAAACTTAACGAAAATCGCCTGGAACCAGAAACAAACCAAATGTAACGTCTCTGAATCAACTTTCCGAGAAACCACTTGATTTTCTCGGAAAAATCGACGTCACAAGATAATGACAACAACAGATTCAGGAGATATTCAACAAACCGATTCCCAGAAAAAGCAGAGGATGAAGAAACTTCACAAAGCAATTCTGAATGATGGATAGAAAAAAAAAAAAAAGCCACTCACAGTCGCCTCTCCCTACTTTTTTTCCTCAAAGCCGCCCGTAGGAAAATGATGAGTTTAGAGGTAACAAAAAACTCTCCAAGTTCACGAAAGAGGTGAAAGGACAATAATTTATATTATAATTGTGGAGAGAGCGAAAAAGGAGAGCAAAAGAGAGAGAGAGGGGGGAGGGAAAGAGAGATTCGTTTGGTGAAGACCTGGATGGAGAGGGAGAGATGGGGTTTGATTGGAAAAAGGGTGTCTGGATTTGGCAGTTTGTGGCGTCTCTTTCTCCTTCATTCTCTGTCCTCCTCCTGCCTCATACACTCATACATGTCAAAGTGCTCTCCTCCTCTCTCCGCTTACTCCACTCGCCCGTATGCCCATTCTCTTCTTACTCGCTTCTTCCCAACCCCATCTCAAATGAAAATAACTGTTTATTTCTTACTCTTGTTTTTTTTTTATTCAAACTATTAATAGAAAACCCAAAATCAAATTGGTTAAAAACTTCAAAGAATAAAGCAATAATTAAGATATCCATTCAAATTTTATATATTTAATAATCATATAATGATTATAAATCTTATAACTTTAGTTCGACATCTTATTAAGATACGTTGATGCAATATGATTTGTCGTCCCAAGTGTCTGCCCTTCCGGCTCATGGCCCATATGAAATGATAGAAATAGCTTATTATATAGAATGTCACAAATCACGTATTATAATAAATTGGCAAATAAATCGCAAAAAATAAATTAAAAACCAATATATACATGGAATAAATATTTTATTGAAAAAAAAAAAAAGCCATACGAAAAATTGGGAAAAGTGTTTATAAAGGTTTGAAGCGCAGGCGCATTTTAGTAGGTAGAAATTTTTACGTTTTACGTAGTGAATTTTTAACAAAGGAAAGCGGCGTTTGAATTCACGAGAATAAGGCAACAAATTTTGAAAGCAAGAAAATGAATTCGGCTACATTTTGATATTTTATATATAAATCGAGGCTTGATTATGTGTTGTTTTTCATGTTTTAATTAAATCGAAAGCGCGGGATTTGGTGGATTGGGATAAAGTAAATAATAGGATTAACTGCCTTTTTATTAAAGCACACGTCTTTCGAGAAACATTTTAACCTGCATGATTTATGCGGGATTATGAATAATGCTGTGCATTTTAATAGCATTTAATTGTTTTTCATTAAGCTTCATTTCGAGAAAATGGTTTCTGAAAGCAATTTTAACATTAACTATTTTATTACGGTCAGTCTGAAAGCGTATTTTACGAAATGGCCAAGATTAGAATACATTGAAAATTTTCGTGATACGATTTTGGATAGAGTTGAAAATTTTAGTAATTAAGCCAGTATTTAACCTCTAAGTTAGAAGTAAAGATAATTTGAAGCAAAAAAAAAAACATCATTCCTTATTAACAGAAAAGGAAAAGAAAAAAGAATATACCAGAAAAAAAAGAAGAAAAAGAGTCGCGGCTAAGGTTTTCCAACATTAATATTTTATGTTATTTATTTCTTATTTTGAAAACATATTTTTGTTTTATAAATTAAAAAAAAAAATATATATATATATATATATATATATGTTTGACAAAAAAACACTGCATATTGACTTGCACTAAATAGAGTTCCAATGTGGCTCACAGCTTTCATAAGAGACCCAAATCAGGGCAATTCCAATTTCCTCGAGAAACAGGTGGACCCCTACGTATATACACAAGAATATGAATATGAATATGAATGTGAATGTGCCTTCTCTTCAGTCTTCAGGCTTCAGTTTTCAGTCTTCAGTCTTCTTCACCCACTGCCCTTACTATTCTAAGAAAAAGCTACATGTGCTGTCACATTTGTCCACTCTCATGGTCATTGGTCCCCTACCCTACCCCCCTCCCTTCTATTATTCAAAGCTACAATCAAAATACCCCACTTATGAATGTCTTTTTCTACTCATTCTTCCATGACTATCTTGTTTATCTTCCGTTTCAAGAATTCACCAAACCCCTTCTTCCTTAACATGTAAATTTTAAAAAATAATTCTATTTTTATGGGTTTTTATTTTAATTGGCATGTTTTGTTATAATTTATGAAAACCGATTTTAATTTTTAAAAACAAAAAAAATATGGAAAATACATATATGATATGTTTGTTTAAGAATTTTAAAAATTATTTTTATTCTGAAAAATAATAAAAATAAGAAAAACATAAAGAATATGTTAAATTCCCAAACCTTTATTTGACATCTATTATTCTTATATTTATATCATGATAATATGTTTTTCATAAATTTGTCCTTATTAGGATTCGAATCTTACATCATTCTTTCTCGTATATTTGTTTAAACTTTTAATTATTTGAATTGGGTCTTACAATTTTTAAAAAATATCAAGTTATCTATATTTTCAAAAAGGTTATCAAAAACAAATTTCAAAATCAAAACCAAACATGTCCTTAATTCTTTTTTTTTTTTTTTTGGTTCCTAATAAACAAATAGAATATAAAAAAATATTAAATTTAAATAATAAAAGCGTATTTAAATAAACACAAAAACGGCATTCTTTGTGTTTTCGAAAGTAGGTATGAAGAAAAATTTTCAAAAAACCAAAAAGGCCAGTATTGTTTTTGTTTTTGTTTTAAAATTTTCGTTTTCGACGGTACCAAAAAGTAAAATTATTGCCTTGGGGCGAGCAGAGAGAGAGAGAGAGAGCATCTAAAAGATTTGACATTTTTCGGTGAAAACTCATGCGGGTGACCGTATCTGTATGACTGGAGCGAGTGGTTAGGTAGCTACCTATTTCAGACAACACCCCCGCCCCACCTCCGTGACAGCCTTTTCTTTTCTATTTTTTTTATTGATAATTTTATTTAAACAAATCATCCAACTACTATTTATTTATTTTTGAAATATTGAGAATACATTGGTCTTTGGATCTCCAACTCACATGAAAATGAGGAATGGGCCACTCTTCACTGTTTGTTACTGAACCCACTTTTCCCCTTTTTAATACTTTCAAACACTCAAAACGGTGCCGTTTCACTGTAGTAGCCACTTTTTTATTTTTAAAATAGGTAAATTTATTGATTAAAGTAATATCCATATTAATAGTTAAAATAATCAGCTTAAAATTTATATATTTGATAATAAAAAATATATAAATATTAAAATACCTAATATTTCAAATTTACAGCATGTGTTAACATCACGTAGTTTGATTTACAATAAAGTGCCTTAGAAGAGTTTTGGGAATTCCCAACCTTTTATCCCTCAAAGCCGTACATTTTGGACCCTTTCAAAAGTGTTTTTCTTTTCTTGAGTATATTTATTTTGGTAATAGAGGTTCCATCTGTAATTTTTTTAAAAGGTTCCATATTTAATTTAGAAATTATGCTGTAGTTAAAAATTTAAAATTATTCATTAAAAAATAATTTTGAGTGTAAATTTAAAAACCATAGTTTTAAATTTTTAAAGTTATATTTTATTAAAAGATTTTAAAATAATTTAATATAAGAAATAGGAAATATTTATAATTATGTATTACTTTTCTTATAGTTAAATCACTTTAGTTATAATACTGATAATTGTTTATCTTCAAAAACTCGATATCCTCTCTTCCTTATACCTATCACATTTTGAAATAGAGTCTTTATGTCATATGATAGGCATGAAGAGCATATAAAACTTATTTTAACTTAGTTTATATACAATGAAAAATTTTAATATTAAAGAAACAATGTTCTCCAAATTAAGAGCATTTATGATAAGATTTTTTACTAAGATAAATTTAAGAATAATTTAATTATTGTAAAGATCACAATCAAAATATGTTATTAGTCCCTTTTTTATTAGCAAGAAATAGTGATTTTTTTTTGTTATTCTTAGTTTAAAATCATTGTTCTAAATCTTTTTTTTTCAATAAAATGACTTTTTCACACAAATCCGGGTTTTTTATTTGTTTTTCTTTATTTTGTTGTTGATTTGTTACAGCGTGTGGTTGTATTGTATAATGATTGGTTTTTCGTTATTTTACTATGACATTTACTGTTACGTGGATAATTCAGATGGTAAAACATATTCGATCAAATAAAGATAATAAATCAAATTATGGTTATCAATATGCTGTACAACTTGAATTAGAGCTATTATAGTCATTATAAGATCATTAAATATACCGACTTTGAGTCAATTTATTATGTTATTAATTTGAATATTATGTCATACTTTAATGTTTTTAACAAATGTATTACTAGTTTCATTTAAGATCACAGCAAAAACGGTGCCGTTTAGCTGTCATCAACAGGATGAAGAAGCTCCTTTTTCAAACTAGTTTTCATGTTCTCTACGGTACCCTTAATATGACCAGACATGACACATGATTTGCTAATGCAAGCGAGCTAGCTCCCCACCACCATTCTTTTGATTAAAAAGTCATTCAAAACGGTGCCGTTTAACAATAATCATTTTCTTTTATATATATATATATATATATTTTTTTACCTAAAGTTCGTCCTCCATCGAAAGGACAAAAGATGACACACAGACCCAATTAGGTACAATACAACATCACGCAATCACCCTAACGGATAGGACGATTTTTCCAGGGTGTAGGATTGGGTTCCATGACCTGAAATTTCCACCAATCGGGCAATCACCACGTGGCCAGAATGGATACTAGGATTTTCAAACAAAAACCATTTTGGTGGATCTCTGAATTTAAATGGTGTTCCCTAAAACGAGTGTTTTATATGTTTTTTCAGGAAAAAAAAAAAAATTGATTTTCATAATAGAAAATAGTTTTAAAAAATAGTAATCAAAGAACCTTATTTCTTCATTTTGGACCATGGTCTCTCATATTCATTTTCTTGAAAATCGTTCTTGAGAACAAACTTAAAAAATGCAGAAAACGTATTTTGGTTTTTTTTTTAGGAAATAAAATGAAAACTAAATGTGTTATTCTTGTTCTTGTATTTCAAAATAAAAAATATTTTTAAAAAATTATAACCAAGCATGACCACATTTTTTTCTGATTTAAATTCTAAATTGTTTTTAAATATTTTTCATCTATATAAAAATTTTAAAACAAAATAAAATCACATAAGCTTGCTTGTATTTTAATATCATATTGATAGATACTCACTGAGAAGAAGCACTTGATCCAAAAGTCAGGTGCCAATATACATCCTCCATTAGAAAAGAATGAGAGTCTTAAGGACAAACCATGAAGCGCCAATCAAGCAGAAAATTATTCCACTAAAAAGCTCACAGTTGACAGTCCCCACGAATATATATATTTTTTCTGGGTTTCCGGGTTGGAAAAAAGAAAAGAAAAGAAAAGAAAAGAAAAGAAAAAGGGTGTAGCTTTTCCTGATCCATATTTTTATGGTATATAGAAATGAGTATATAATATGAAGGATTAGGTTTGAAGTTTGGGAGAAGTGGAAAGGCGTGAATGGGGTTTTGGTAAAAGAGCTTGAAAAGTGAAGAGAAAAAAGGTGTCATAATGGGTGTTAATTGCCCTCAGGAGTTGACGGAACCAAACAGGCCTTACACACTATGACGGTGACTTTAGTTTCTTTCCATACATTTCGGCTGCAAAAAGCCTGTCACCTGTTTGTTTTTCAACCTCTTTTTTATTTCTCAAAAATTTCTTCAAGATGGAGATCACTTCAACCTTTTTTTTTTTTTTTCTTCTTTTTTTTATATGGAAAAATTGTGTTCCCATTTGGGAATAATTACAAACAAAATACATAAAGAATATAAAATATATTATTTAATACTATTTTATAAAGAATAATCATGTTGATAAATTATAGAAACTATCTTGACCCTTTTCTTTATGAGAGTATTTAGGATATTAAGATAATATCTATAATTTATTAAATTGGTATCTAGGTATTACTATATTTTAAATATAATTATTTTTTATTAAATAGTATTCAATTATGTATTTTACATTGTTTATTCATGTTTATCCTCCAAACCAATTGTATTGACACACAAATTTCTCTATTTATATTTCGGGTCTATTTTATGAAGGGATATTTTATTTACTATATGTTTATTTTTACAAGACAGTGAAAAGTGGGGTGGATGTGGATTGGTGGTGGAGGTGGTTGTTGTGTGAACTGTCAAGAAGTGGAGCGGTGGCGCAATGAGGGTGGTGGGTTGTTGAAATTTGCATAGACTTATGGCTCAATGGGAAAAAATAAATTTAAAATGTAGATAATTTTGATGATGTAAACATTATTTTTTAAGAAAATACGATTTAAACTAGTAATGTATCGAAGAACACATAAATTGAATTACTAAAAATCATACAAAATAAAATATCATTTAAGTTAATAACATAATAAATTAGCTTAAAGCCTATAATTTGATAATATTATATTGATTAGGATACTTATAACTCAAGTTTTGTAACATATTGATAACCATAGTTTGATTTATTATTTATATCTAATTGGATATGTTTTACTTGTTTGAATCGCTCACACACATATAAAACACTATAATTAGACGACGAAAAATCAAACGCCATAATAAAACGATACCACAAAATCAAACGTCACAATAAGATAAAAAAATCATGAAAAACTAAATAAAATCTTGATATATGTAGAATAACCACTTTATTATGAAATAAATAGATAAAAAGAGACGTAGATAGGTGATTTTAGGTTAAGAATGATAAAAAGTCACCATCCTTACTTAAGAAAGATGAGTGATTAGAAGAGAACATTAAGAGAAAAGAAGGTTGGAGTTTTTGGATGATGTATGCATTTTTAATATAACATGAAATTAATTTTTAAAATATTTTGGTTTTTCTATCTTAATATTTTAGATTTATAAAAAAATTAACTAAAAAAGGTGGGATGGGAGGTGTTTGGATGGTGTCTTTTTCAACCCACCACATGCTATTTCAACAATTCTTCATTAGGGTTCCCATTACAATTCTTGGTGATGGGTCATTTATTACTCTTATAGTGTTGAATGGGCCCAAAAAAAAAAAAAAAGAAAATCTAGAAAACCCATCAAAATGAAAGTTGGGGGATGGCATGTTTTGATTGAAAGGAAACATCATTCTATTTCCCATATAGTCAAGGCCCTAAGATAAAAGTGGTTGTTCTAAGGATCAAAAGAACCATCAATGGCCACTCAATTTTACCTGCCCCCATTGAGACTTTGATACACTAACAATGTAACAAAAGTCAAGAACAAATAACATTATGGGTTCATTTATTCCATCATCATAAGATGATCATGTATATAGTGGCCCAATTCCCCATAACCTAATCTTTTTCCAAATTAGTGTCACAAAATTTGATGCAAAAGAACATAGATTTTCTTTTGCTAAAAGGGAGATAAGAAGAAGATAAAAGAGGGAAACAATGTCATGCTGATGGTGAATGTGCTTCCCTTTTCATAAAGCAATAATCTTCTTTACTTGCTTTAACCACTATCAACACACTCCCAAAAAGCAAAATAAATTCAAAATCATTAGATTGAAGTGGGCAAGAAAGTTGGATGATGATGGAAGCCCATGAAGTTGGTAACTTTTCAAAGCAAATCCCAATTATACAAAGCTGCTTTTCATTATATTTGTTAATTTATATATTCAAATAAGCATACAATATCAACCACTTCCCAATGTGCGAGCAAATGACTCAACGTTGCAAAGATGGGGTAGGTGATGAATTCTTCCCATTAGGATATGGATTTGTTGGTGTTTTTTTTCTTACATTATTGTATATAAAGTATTTTTAGAATGTGGGTGCCTTTTCAATCAAGTGATTATTTGGTCTAGTGTGGTATCTATGGCAGTATTAGACAAAAAGGCTTGATCAATAAAAATCAAAAAGCGATATTATCAAGATACTATATAGTTGATATACTATATAAAATGAGTCAATGGGTGGTTGCCCCATTAATTATATGCTTGATATATATTCCAGTTTCCATTAATAAGAAGCACATGAAGCCAATCAGGCTCAGGAAATGAAAAGGCAGTGACCCCAGAAGACAAATAAAAGAAGAAAGAGTGCAATCAGCACCAGTTAAGCACAATGGCCCTTGGGGAAAAGCTCAACTGGTCTCTTGAGTTTTTTCATAAGTTCATTTATCATCAGCTTCTTCTCATGAACTGCTATACTTTGCACCTGTTAGATGATTTACTTTTTGCAAGTATGATAACTTTTTCTCTTAGAAGATGTGGAATATGATATTAGATTTTCTATATGAATATAACATTCCTGTTGTTTCTTATGTTCGACCTTCATGACTTCGGGACAATCTGAATATTGCTTTTCCGCGTAACATTTTCATCATTGGAAAACCTTATGGACCTATCATTTCACATAGGTATGATGTTGTCCATTTTAGGTCTATGATCCTTATGGTTTTGTTTTTGAGTTTTTTTTCCAAAAGACCTCATACCAATTTGATATTGTTCATACTTATAAAGTTATAATCCTCCATATTTTTAACTAATGTGGGACTTTGGACGCACACCCAACAATCCTCATCATCGAATAAAGTTTCACCGAGTTTTCCCTAAACCCCTCAAATCGGGATTTTATTGTCTTTCAATGCATATGGGCATACCCACCAGGTTAAGTCTCTACCCGGTTTTGATACTATTTGTTGGAAAACCTTATGGACTCATCCCTCTACATTGGTATGATATTGTCAACTTTAAGCCTATGGTAGTCATGCTTTTGTTTTTGAACTTCTCCCAAAATGCCTTATAAACTCATAATCCTCCTCATTTCTAACCAATGTGGGACTTTGGGTGCGCATATCCACCACTCATCTCATAGAAAAGTTTAAAGTATATTATGAAAGATATATACATTGAAATTAATTTTAATCTTTATTGAAAATGTATAATGAAAATCAGGTTCGTGGAACAAAGAATATGTACACACTAACCAAAATATTAAACCAAAACATTGTAGAAAAATTCCCCCCGCCCACTTTTCCTTCTCCCACATTTTCTGGTCATGGGAAGAAATCAGTGGCTTCTTTTACCTCGGCCTACCTTCAATATGTGATGGCTTATGAAGAGGCCCAGCCCACTAGTGGGACTTTGAGTTTGCCCCAATTAGATCCATATTTTGGTGGAGGCATATGACATTTTGGGTGTTTTTTGCTTCAAGTATAATCTCAGCAACCTCTTCCATTACTGCTTCAAAGGTTTAAAAGTATGAACACAAACTGTTTGAACTTTGTACTAAAGAAGAATAAAAAAAGCCAAACCCAATTCTGAAACAACAATGAACATATATATATTTATAGATTTGACTGGTAAACATGGAAATGATGAAAAATGACAAAAAATAAAAAGGGTGTGTTCACAAACTAAAGTGAGTGTCCACGTAAAAGGCTAGGAGCATGTGAAACCAGAAGGAAGGAAAGGAAAATAATGAACTGAAGCCTAGTTGATATCACTGAAGAGATAAATAGAAAAAGGCATGCATGGTGATGCAGGCACATAAATGGCTAACAACAATGAGAGGACCTGGAGAAAAGTCAGCACATGTAATAGACAAAGAGGTGAGTACGAAAAGTCTTGATTTTTCTTCTAATCATTTTCATTTAACATGGATGCTACACTGTATACTTTGAAATTAATTTCAGTTTGTGTGGACCAAATTTAATGCTTCTAGTTGTAATCAAACTTTCACCATCAATATGTGATAAGGCTTTTGTCTTTTTAAAGGTCCCATTACATGGAAGTTGCAGCATGGGTTTTATCCAAACCAGTCAATTGCTTTACAACAGGCTAATATTGTATGGAAGTCTTGCATGCATTGTCTAAAAATCTGCCCAATTCTTATGAAATATTAGGTTAGAATACCAAATAACTCCTAGCGGTAAATCTAACACTTTCATGTTTGTTTTTTCAAAATGACTCATTGTGGACAATTTTTTATCATTTTGATGTGATTATATTATATTCTTAAAAATTATTTTTACAAAGAAAAATAATAAAAGTATTCTTTTATCGATAAAAAATTGACGAATTCATAAATCTTTCGAATAACAATTTTTGAAAATTGTTTTTTCGTTGTTGAAAAACAAACATAACAAGGAAAATGAGAACAAGTTTGATTCTCAGTTTTTTTGTGTTTTCAAAAACTAGTTTTTAAAAACATTAACCAAACATTCTTGTAGTTTTGAAAAGGTGTTTTAATCAAATAATCCATTTCTTATAGAGCAGGAAAAAGCTGAAAATTTAGCATTTTCATCCTCATAAGCCTGACATCTCAGTAAAAACTACTCCTTTCTGCCCAAAATAAGCCAAAAGTACCCCCAATAAAGTGGTATAATGGAACAACTTCCATTCCCACCTAGCTTCCTCTAGCTTTGAATTTTTTTTCCACCACGTTTTTTGTTTCTATATTTTGAAAATAATTTTTATTTTCAAAAATCCCTTTCGGTTTTTTTTTTCAAAAATATGTATGGAAAAGACACCCAGCATGCAAAGAGCACACCAGTCTTGTTTCTGTAGGTGAAACCTTTTGAATAAAGTGGCGTGCTCCTTCCTGGTCAAGGATAAGTGCAATGGGCTTTCCAGACTTCTCCTAAAAAGGTGATTGTTTGGCTGGGCATGGTGGTATGAGAAGATTAGAAGAAATGTGGCTATTTTCCATGTAATGGATAAACATCAGTATTTTAAATTGTGAACCTATAATTTTTTTGATTTTAGTCTCGGATTAATGACTTTATAAGAAAATTTTTGATCTAGTTTCAATTCAGTTCGACCATTGATTCGATCCCTAAATCGTGAATGAAAAACTTTTTCAATTGGATAATCGGTCTTGTTTTAAGAATATTAATGATTTCATATGAGAGTACTTAAGAGTCCTTCTCATCAGAATACTGAAATCAATAAATCAAATTACATGAAGATGTCAGAAAGAGTTCACATACACCTGGATGATTTTACACCACAAGAAAATAGTTAATGCCAGATTTAACAAATAAGAAAAGAATTCATAAATGAACCTCGTTATCAACACACAGAATCCAATTTTCCAAAAAAAACCCAACAATGCAAAAACTGATATAATACCAAGCATATACGATTCTGCAGCTTTCTTAAACGAAGGTATTTTACAAAATTCACTGATGCGAAAACTCTCAGAATCCTGGGCAAACTTCAACAAGCTGCTATAGCTTCCCTCTCATCTCCTCATTGCTGTATTGATGAAGGTAGACGATGAATCTAACGGAGTAGGGCCTGATACATGCTGACAAAACCGAGTCAAACCCGAAACTTCGGGTTATTGTTGTAGTAAACATCGTTGTTTTGATTTTCAAGGATTGGAAAGTCGAGGTTTCCTGGATGGATTCACGAAAGGATAATTCGGTAAAGAAACAAGATTTTCATCAAACTGAAGGTGGAGATTTGCACCAATAGTCACCCGATGCAGTTCTGTATTGGCTTGCATTGCTGCAGCTTCTTGGCTTGGTGCGGCTTGAAACTGGCTGGCTTGAAGATTCTGAAATTGGGGATTCCAGTTGAGGATTCTGTGGAAGATTCGGATGCTCTTGTTTCAATGTCAAGAGGGTGAAGCCAAGTCTTAACAATTCTGGATTTACGAGAGTTTGAGTCCAGTGCAAGTTCGAAAAGATTGAGTTGAGGGAGTTGAATACAGATGATCTGAGAATGATGATAAGTCCAGCGCAGATCAGCTGAGGACTATGAGTTACCGGATCAATTCCCATTTTCAGAAGCCTTTTCCTTATATGGGTGTTCCAGTAATTCTTGATTTCGTTGTCTGTCCTTCCGGGCAAGCGAGCTGCAATGGCGGACCACCTGAGATTCATCCATGAACAGACCTTAACTATTAGAATTCATCAAGATAACTACAAAGTGAAAGTACAAGAAAATATCTGGAAAAGGATCTTACTTGTTCAAGAATGCTGTGTAATTGAATTATTGTCTCCTTCTTCAAATGAAAATCTTTCCTCTCTCTTTATATCAGGTCTCAAGTAGTTAGGTCCATCTAAGCTCTGCAACTCTTCCCACATCTTTGCAGCCTGTAATAGAAGAATTCTTCATCATGGATTTGAATCCTTAGGTTTGTTTCTTCGAGTTTTTTGAAAATCGTTTTTTGTTATGAAAACAAGTAAAACATATGTTTCTAGCTATTTTTGTTCTTGAAACTAATTTAGCAATGAGGTTGAACCAAACAGACCCTTAACATTGTTGATGAACTTTGTAGAGAGATATAATTAAGTTACCAGCATTCTTAGGGAGAGCTTCCAGTTTCGGGGCCATGCAGCTGGATATAGAATGAAGAGCTTTATCGTCTTCCTCGGGCGTCCATGGACCTTTCTTGAGTCCATTTTTATCACAGCAAGGTACTCTCCCCATTGGCGGTGATGGTGTTTGTTTCTAGGGAAAGTCTGGAGAAAAAGTTACAAGTTATTCAAAGAAGAATAGGTCTTGCAGCAGAAGTGATCAATTTGTTGGTCCAAACATAAGGAAGACTACGGTATATATAGCTGAGAAGCAGAGATTGAAGTCAATGTGATGGGCGCTGACTCCATCTGCAAGTCTCTCTCACAATGTCAGTCAGGTGAGAAAGAAATGGCGATCCCACAGTGCAATATGATTGAAAAAAAAGACAAGTAAATATGTATTTGAACTTTTTCTTAACATGTCATTACCAGATTGATTGGGCGGTAAGGTAGATAGATGCTTTATGGGAATGAGAAGAAAATGTTTTTGTTTGTTTCTTTTGTTTTAAGATGGGATTAATTTTCTCTTCTTTGGATTTGGAAATGAATGGATGAGATCAAGTCACGAAGTTTCCAATTTTACGTTTGGCTGTCATCAGCATGGTTCAAAATCAATGGCTAAGGATATAAATGTCAATCAATGTTAATTATTTCAAATCCAAGCTCTGATCATTGGATTTAATCTGAATTAATTTAATTAAGCATTTTTCCAGTTTATATTATGAAAATGTCAAAATTAATGTTATATATATTATTCTATTTTTTTTTACCATTAAACACTTTAGTTACAATATAATACATTATCTTCACTAGAACTCGAACTCGGAACCCTTCCCTCCCTATACCTTACATTTTTGAAGCGTTAAGCGTCCTATCATTTGAGCTAGATATGATAGGCTTATTATATTATTACTCTTTCATTTTGAAATATTTGAGAAATTATAAAACTTTTAAATAATTTTTATGTGTGTTTTTTAAAACTTTTGAGAGTAAATAATTAAATAAAAAGCTTAAAACATATATTTATTGCTTTATTTATTTATTCCTCATATTTTCTCTAAGTTATTTTTTTAGGTGTGTTTCAATTTTTTTTTTCATTTAAAATAACCTTAATATTCAATTGAAACTTTAGGAGAAAATAAGAGAAAGATCGACACAGAAAAAAAAATTTGCACAATGTACTTCCCATTTGTAATTGTTTGAAATTTCAGAAAATATGGAAAAATAAGTTTCACAATTGGATAACTGTTTTATAATTTTTATTTTATTTTATTGTTAAATACTATTTATAATATAATAAAGTGTTCCTATTTGAATTCGAACCCAAAACCTTTTATTTCTTCATGCCTTGTCTTTTTTAACATTAAACTCTCGATTTGGACTATAGTTTTTATTCTTAAAAATATAAAATTATTTTAGAAATATTAAAATATAAGTAAAAAATATTTTAGTTATTCAAATAGACTTTTTAATGAAATATTAAATAATTTTTTTTTAAAAAAAATCATTTTTAGAATGAACATATTCATCTATGTCAATCTTCTCCTTCAAATATAAAAAAAAAGAAAGAAAAACTATTACGCCTAACCACAAACAATTTTTTCTCCGCCCATTGTCGACCTTCTTAAAAAGGTTAAAAGGAATATACATACGCGTATTTAACAAGAGCAAGTAATTAATCAATTCTTCAAACAAAACTTTCCCTCCAAATGCAAGACAATATAATGGTCAAAGATTGGGGACATCATCAAAAACCCTAGCTCCAAATTTTTAATTAAAAAAAAAAAACATGTGGTATATATATAATATATATCATCTGCTAAATTTACACGCGTATCCGTACAAATGGTCAGCCCTACCTACCATACGGAGTCTAGCCACCTTGCGTGTACCACTGTATGGCATGTGTCCTCTATCTCACATGTCTAAACACCTCTCTTTCTCTCTCTTTTGACTCTCTCTCTCTCTCTCTTTCTCTCTCTCTCTGACAAGAATGTGAGAATTAGAAGCTCATTAATCAATCACATGAATTTCATTAGTGCCTTGGTTCCACTGTTCATATGTCACCTTATCAACTACAACAAGTAAGGATCTGTTTGAACATTTTTATGAGAAATCTAAGGATTGAAAGTCATGAAAATCAGGTGTTTGTTTCATCCACCATCTATCTAACTTTCGAAGTTTTTGGTCAAATAGTATTATATTCATTCCTCAATCTATACGAGGCTCAAACCCACTTTGAAGCTTCCTAATCACCTCTCTCTAAAGAAGAATTGTTTCTCTTAAACTAACTTCAATGATTCCCTTAGGGTGTGTTTGGTATTGGAATGAAAATGGAACGTAAGATTCATTTCCATTCTTATTTCATTAAACGAACTAATACCTTATCTTCTATTCTTAACGATTGTTTATTTTAACTGTTAAAAGCCTAAATAACTTTCCGCATTCACCGCTATTTTAAAATTTCTACGACTTATCGCTAAAATTTTTAAAATCGTTTCAATAAAAAATTTAAAATATTCGAATTCTTTCTCATTCCTAAAAGTTTCATCTCCACAAAACAAAAAAACTCCATCATTCAAATGTTATATAGAAATAAGAATATCTGCTAATATTGTTAATAATTATGAGGGGTGTTTTGATAGGGTAAACTATCTCTAATTCCCAACTCATTTATTTTTTATTTTGAAAATTTTTATATTGTTTTTATATTTTTATTATATAAATTATTTATTAAAAATCATTCTAATTATTATTATTATTATTCTTTATATTAAAGTATAAAATAAAATAAATTTTTTTAAAAATATAATTTAATGAACTGGACGGAATAACAATGCCCCAACTCGTGATCGAGTTTGACAAAATAAATTCAACCCGTTAAAACCGACAGGCAAACAAAACCCGTCACATGACGTGTGTATGCAAGAACCTAAAATAACCCACTCTGCTATCCTTACTCACTACCAACGTTAAAAAACAACAACTTACATTTAATGCTATTGTCTATTTAACACATCCAAAAGTTTCATTTAACACAAGAAAAACAAATGCTATCTTAATGTTTGGATTAGTTTAAGAATCTTACATAAGAATAATTATTTATTTTCATTCCATTGTTAATACTAAGAATTTGAATGAAAAAGAAATAAATCGACAATAATACCTATCACATGATTTTAAATCATCTTTATTACAATTTTCTTTTCTGGTGCAGTTATTTTTAAAAATAACTCCAAATGTTTTTTTTTTTCTTTTTAGAACTTAAAAATCGTCATTTATTGTTAGATAAAATATTTTAATTATTCTCTATTGTTTCCATTTTCAAAAATAATTATAGTCATGTTATTAAAAATAAAATATTAGAAATTAAAATCATTTTTAATATATAAATAATTTTCAGAAATATTTTCAGAATTTGTTTTTAGAGCCGTTGTAAAACAAACATCTTCTTAGTTTTTATTAATGGGGCTTATAAAAATGTTTTATCAAAATTATAAATTTAATGATAAAATAAAATGTTAATGTACTTTCTCACAAAAACTAAGAAACAAAATTCAAAACACATCAAAGACAATTTTTTTAATTTTCAATCACATAGCTTTCATAAAATGCTTTAAATTACCAATTGGAATTATGGCTAATGGCTCTAATGAACAAAAGGTTAGAGCCTTAGAGGTAAAAATACTAATTTTAAGTTTTTATATTTTTTAAGGAGTAGGTACACTGTCAAAAAAAAAGGTTGAATCTAAATACTATATTTCTAAGGAATCCAAATACTATTTAGAAGTAATTTGATTCTCAATTAGTTTTCATTCCATTCATTTTTATTTAAATTTCATCCAAATATGAGAATGAGCTGAAGGGGTAATATCATTCCCATTCCACCTCTCAATTCCATCCAAACACACCCTTAAAGAAAAGTACTCTTCCAACATATTGCTAGTTTTCCTTCCAAAATAATTGAATAATTATGTGTTGATAGGAACTTTCCACTAACTTTTATTAGTGATAGGAAAAGTAAAAATAGTTGTACAATGTAAAGTACTTTTATGATAAAAGCAAACTGTTTTTTATTTTTATTTTATCCTATTGGTCTTTGTTAATAGGATAGTATTTAAGTATCTTATATCTCCATGTTTGTCAATTTTTTAATTAGGGTTTTAAAAAATGCAGACTAAAGTAATTAACTATATTAATTTTGGCAATACATAATCCAAAGAGGTAGCTTAATTGGTCTAAAGCAATGGGGTTTAACCCAATAGACTAGTTTAAGTCCTTTCAAAGCTACTAAAAATTTATCTAATTATTAATTTCGTGGTCTCATGCATCGTATGTACAAATTGGCTTAAAATTCAACAAGGTTATAAAATGAAAAAAAGAAAATCTTGGCAATACATGTAACGTCTCAAATTTCATACCCTAGTCGAGTTGAATGTTAGCATAAGCCTTCGTCACTGATATGTGATTAGCCTTTCAGTGTTCATAATATTTATTAATAAATTGGATTTGCTACATAATAATAGTTATAAACTATTTGTCCAAAATCTATGATTGCTTTTGTGCATGGCTCCATCTAAGATAGCTGTCCACGTCTTCTGTAAGTTGACTTATATAATCATGTATTATATTTTTCATGGTGACTCTAGTTATATGAATATGTTGTTAAATTGTAGTTGTATGGTTGCCAGTGTTGCAACAACCAATTTGAATATTAATAGCCTCTTATATGTTTCATAATTTTCGTGGTCTATAACTCACACTATAGCCTCGATCAAAATGTACTTGTATCCGGACACCAAATCCAAAGAAGGGCGAAGGATCATTTATTGTATAATGACCATATCTTATATATTTATTTTTCTCGTTCATGATTAAAAAAAAGAACGCCAGCTCATGGCTTGAATATTTTATCATGGATAAGAACAAAAAAAAAAAAAATGTAAAAATGAAGATCTAGCATGTCACTTTCGTCGAGATTATGATATTATTATATGAGTTACTAGACACATGGTGTAGTGCCATGCATATGCATTAATACGTCGACGTATTGGTCATCATGCAGCAGGTATGTTGACATTGATCGACATTTATTAATTAAATTTTAGCTTTAGATTAAAATGATGGACACATGTTTTCTTTCATCCTTTCCATTATTCTAAAAGATAGATTAATCCATCTCTTGTTTCCTGATTTGGTTGCAAGACAGTATAATTTTGTATTTTTTAAGTTTCCTAAACTATCATAATGATTATACTAGCATATAAACAAAGTAATTAAATTAATTAAACCAAGAATGGATACATCATTGTGATCTTCATACCCTAATTGAGTTGAAAGCCGACACAAGCCTTCTGAATAAACCGATAATATTTTTTAGGCACGTAAGCTCAAACTAATATACACATTCTATTACATAATATGCTGATTTAAGAATTATTTTTCCAATATATGGATTTCTTGCATGGTTTACCTTAAACTATCCACGTCCTCAAAGTTGACTAAAAAAATAAGTTACGTATTTGTGGTAGTTATAGAAAATGCTACTAACTTATTGTTGCAATGTTGCCTAGGCTGAAAATGCAAACCACCTTAATCATAATAGCTAGCCCTTTAGTGTCTACACTTGTGGTTTATAGTTGATGTGAGATCATGCATGTGGTGCCAAAACTTTAATATAGTCATGGTATTATAACATAAATGGTTAAGTAATTTGTTTCTAATCTCAAGATCAAGAAACACCCCATTAAAACAAATTTCCTCCCGCTCCAATATTACACGTTGTGAATGTCACTGATGTACATGTCTCATATCATCATTTTGTATGAAAAATGACCCTAACAGCAGCGGAGCCAATGTGTGCTTAGTGGGAGCACATGCCCCGATTTTTTTTTTTTTAAACGAGTTTCAATGGAATTAAGGATTTGCCCATATTGTTGTAGATGAAATTAAAGAGCATAAGGTAAAAATATTTCTGCAGACAATACTGCTAAACTAAATAACCAATTGTTGCCCTCAACTCGTTGCCATTTCCCTGGCTCTTGCCACTAGACCTTATGGTTGAAGTGTTTATAAATCACATTTAACCTTGTTTAGTTACCATTTTTTTTTTAGAAAATAAGTAATGATTAATTCTTAGGGATCAAGAATAAATTTTTGTTTGAAATTCAATCATGAAGATAAATTTTCTGTTAAGTTATTATGATGAATATATAAAACAAATCGTTCTTGAAGTCATACAATGCAAAGATTGTTTCTCATAGTAATTTTAAATGCACATGGAAATTATTTAAGTTTGTGTTAAAAAATAAATTTTAAAAAATCAATTAAATATCTATCAAACATGATTTTATAAAAGTTATTTTTCATTATTAATAGAAAAGTATGTGAATCAATAATAACTCTTAGAAAAATGTTTGATTTTAATTATAGTTAATGATTTTTTATTCTTTATACTTATTCGGAATTAATTGATCCAAATAATAACAAATGAGAAACGGAAAGGATTTTCCATTTCCATTTTGTAATTTTATCATGAGAAAGGCCCAACATTCATGTTCAAGAGTACCGCAAGCATATTCCTCAATAAATTGGTCATTCTATAGTTGGGCCCATTTGAGAATTTGACGGCCCAATCACTACCCATTCTGTAGTTGGACTTTCAACCGCCATTTCCAAGTTTTGAACCCCCTGTCTGATAATACTATTTTAACTAGAAGAGAGATATATATATGGTTATATATATATATATATATATATATATATATATATATATATATATATAAGAAAGCAGATAAATTTAGTTTAATTCGTATTATAAACATAATACAAAAGTGCAAAAGTTTTGTAAGCATTTATTACAACATCAAGTAAGAAGAAGACATATTCGATAATCTAAAACGTTGTATCACCAAAGAGATTCAAAACTGCAGATAACGCCAAATACGACAGATTCGACTCCACCGATTATATCGGATCTAACTTTACCATCCGAACCACCAAAGACAAAACCTACAAAGGTTAATCATTACCATAACTACTTCGCCCACAATAAGTTAGTAATAAAACACGCCGCAATAGGTCGACGAAAAAACATAAAAAAAAAAAAAGAAAAACAAAAATAAACCTAGATCAATGTGGAAGAAACCATGTTATTAAAAAAGAAAACCCAAATCTAGAAAAGAAAATGATAGAATGGATGATTTAAGGCCAAGAATAGTAAAAAAAATCATCTCTAATAAACAAGAGCTTCAAAGAAAGAACAAAGGAAAGATGGCTAGAGTTTTCTACATATATATATATATATATATATATGCAATATTATGTTTTCATGAAACTCCAACTTGATCAATTCCGGCTAACCCTTGACCATTTAGCCAGACTTCACCAACGAATCCCATGTATATAGTCCTCGAGCTTTCAACCCTATCACATGTCTCAACTTTATACAAGAACTCCACAGCTACATGGTCTTGCACAATCAAACCTCGAGCCACTGCGAAGGAGGGTGGACAGGCCTACCAGCTGGGGCCCAAGGCATTCTGGGGTGGGGCCTATTGTGTATAAATTTTTTTTTTTACTTCTTTGTAATATTAATATTAAGCCTAAAACCTTAGTTTTTATTATGTTAAACCTAAATCATACTACAACAATCAATTCACAAAGAGGGTTTTTGATCGCTCACCCCTAACCTTCTATCACCACTACTACACTCAAAATATATATCAAACAAATACTATAACAATAATGTTAACTCATTTTATCAATAAAATCATATATTGTAGGAAATGCAACAACAAAAATAAAAGTTTTATAGGAAAACATACTCAATTAAGCAAAACCAATATTATCTCCTCGCTAATTACAAAAAGAGCATTTCCGACTTTTCCGCATTTACAAAAATATAACTTTAGAAACCCGCCTTAAAAATTATAACATAAATCAAAAAATATTATTTATTCGTTTCATTTAATTACCCGAAAAATCATTTCCCTCGCGGAACAAAACCATCAATATCAACAAATCATGTAAAACAGTGGCCGCCCCGAATCGCGTAATGGCGATTGGCGAATCGCCGACCGGATTCTCGATCTAGATTTTTGGGATCCGATCTCGACTGAGATCGAGATCGCTCGACCCGAGACCGAGACCGGTGACTGGCGACCGGATCAGATCGGCGGATCGCGACTGGTGGATCAGGATCAAGGACACTCGGATTCGATTCGGATTCGAGAGTAACCGAGGGGTGTTTGGCGCCAAGGACGCGTAGATGAGACTACGACTTCAGTGAGTGAGGGCTAAAAGTGAGGTTTTAAGAGGGCCTAAATTATTGCCGGCAGCTGGTCTCGCGCTCACGCAGAACGCAAGCCTGAGGTTATCGCTTTCGCTTACCCGCGCGCTTCGCCTGAGGTGGACGAGCTGCTCTTGTTACTCGCCTTTCTGCGGGATCATTCACTACTTGATCCGCCGATGCCGAAACCCATTTCCTGGAATTGTATAGCAACACGGTAGCGCTACCCTCAAAAGTAAGACGGATGCCTGGTTATCGACATATTTGCCAATGGCCTCAAGGTTTATTCCTTGAAGAAAAAAAACTTTTGAAATTTATAATGTTGCCGACATTATGGCATTCAGAAGTATCGAAGGTGTAATTTCATTGCATTATTAATATAATGATAAGCTTTGGTGTGGTACATTAAATGAATTATGTTATTATCAAACATATAAGTGAGATGATTGGGATATTTCCTAATTTAACTAAAGGTTTTGAGTTCAAACCTTGAGAACACAATTATGTTATGTGGTAGAGCTTTTTATCGTTCTTATGGTCCATCCTTAACTCAATTGTAGATGAATTTCCTGAAGGACACTCAAAAGTGTATTTCTCATATAAGATCCATTATACATTACTTGACAAAAAAAAAAAAAGATTATGTTAATATTTATACAATTTTATTTAATACAATGAAGATCCTTTCTATGTTGATGGATCTCTCCATTGTAATATTCTGATTTTCTTTAACTATTTTATTTATTTTATTTTTTTATTCATTTTTTATTAAATCGTTGTACTACTATCGCGAGACTTAAAATATTCAATATATTCGTCAGATATATCTTCCAATATATCCGATATCGCGATATTCGACACCATTCCGCTGAATACGATCGGGATGATAGTCGGTTTTTGGATCGACATATCGTGAGAAACACTGTTCCGTGGCACACGCTACATTAATTTTTCTAAGAAAATATCCGAGATTTATCTGGGATATATCGAAACATATCGGGATATATAGATGATATATCGATATATCGCGATATATCTAGATATATTTAAATGACCGATTAAATCATGACTCGATCCAATGGTTATGGATTGATCACAAATAGCTAATTCGATATATCGATATTCATGTAAAAATATCCACCGATATATCTCCGATATATCCGTAAAATCCAAGTACCGATATATCTATCGAAACCGATATTTTCATCCTTGACTACTATATTGTTATAGGGACTGAGTATGAGATCTTTCATACACCCATCTCCTTTACTACTAGAAGCAAGCTTCAAGGGCTATATAATCATTCTTTATTTCCTTCAAAATCCATGAAACTCTCTTATTTGGTATGTACCCGTCCAACCTGGTATGCCGGAGCTGAGCCACCAAGCTCGAAATTCGAGGCCCGTGCCCAGCATGGGTTGGGTCTACAGATTGGGCCGAATAAACTTTCAGGCCATAGGCTATGCTGGTTGAGGCTGCTTGACAAGATATTTTGAAAGAGGAGGAAATCAAATCCCTACGCTCAAGCTTATTGAATGAAGAAAACAATTGAATTACCACTCTTTTCAAGTTATTATTATTATTATTTTTTATCAAATTATGAGGTGTTCTGATTGGGTCTGTGTATATATGAAAGACACTTTTAAGTTATACCACACCTAGACTAATTCTTATTCGAAACTGACGGACTACAAGCGACGATAAACTTCTACCACAAAGCGGATGGATCTCATTCAAATTATTCATTATGATAATAATAATAATTTATATTACTAGGAAAAATAAAAGGAGAGTTGGAAGGTTCACATTATTGTTGCACGCGTCGGGTCCAGAGGCTGGACTCACGGGCTTGCTTCTGACTAAAGCCGAGGCCCACGCGGGGCATTTGGAGAAGATTAGTCCCACCACATCTATAATAAGACACATTTGATATAAATATAAACACGTCTCCTTATGAGTGAAAAATATTAGTTTAACTGATTTTTAAATTATTTTTTATTCGTCAACATTTAGACATGTATAGTATATACTAAAATAATTCATATATTTTTAATAAAATTAAAAATTTAACGTCATTCTCAATGAAGGGAGAAATCATTCACAATCTCATTTTCAAGTTGATTTTAATGTCACGTCCGTTGAAAAGCAAACACGAAAAAAAAGAAAGAAAAAACTTCTTCCGATCTGAACAGAGAAGTAAACGGTGATGAGCTGGTCAAGCAAATAAAAAAAAAAGTACACTCCTAGCTTAAAGCTTAAAGCAATCAATTGAACAATTTTCACATGAAACTACAGCTAATCCACCTGCGCAAATTAAATATCAAATTTTTATACAACTATATATTAGGAATATATATAGGGTTTACTTTTATTAGTTTTATGTTATTACCTTTTTGTCATTATATTGGTATATATATATATATCTCAACTCTCAATAATAATATAAGTCTCTTTCATAATACTTTTCAGACGTAAAGACCAAGCTTCTTAACAAAAAAAAACCTAACCCTAGTCATCGCCTTCGCCGCCCTTCATGATCCGATAACCCTACCATTGCCGTTTCAATTGTCGACGAGTCTTCTTCCATCACTGCCGTCGTGTCTCCTCGTCGTTCGACAATTGTGAATGGGATTGATAGGTTTCTGAATTTAATTGTTCTCAATGTTAGTGGTTAGGCACCGTTAAAACTCACAACCACAAATTATTCCACGTGGTATATCTAATTCACATCTCTCCTATTTAGGTATGATTTACTTGGCTTAGTCGATGGCTCAAAGCCGTGTCCTCTGGCACTAATAACTCTGCCCGATGTTGCACCCCATCTCCGATTCTAGACCATATTCTCTTGCCCAAACAAGACCAATTTATTCTCAATGCAATTGTTGGGTCCGTATCTACCACTCTAGTGCAGTTTATCTTTACCGCCACCACATCACGTGCTGCATGGACTACTGTAAAAAAGACGTATGCCTCTCCTTCACGTAGATGTATCATGACCCATCGCCAGCCGAATGTATCATGACCCATCGCCAGAATCTTGCTAGTCCTCAGCAAGGTAATCGAACTTTTACCTAGTATATGCAAGATGCCAAACATAATATTGACTCTCGTGCCTTTATTAATGTCTCGGTTGACTTTGATGAGCTCTCCATCCGTGTCTTGAACGACCTTAGCCCGACCTACTCAAACATATCTCATGCTCTACAAGCTTGACTCCAATTACTTTTGAGGAATTGTTTGAGCAACTACTTAGTTACGAGGCCCAAATGAAAATTTTGGTTCCTTCAAAACTACCCGCCTTTACTCCGACCACTACCTTGGTTACTTCGCCTGACCCTTCATCATATCATTGACCAAACAACTGTGGCGAACGGCACCATGGTCGATCTCAATAATCATGGCCCCTACTAGACACCCCCTACGATACCGACCAGCTCCTCCATTGTCTCTAAGGCATCCAACTCCACTAACCAAGCTCGGGCATAGCCGCTACCCGCGTTGTCACCCTAGGTGTAACCGGCACTTTCTGCAGCATTGCGCTTATCCATCCACCTTTGCACTTTTACTAACTCTTCCACCGCTTCCCGCCGAAGCCACAGCCGATCCTCACTGCACCCTATGCCCACACTATAGTCCATTACTCCAACCCTGATAATTCTTCAGATTGGTTCATTGATTCAGGCGCCTCTTGCTTCGTTCTTATTAGTATGCTGAATTCTATTCCCAAGCCGTGAGGAATTCACGCTGTCTGAAGTATCAGAATACCGGTGGGAATCCACAGTCATCTCCATAGGGAGTGGTCTAAATTTGTTGGATCCGTAGGAGCTATTCTCCACAAAAAGTGTAATTTAAAAAGGGAATTATGGGGTTGTGTCGTTTGATCAATGATTGATTGATTTAAATATTTTAAAAATAGAAGAGGATTGCTAGGATTCTTAGGTTTCCACCTCACTTATGATCACGCACTCCCACCTCTCTTATTTTACGCCTCATCTAGAGCCATTGATAAATGGTCTTCGGCGGGAAGATTTATCCTTAAATGCTCTTTGAAAGAAAGATGATTGAATGACGCAAGACTCTGCTCCCAATTAATCTCACTCTTAGTTTGCATTTGTATCAAGCACAACGTGTACCGAGGATCTCTGCTCACACGTTGTCAAGAGGATGCCCAACTAAGGTTTTACACAGCCTCAAGCGACTCAACATCACACAATCCATTGAGGTATAAAAAGAGGAATTGAGGAATTTTTATCGTGGTGAGTTTCCACCAGAGGAACCCTCAAAGATGTAAATTTAGGAACTCCATGGAACTTATAAGGACAATCATAATTGAAGAGAATTTATTCATAAAAAGAACTTTGAGAAAATCAGAATTCAATTGCAAAGCCTAAAGATGAAGAATACAGAATATTGAGAATGGAAACGAAATATGAGTTCCTACTGAAAGATTACATGTGCTTGAAATCAAAAAACCCAGAAAAATAAAGTCTTCAACCCTAATCAACAAGTCTTCACCTCCAACTATGGAGAAGAACTCTTCTCCTATGAAAACCTAACCCTAGTGATCAAAAGCTGCCTTCTCCTTGTGTCCTATAGCTTTTATACCCCTCTCCAATGCGATCCCGCATTAAAAGTTGATTTACAAGTGCCCTCAAGAAGATCTGATTCCTACTCAATTCCCAGAAGTTCATTACTACTGTGTACCTAAGACATGTTAGTGGTGTACCCGCACACTTCGCTGACCACACTTTTTCGCATAGGTGTACTTATGAGCATGTCAAGGTGTACTCCAGACACTTCGTCATCGCCACTTTTCAAGATAGGTGTACTAAGACACGTCAAGGTGTAAATTTACACTTTGCCTCTCTGTTCCAAAGATTGTCAAGAAGCTTCTTGAAACTTCACCAATCGTTGCCAACATCAACAATGATCCATATTTGTTGACATAAATCTTTGTACACCATGCATTAGACCTAAAAGACTCCGCAGACAGTCCAAAAACACAAAAGTACCAAAGTACCTATCCTCACGCCAAAATGTGGGCAAAGTGTGACTTGAACGTGCTAAGTTCTCGCTATACCACGCTCAATTGTGTATTCATCACACCCTCATCCCGCATTCATGAACCCTAGCAAGATTTAGACTAGAGATACCTTAATCGGTTATGAACTCCAACAAGTGCGCTTGCACAGCTGCTTTTGCAAGTTCCTCAAAATAGCAAATATGAAACATAATACTTCACCTACTTTAGTATGCACCAGTATGACTCATTTAGAACTAACCACAGTCTTAAGCAATGAACATAACAACAAGCTAACACAAATCAACTATTCAAATAAGGGACCATGAAATTGAAGAAAATAGGTGGTCATAAACATTGAATCAATGATCGATATTATAGACAACCATTTAACATAAACACTTAACAACTATGCATAAAGTCAAAAGAAACAACGAACACAACTGGAATCAAAAAGGTCTTAAAGGTTTGTAATGACCATAGGCTGAACGAAAAGGGAAAAATGAACAAAATGGGTGTTGGCATAACATGGCTGAGGTCTGCTACCCAATTGCTAACACCACCCTAATCTAGCCTAATAAGCTACTACATAGCGTCATCCTCATCATCTGCAGAAGAAAATGCATCCTCATCGACGCAGTCATCCAACTCCTCTGAATCTCCCTCCAAGTCAAGAGAAGTGGCATCCGGCCAACATGCTCTCCTCGAAAATATGACTCGAGCCTAGAGAGAGCCTCGCGGTCAAGCCGTCTGCTTTCCCCCAAAATGCATTTGAAACCACCCTTTTATTCGACGCTCCATTCTCTTCAACGGGATGAGCCACAGTACCTGTCAGATGAAGGTAGCTCCTTAGAATAACAGCCACCGGAGGCCAAGAAGGTCGGGGTCTCATGGATGCGCCGCCTCGCCCCGCCTATGTTTTGTTTGTATCAGCCCCAACCTAGAAGCACCCTTTCCCTTAGCCGCCCTCATTCCCGCTAGCCTACAAGACTCACAAGAGACGTGGAATGGAATATAGTCTACTTTCATGCGAGAACTGCAGGAAGTCCCTCATCACACACCATATTAATAAAGCATAATCGATAAGTTTCCCGGTCATAACCTCATATAAGAACTCGACTCGTTTCTCATCGAGATTTCTCATTGCCCGAGGTCCGATTCTCCTATCATGAATAATCTTATTCATCAATGAGATCGCTCGAGCTTCCCCGTACGCAATTCTTTACGCACAAATCCATTCATGGTCACAGGTGAGTGCACATAACCTCGCCGAACAACCGCATCGAAATCGCGATAGCCCTAAGTGGGCAAGGGTCGGTCTGGCGCACAGGCTACATAACGTAGCGAATGAGCTTATCGAATCAAAGGGTAACTGTGACCGCTTACCCATCACCGTGTCTCTAAGAAGGTCTCTACTTCGCCGATTTTCTTCTTCATACGTACAAACTCCCAACAGTGAGGTAAATATCCCCGAACCCCGCTGCACACAAACCGCATATTCCCTGCTCTGAATAACACCCCGATTGGATGAGAGCACAGAATGTTCCAACTTCACACCTCCGCAAAGGGAAACCCCCATTCGCACCGACCGCCCATTTTTCCCCGCTCCGACCTCAGCCCTCAAGAAACATAACCTCTATCTCATCATCACTCCGATACTTCCCTCACTTTCAAGACGACCATTCGCTTCCCTCGCTTTCTTTACTGGCTGTGAGGAGCCCAATTTTCTTTTCTTCACGGCCCGCGGCCCTCTCCATGCAGGAGTGCCAGTCCTTTTCCTTTCCAAAGAGTTTCCCGATCTTGCCATAGATATGGCAAGAATGGTAAATGATGCCCCGTATGGGTCAGCCACATATAAACAATATCCCAAAAGCCCGTCTCCAAAAGCAGCTCGAGCCGGTCCCGCGGGCAGATCGTGATGCAATTTTCTCCCCATATCACTTCAACCTAAACCACCAAGTAAAGAAACCACCAACAAAACCAACCAAACAAGTCCATGTATAATAGTGGATACACAAAAATCGCTTTCAAGGAGTCAAGAAGAGGCTTACCACGGCCCGTATTTCCATGAATGCATAAGAACTGGCCCGAGCGATGAAACACCGCGTATAAAACGAACTTGGGGTTGCTTTCAGCGAGGGCACAAAGGGTTGTGGTTTGGTTTGTTTAGAGAACGGATGGGTCAGTGGAATATCAAAAGGCATATAATTTGGGGTTAAAACCCTATTTGCCTAAAACCGTACCGCATGTACCAAAGATAATTTAGTGGTGTACCTAAGACACTTTGCCATCGCCTTTGTGTAAGGTACCAGACATGTCATGTACCAGACACTGCTCCACTTTCGCATTTTTTTTCATATATATTTTTGCAAATTTTGAATAAGGGTGCCGATGTAATTGGTCTCATAACCGCTTCCATCCGTGGTTTCACCGCATGCTCACCTTTTCTTTTGCTCATTCTACCCAAACTGATCAGATTCACGGAGCTGGTCAACACTCCTTCTTCGATACTTTCAATCTTCCACGGGTCCACCGCTTCAGTTGATCGTGGTTCTTAGGGTTCGAACTAACTTGGCAACTTAGCTCAAAATAGGTGCAAGGGTGAGACAACACGTAGTTCGCAGTGTACATAGAAATACGTATTCTAATCATTTTCCAGCTTATGCAAGATGTTCCTCAAAGACTACGATGTACGTAGCTAATATGACACGCCAAATCGATGCACAATCGGGAGCACGCTGCAAGATAAAAGTATAGACGTTAGTCTGCGGGTTTGTGTGGGCATTAAGGGCGTAATCGCGAAGAGGATAAAGTCCAAAAGATGAATATAAAGATTTTGTGCATGTTGTTGAAGTGTACATGCAATGAGATGATGTGGAGTGTGTGTATGAGATCACAAGTAAGGCACATCACAGTCAAGTATTATACCTAAAAGAGCCATAATTTGAAAATTTGACCACACCGAACATGTAACAAGCGCATAGTTAGGTTCAACCAGTGTACGCCCACCCCCACAACAGAAACAAGCATTGCCCTCAATGCATAGAAACTAAGGGTACCCCCACAACAGAATGGGAGGCAACATAGAAATTAGGTCCCCTATTTTTTTTTCTAATTTTATATTTTATATTTTTTATTTTACTTTTATTTTGGCTTATTTATGTTTTAATGAATAGGCAAATGAAATAGAGACAATAGAGATAAAATGCAAAAACAAAATAAAACAAAATCAAACTATATACAACAAGTTGAGAAACGACTGTATTTATGGGAATCTTGCAGAGCTGATCTACCAAATCCTCATCAGTGCTCTCAAGATTGAAATGCTCGAGGAATGGCTTCGAGGCGTTTGACCATTGACTTTGGAAGGACTTTCCGCATCCGATTTTCAATTCCAGCCCGTATGGATAAAATCACCTTGATGATGAATGGGCCACCAACGAGAGCTAAGTTTTCCGAAGTGCAACTGGAGTCGTACATCGCGATTTCTTTGGTTTGTCTCGAATCGCTCCGAGCAATAGATTTGTCATGGAACAACTTGAGCCGCTCCTTGTAAATTCGGGAGCTTTCATACGACTCTCGCCGCAATTCATCAAGCTCATTTAGTTGCAATAAGCGCCGCTACTCCGCTTGAGTTAGATCGAATTAAAGTTCTAATGAATTTCAAGAAGCCCGATGTTCCTATTTCAACCGGTAGATGATGTTCTTCCATGTAAACAAGGTTTCATAGGGAGACATACCAAGAACAGTTTTAAAGGCGGAACGGTAGGCCCAAAGAGCATCAATAAGCTCGAAGTGACCAATCTTTGCGATTGGGCAACCGTTTCCAAATATGTTTGATCTCCCATAATGGCAAATTCAATGACCATTAACCGTGCAGGCGTTGAAACTTATGGTGACTCCATATTTTTTTAACAGATTTTCAAAAGATCGATTACAGAAATGGAGTCCACCATCACTAATAATTGCCCGAGGTATTCCAAAACGAGAAAAAATGTGTTCTTTTATAAATTTCAAAACAACCTTGTGGTCATTAGTTCTCGTCGGAATAGCCTCAACCCACTTTGACACATAATCAACAGATAACAGAATGTATAGGTACCCACAAGAAGGGGGGAACGGCCCCATGAAATCTATACCCCAACAGTAAAAAATTTCAATGATTACATGGGGTAAGAGGCCATCATGTTTCGTTTTGTGACCCCACCTAATTGTTAGTATTGAGCACACGTTTGCAAAATTCGAAACAATCTTTAAATAAGGTAGGCCAGTAAAAACCAGCTTGCAAAATCTTATATGCTGTTTTTCAGAGAAATGCCCTCCACAAGCTTCGGAATGGCAAAGGTTAGGATCCCGACCGCTTCATCATCAAGTACATCTTCATTAATTGATCGTGACATTATTTAAATAGATATGATCGGCCAAAGTAATATTTTTAATATCTGCCAAAATTTCTTTTTCGTTGAGAAGTCCATTGTGTTGATTTGACCAGCTGACTAGGTAATTTACAATGCCTGCATTCAAGGGCAATGAACAAGAGAGAAAAGTTGCTCATCAGAAAATCGTCGCCATGGTAAACCAAGGCGAGAATCGATTTTCGAACTAAGCTTAGATAAATGGTCAGCAAACCACATTCTCGACCCCCTCTTTTATCTGATGGTTATATCGAATTCCTCGACATAGTAAAATCCACCTAGCTAACCAAGGTTTGGTGTCCCGCTTTAGAGCAGTGTACTTCAGTTGCCGCATGATCCGTGGAAAAATGGTTACAGAGAGCCTACAATGTATGACCTGGAATTTTCTAGTAGCGTAAGACGCATGCTTAAAAAAAACTCTTTTTCGTGGTCAGTAGTTTGCCTGAGCTTGAGTCTAGTGTCTTGTCGGGCATAATAGATTACAAAAGCCTTTTGTCTTCCCTTGTCCTAAAACAGCCCCTAGCATAATCACTAAATAGCCACACATGATCTCAAAACAAGAAGGTCCGTGAATTAGGGAGACCGCATATTGTGGTGACACTAACATAGTTTCAGCTTAACAAAAGCCGCCTTCACAAGCCCGTGACCATGGAAGAGACATCTTTAGCAAGCAATGTACATAAGGGGCGCAGCGATACGCTAAAATCTTTTATAAATCTCCTATAAAATCCGGGAAGATGTCCCAAAAATGATCCGATGTCTCTAACACACTTAGGGAGAGGTGTAAATCTGGAGATCAGCCTCCGACTTGGTCTTATCAACTCTCAATTCCAAATTTTTGACACTATGGCCTAAGACAATCCCTTGTGTCACCATGAACCCAATTTAACACAAGGTTTTTCTCTTGACATCTCTCCAAAACTTTTCGTAGATTCTCCAAACAGTCCTCGTAAGAGTCACCAAAAACTGAGAAATCATCCATGAAGATTTCCACGATTTCTATCATGTTACCGGTGGTTCCCATCATGCACCGTTGAAAGTTCCGGCATTACATAATCCAAAGGGCATTTTCCTAAAGGCAAAAGTACCAAAAGGACATGTGAATGTCAAGCTTCTCGATCTTTCAAGCTATCTCAATTTGATTGTAACTCGAGTACCGCCGAAAACAATAGAATTCATGCCCTGCAACTCTCTCTAACATTTTATCAACAAATGGAAGAGGAAAATGGTCTTTCCTAGTACCCACATTAAGTTTCCTATAATCTATGCAGACCCGCCAACCTGAAGTGACACGAGTAGGAATGAGCTCATTGATTTCACTGGGCGACCACAAGAACTCCGCATTTCTTAGAAACTACTCCGTGTCGGGCTAACCCACTCACTGCCCGCAATAGGGTAAAATAACACCTACATCAAAGAGTTTTAATACTTCCTTCTTACCACTTTTCATTATTGGGTTTAGTCGCCTCTCGGGTGGTTGCCTGCAGGTTTTAACATCCTCTTCTAAATGAATTCTATGTGTGCGCATCATGCCAATTCCTTAATATCTGCAATTGTCCATCCTAGAGCAGTTCGGTGTGTTCTCAACATTCCAAAAGGATTTTCTGATTCATTCTAAGGAAGAAGATATGATTGACTGAAAAGCTCTTCCACCCCAAGAAGGCATATTTCTCAGGTGCATGGTAAGGGTTTCAACCAAGCTTAAAGTGGCTCTTCTAAGGCAAATGTCATTCTCATTCAAGGGCAATGGTTCAAATTTAGGTGCCCGCCATTCACGCCAATACCGTTATGCTCAATTATGGAGTGTAGGATTCCGATCTAGTGTGGTCACTTCCTCGCCCCAATGGCTTACCAAACATGACATAAGAGAGTCATCATGTGAGACATTGTCTAAGCATTTCAGAATACGTAATCAACTATGTCAATTTCACACACTTCATCTTCATCTCCCATTCCCTTTGATAATGATTAAAGATATTCGAGATTAATAAATATGTTCCCAAATGATAGTGTCATTAGTTCCCCTCCCCTACAATGTATAATGGCATTAGTTACGCTAAGAATGGTCTACTAAGAATCACTGGGAACTCAGTTCCTTGATTCACCACAGTTTGAAAATATACCAATAAGATCCAGGGAAGTAGAACTTGTCCACTTGTACTAATACATCCTTCACTATCCCTCTAGGAATTTTTACACTACTGGCCACCCACCTGGAGAGTGATATCGTCGGCTCTAATCTCCTAACCCTAGGTCCATATACCGAAAAGTATAACAAATTAACACTCTGCTTCCTAACCACTAGAGCATGTCCTAACTTGAATTCCCCAATAATATAGAAATAGTAGTAGTTTCCCGATCTTTGTATTTTGGGGGCAAGTTGCTTGAATCGTTGAGGTAGATTGTCTACCATGAATGCCTCCTTGTCGACTCCTAGTTTCCTTTTACCGTGCACAAATCCTTTAGAAACTTAGCATACATGGAATTTGCTTATTGTATACCAGTAAAGGAATGTCTACTTCACTTATTTGAACAATTCATAGATCTCGTAATGGTTATTCACTCTTCGGGGTTCTCAAATTCATGAGGATATGGAGTCAAGGAATATGGGTAGCCTTATCTTCCTCCGCTCACCATCACAACATTCGGCCCTGGGGTGGGACATAAGGCTTCATTCCTCGACACCTCATCATCTCTCGATCGATTCACTTTGAGACTCTGTAATGGTTCTTGTTGGGATGGTTTTGTCAACTACCTTAATTATTGAAGAGTAGTAATGTTCTACAATGTTCAAAAGTACCTCACTTTTGACTTTGAAACTCCTAATAATTTATTTCGACCTGTGGTTTCGGGATGGGTCGAGATGGGAAGCCTTCTCCCGCTGAAAATTACCCATGTAGGAGGTCAAATTTTAGTTATTTTGGGATCTCACATCATTCAACAAAATCCACAGGGAAGTAGAACTTGTCCACTCAGATCAATACATCCTTCACTATCCCTCTAGTCCCTTTACACTACGGTCACTAATCGAGAGTGATATTGATCGCCTCTAATTCTCCTAACCCTAGGTCCATATATACCAGTGGTAAGTAACAAATTAACACTCGCCCTAAATCCACTAGAGCATGTCCCAACTTAGGTTCCCTACTACTATAAAATAGTGTGGCTTCCCAATCTTTGTATTTTGGGGCAAGTTGTTTCGAATCAGTGAGGTAGATTGTTCAGTCATGAATGCCTCCTTTTTGACTCCTAGTTTCCTTTTTACCGTGCACAAATCCTTTAGAAACTTAGCATATGATGGAATTTGCTTAATAGCATCTAATAAAGGAATGTTCAATTTCACTTGTTTGAACAATTCATAGATCTTTAATGGTTATTCACTTTGGGGGTTCTCAAATTTCTAGAGGATACGGAGCGGAGAACAATGGGCAATTTTATCTTCCTCCGGGCTCACCATCAATAACATTTTGTCCCAGTGGACATGAGGCTTGTCCGATACCATCTCCGATCGATTCACTTTGAGACTCTGTAATGGTTCTTTGGCAGATGGTTTGCCAACTACCTTACCGCTTCGGGTTATAGTAACAAATTCTTACAATGTTCAAAAGTAATTTCTCACTGACTTGAAACTCCCACACCATTGACTCGTGGGTTTGGATGGGTCGAGATGGGAGCTCCCTTCTCCCGTTGAGTACCACTCAGAGGAGGTCGCCTTAGTTATTCAGATCTCACATCATTCAACGCTAGTCAATCCGTGTTTGTGGATTGCTGAGTCTCAGATAAATCGTGTTACTATATCCTCCAAACTTCTCTTATGTGGAGGTTGATAAGGGTGGATTTGATTCCTTGATTCGACGGATGGAAACCTGATTAGAGTTCATATAGGAAATCCTTGGGGCCTTGATTCGAAACGGAGGACTGGAATTTGGAAAACCTTGGCTTGCACAGACCTTGTCATTGCAAGTTATGTGGGCCTCTCATTTCTCCAACTAAAATTAGATGCTTACTCCCATCCGTGATTATATACTCTGCAGTATGGAGAATCTGAAAGGCTTCTTGGTGAAGCAAGAGCATTAGCCTTGTTCTATCCGAATTGCTCCCTTAACTTGAGGAAGGCTTCAAGTGATAGCCTGAAAGTGTGTAGGGTCATCACATATTATGCATGGCTCCTCCACTCTGGGTGCAATAGGTACAGAGGGTACTTGAGGTACACTAGTTACCTCGTTCACCTTTTTCATCTCTATAGCCTCTAATTTCCTTGTTAAATTAGCAATTTTCGCTTGCAATTCATCATTTTCTTTCAAGTGATGGATTCCTCCCCCTATAGGCGTACTATGCACTTTAGCAAAGGTTCACTGAGAGGTGTTAGTCTCCCATGTTCGGCATTTTTCGCTATGGTGTCAAAGAGTTGAATTGCTCTAGCACTCTTTTCAGGAATTCATCGCACACACGGCCTGATGTATTGTTTATTATTCAAGGATAGTCCTGATTTAAAGTACACACATACTGTCTCTACATCCAATCCATGATGAGGGATGCTATGGAGGAGATCCTTTTAGATCTCTCCCATATCAGCATTAGTGTTGTTCACCCTTGCCGTAAAAGTTCGAATTGACTTATGAGAGCATTGGTACATGTAGAGGGAAAAATTTGTTGAGGAACTTTATTTCGCATATTTTCCTGGCGTAAAATTGAATTAGGCGAGAATGAAACCAAATTTTGGATTTCTCCTTTAGAGCAAAAGGAAACAAAACCAAACAGATTATGTGGAGAGGTGAACCAGTAGAGAGAAATGCACTGCAAACATCCTCGAAGTCTCTCATGAATGAATAGGGGTTCTCGACCCCGTGGTATACAAGTAAAAGACTCGATCATTCGACTTCACATGAGGAAATTGATCGCTCCTTCGTAGGCGATCATATTATGAGCTCACAGGGTTCGCTGAGGTTGCAAGTATCTCTGAGAGTTCTTTCCACATTAAAGGAGCGTGGGGAGCCCTATATTGATTTCGCTTGAAAGTTACCATTTCCTCCTATTACCGTGCTATCGGGAGTGTAACATCATCTCCTCAGGATGTTCATGATTCTCGCGGGTTAACAGAAATCCCTTGAGTATGTTCATTAAACAAATGTTGTTGATTTCCGGGATGATCCATTTGAGGTAAAATGTTATCTTGAAACACTTGACTTATTAAGGATTCCTCAGAATTTTTTGGGGTGCATTTCCTTACAGTCATGCTTGCTGCTCCGAGCCCAAACCGACATGCGCACTAAACCTACCCGTCCAAGAAAACACCCAATCGAGATTTCACAAAAACAAATTAAAAAGAAGAGCGGAGAACGTATCGACGGTAATGCAACTGCAAATTACCTCTAGCTTTCCTCGCATCAACCAAGCCAAGGTTACCCTCTAAAATCCGCGCCAAAAATGCTTCGTTCTTATTCGTATGCTGAATTCTATTCCCAAGCGTAGGAATTAAGGTTGTCTAGCATTGTAATATTGTGGGACTCCATAGGTCATCTCCACAGGGAGTGGTCTAAATTTGTTGATTCGTAGGAGCTATTCTCCACAAAAAGTGTAATTTAAAAGTGAACATGGGTCGTGTTGTTTGATTGAATACTGCTTTGATTTAAATATTTTTAAAATAGAAAGATGATCATGGGATTCTTAGGTTTCCACTCACTTATGATCACGTAATTCCCACCTCTATTTTGATGGGCCTCATCTAGGAGCTATTGATAAATTGTCTTCGATGGAAGATTTCTCCTTTAAATGCTCTTTTGAAAAGAAAGATGATCGAATGATGTTAAGCACTTGTTCCCAATTAATCTTACTTTAGCTTGCATTTAGATCACACAACGTGTACCGAGGATCTCTGCCTACACGCGTTGTCAAGAGGATGCCCAACTAAGGCTTTACACGCTTCAACAAGCTTAATAACATCACACAATCCATTGAGGTATAAAAGAGGAATCGAGGGAATTTCCCTTGATCTGTGAGTTTCCACCATAGAACCCCCAGCATAGGAAGCTTAGAACCCATGGAAACTTATATGACAATCATAATTCAAGAGAATTTATTCATAAAAGAACTTTGAGAAAATCAGACCAATTAAAGCCTAAAGATGAAGAATACGAATATTGAGAATGGAAAACGAAATATGAGTTCCCATCGAAAGATTACATGTGCTTCGAAATAAAACCCGTAAAATAAATCTTCAACCCAATCAACAAGTCTTCACTTTCTCCAACTATGGAGAAGAACTCTTCTCCTATGAAAACTAACCCTAGTGACTCAGTGTCGCCTTCCTTTGCTCATAGCTTTTATACCCTCCTCCAATGCGATCCCGCATTAAAAGTTGATTTTACAAGTGTGTTGCCCTTGCGTTAAGATCTGATTCCTACTCACCTCCCGTAGTTCACATTACAGAGTACTCTAAGACATGCTAGTGGTGTAACCTAAGACACTTTGGCCATCACTTTTCCGCATAGGTGTACCGATATTAGTCAAGGTACTCTAAGACACTTTCGTCATCGCCACTTTCTCGCATAGGTGTACCGGTACATGTTGAAGGTGTACGGCACACTTTGCTTCTCTGTGCTTTTCCCAAAGATTGCAGCTCTGAAACTTCACCAATATGTTGCCAACATCAACAATGATCCATATTTGCTTCGGATACACCCAGACAATTACGCAGATTAGACCAAAGACTCCCACAAGTCCAAAAACACAAAGCAATTAAAAGTACCTATCCTCACGCAAAATGTGGGCAAAGTGTGACTTGAATGTGCTAAGTTCTGCTATAATTACTGCTCAATTGTGTATTCATCACCTCTCACCATGTGACCACGAATCTTGCTACCTTGGCCCTTCATGAGCCGTACATCACCTTTGATAGTGTTCTTATTGGTGATGGTATAGGTTTATCTATAGGTAACACTGTCTCCTTCACCCTTACCTCTCTCCCTACCCCTTTACTATTTACCAATGTGTTACATGTGCCTATAATGTCTAGAAACCTCATTTTGGTCTCTGCCCTTTGTGCCGATAACCTTATTAATGTCCTGTTATTTTACTTTTTTTTAATGTGCATGATCGTCACACGACGGTCACTCTGGTTCGTGGATAGCTTAGAGATGGTGTTTATTACTAGCCGATGTTAGTCTTCTTCCTCGTCTTCGCCTAGCTTTGTTCTTCAGCTTATCCTCGTTTCTCAAGCATTCCATGTGGAATAATAGTCGCTCATGTAACACCCCGTCCCGAGAGGGGTAATTATGTAACCGTAGGCCGCATATGTGCACCAAGGACTTCCTTAATTATTTTAAGGCATAATAGAATTTTTGAAAGTTGCTTAAGGGTGAAATTATAAAGCTTTAAAGAATTGTGGCACTTTTGCAATTAAGGAAAGTGGATGGGTGAAATTCCACCATGTGAATGTTAAAAGGATAATAATAATAAATTACCGTAATTGTTCAGTGGTGGGGTTCTTAAAATTCTCTAGATCTCGGATGACGAAACGGACTGCGCCGTTAAATTCGTCTCGCGAAATCTAGTGACCCAGAAAAATTTCGTTGAATTCTGAGACTGACGGAATATTTTACGAATTTCTGGGTGATAAATCGTCAATGACTCGTGTAATAGATTTTTAAAAACCCTAAGTTTGTGAAGTGGTTTGATTTAAGTTCATTTACAATAAAGTGAACTGAAAAGAAATAAAAATTTTCAGGGTAGATATGGATCTAAATGAAGCAATAAAAATCGTTTATCCAAATAATAATAATAATAATTAAAGAAAAAAAAAGAAAAATAAACAAAAGGATAAAAACGAAGTCAAAAGAAAAAAAAAGGACAAACGAGATCGACGGATAGAGAGCTCCAAAGAGGGACGATTTTTATTTTTTTATTTTCTTCTCTATGTTTCTTTCTCAAATTTACTTAAATCTACCTGTATGTTTTCGTCGGAAAGGTATAAAAGTTGGTATATCGCGATTTAGCTACGTGATAGCATTCAATATTCAGCCTTTCATCAAACTTAAAAGATAGAAAATTTTCCTATTTGTGTTATTTCGCTTCCCAAAGGTTAGGTAATGGCTTGAAATTTTCTTAGAGGCCATGAAAGGTCAGGAACTTTAGTCCCAAAATTTTAGACTCGAGTTTAGGGTCTTTGGACTGTGGTTTCGACAAATGTATTGAATTTGGGACTGTTGGTTAAATCGCTGAAAATTCGTGAATGTAGTCGACAAGCTCTGACACTTTCAGAAATGTTTCAGTATTTTTACTCTGGCTGAAAAGTCCCTTGAGCTCAAAAGTTTACTAAAACAGAGAAGTTTTTATGGGGCATTTAATGTGTATGGACATTTCATCAATTTCACATCATATTATCGATGTCCTTATCAATGTGACTGCATGTAAAGTTTTGTTAGAATCGGTTCGCTCGATAGTCACTTTGAAAGCCCTGTATGTTTTATGGTTAAAACGTTGAACTGAGGGCATTTTCGTACTTTGTATGGATTGTGTAGGCGATTTGAGCATCCGACGAGAATCTAGAGTGCTTGACAAGAATTGTAAGAAATTAGTCGAGAAAAATGTGAGTACTCAAAATCCTTTTCTAAAACGAAAGTATGTAAATTACAAGTTTGTAAAGTGCTTTGAAAATATAAATTTATAAAGCATTTTTTTACCTCCTATTTGTTATACTCAAAGAGTAAAAAGTTTGATTTTAGTATTTAAGAAACAAGCTTTGGCCTCGGGCTTAGCAAAACCATGGCACAGCTCCTGCCGCTTCCTACGATGGTTTGATCAGGTATGGCAAGGCTAGCGGGATATTATGATCTGACTATATTACCGGCTCAAGAATCGGGGGTTAGATCTAGAATATATATAGTGAGTCGCCTCCGCACATTCGGTATAGTTAGCGCGCCGACTTTAGCACATGGCGATGAGGTGTCAAGTTCCCGAGGTTCCATCACCGGCATTTTGGTTCCGAGGTTCCATTATGTTTATAGAGATTTGCCGTGTTCACCTGACCATCTTTAGCCGGTAAGGTTCGAGGTTCACTACCGATGCCGTGTCTGAGGTTCACTACCGATGCCAGGTTCCGAGGTTCCGTGGTATCACGCCTAGTATTTTAAATGGGCCACAGTGGGTTGGTACTTGATTTCCAAGATAGCATTTTTCGGGATATTAACCACCACGAAACAGCTTTTAATAAAGAGAATAGTTTAACAAGCTTTTCAACAACATAAATAGTTTTCAGAACAATTTTCAGAAATGGTTTTCAAAGCAAAACTCATTTTATAAACGCTTTTACTACCATTTATGTACATATTTTCATATTGGGAGGCAATATAGCATAACAACATTTAGAACTTATAATACCCACCGAACCCATTTGGCTCACGCTGCTTTTAAAATAATTTTCAAAGGTGTGTTGAAGCCGAAAGACCTTACCAGATCCTCACCCCAGATTTGTGTTGTGATTATATATAAGATAAGGTAAAGTAAAAGTAGTAAAAGTTAAATGTGACATTTCAGATATGTAAATATCTTTTGTAAAATATGCATGCAATGGTTTTTGAGGAAAAATAAATATAAGAAATTATGTTGAAATTGATCCTTATCTTATTTTGATGAGGACCCAGGTCCTTTATGGTTGAGTCGATATTTGGAAAACATTGGGAGGTATTTTTTTTTATACAGGTGATTTTTGTATTGGCTCGACCACTATGCAATCGTTATATCGCCGGATTTCGCTAAATCTAAAGGTGTGATTTTGATACAGAAAGGAAAAATTTTATAACCCACGCTTTCCAAAGATAGCTCCAGCCAGCTTTAACCCATTTAGCCTATGGTAACTCTGTCAACGAGCGAGCTTAGCCGGGAGGTTACTCGTGAGTTGTCTTCCGCAGATTTCCCAATACTGGGGAAGGGGTCCTGGCTACCAGTCATCTTTCTTACATATTTTTTGCAAATTTCTTAGGTTCACATTTCCTTCCCGAGGACCATTTATTCTCCTTTTCTTTGTACCTCCTCTTGCAATATTAATAAAAGCCACAAGTTACTCAAGAAAATCACATTACCTTTCCCTCTCCTCTCGATGTCATTTTTATGATGTTCGATGTCACTTGTTTCTTCTTCCGATGGTTTCTTAAGTACTTTTTATTTTCACACCTCACTATTGTAAAACCCAGGAAAATGTAATTTTTCTAAAAGGACAAAACTAAAATTTGTCAGAAGACAAAGTTGAAAAACCTGAGATTATATAGATCTCGAATGATGAAACAGACATCACCGTTAGAATCGTCTCGCGAAATCTAGCTACTCAATCAAATTTTGTTGAATTCTGAGACAATCGAAATTTCACGTATTTCGAGGCATGGGTATCGGATGATACATGAAGTGGTGCTACATGGCATGACCATGTGGATGCCACATGACATGACATGACATGAAAGCCATGTGGTGTGGCATTTGCCACCTAGTGCATGTGTCACGCTCCCATTCCCGATCCGACCCGACAGCGGATCCTCAACCGAGTCCGAGCGAGATTATATATCGACTCATCGACCGTTTCTTCTCGTAGCCGAACTCAGACTCATAAGAGTACAAAAATTTTTGTAATAACAAAATCATTTTCATTTACAAAAGAACTACCACTTCAGAGTGGTATCCATCAAAATCTATACACATATACCGAAATCCCATTTACTTATACATGTACATTTTTCTAATACAAAAACATCGTAGATCGCTGGAAGCAAAGGCGTGAGCACCTATCTCCGAGCCGGCCCGCCTCGCCGATGTGGGATGTCCCGTCCCTCTATCCTTACCTTCGCTCTGTACCTACAAGGATTGAACACCCGTGCTAAGCTTTACGCTTAGTGGGATGGACAACCACCAATGGTGACCGTCATAAGCTTATACATATGCATTTCATATATCTATACAAGTTCATATAACTTTTTATTATTTATCATCTTTACATTCCTATTGCATGTCACATGTTCTCTGTTCGATATAATTCCTATCTATACTTTTATCGTATTCCCCGCATTTCTTGTCATCTTTACTTATCTTTATCAGTTCCTAAAGACTTATGCATTTCTATCATGTGTTCATAACATGTTCCTCTATTCATTTCGCATGTCTATCATATATTAATATCATATATTTCTTATTCTAGTACTTATCATTTGATCTATTATCTTTCTAATGATTCATATTACATATCCTATTTTGTGCATGTCATATTTTTATACATATATGACTTTCATGATTATATACTATACCATTTGTTATGTTTTATTTGCATATACTCGTTATTATGTACTCCATTATCAAGTACTAATTCATATACTCAGGATTCATGTACTGCTTCATGTACTATTTTCTTATATACTGCTTTTCGTTATACTTTCTATATTACTTTCTTTTCATGTAATCAGACTTCTTGTTCATATACTCTTTCGTCATTGACACTTTGCTTCTTGTACTTGTATACTTGTCATACTATCATCTCATAGCAGTGCTATGCATCTCATATCGTGTCATATATATTCTACATTTCATTTGTTTTATGTTTCATGCCTGCATAAACCTTAGAAGTAGATAAAGGAAACCATGAGGGCCCGAAGGCGCTATACTCACTATACGAAACAATGGTCCATGAGGGCCCGAAGGCGCCTATAATTATCAGATGAAATGCTGGTCCACGAGGGCCCAAAGGCGCCAGACGCTTTCGGGGCCACCGTGATCCAAACAGGATCTATGTCATCGACCCAAACGGGGCCTCGATATCTGTATATGTATGCTGCAGACTTATTCTTCCTAATAGGCATGCCCATCTATCCCTCTACTAGGTTCTGCTGCATAATCCATTTTATTCATGTTCGATGAGACCTGCGTTACCGAATCATTATTGTCATTCGGTAATCATATGTGAGATATATACAATCATTTATTCTTAACTTTGCATTTTTCATATTCTATACTTGTCATATACCCATGCTTATATATGTTCCATACATATAATTTACACAGGCATATGCAATATATACTATCATTACTTTAACTGTATTCGTTCTCATATCTCAGCTTCATTATGATTCTCATATTTCTATAATGTATATATTCCTATATTTTTATCATGCATGCATTTACTCATTCTTATATTCATCTATGCCTATCATTCGTACATGCATCATTCCCGTAACATCTGGCATCTGTTAACTTATATATTCATGTATTTCCTTTATTAGATTTATTCGTATCTATGACATATACCAATACATTTCATACTTGTATGTTTTACTTGTACTTTATCGGGATCGTCCTAACTCCCATAAGAATTACAGAACTTATACTTATACGGAGGTACTTATACACGTACTTGTACTTTTATCTATCTTATACTTGTATCTATCTTATAGTATGCATGATATACTAGGATTATCATATCTGCTTACTATTTTTCCTTATTTATGGACCTAATATGAGTTCCACTTTTATCATACTATGTATGGCTGTATTCTTGACTCAATGGGATTTCCATAGAGTCCAAGAGCACCCGAAACGGAGTTCAAACGAAGGAGTTATGACCTTCTGAAGTCGAGGTCAAACTCTCGAATCGGATTTGAGGCCGACCCGACTCGGTGAGCTCAATCTAACACCTCAGTCTGACACCCAATATCCTCCTCAGGCATATCAATGGATTCTGACTCAATGGGATTCCATGAGTCCAAGAACACCCAAATCGGAGTTTGGACGAAGGAGTTATGACCTTCCGAAGTTGGAGGTCATACGTAGTCAACCCGTACCGAAATAATTCGAACCGCCGAGCTGAGTTTGACCTGATTGAGCTTGTTCTAACACTTGGGTCTGACACCTAATACCCTCCTCAGGTATATGAATGTATTCTTGACTCAATGGGCTTTCCATAGAGTCCAAGAACACCAAACGGTTCGGACGGCGAGCTTATGACCTTCCAAAGTCGGGAGGCCATACATTACTAAATTCTCGGGATGCATCGACCGAACCTGACGAGCCTGAGTTTACAGACGCAGGTCTCTGGCTGACTCTCTACAGACGAGGTATGTTAACCTCTCGGCTGCATGAGGTCTCGCCGACCTTCGCTGCATGAGGTCCGTCGACCTCCGCTGCATGAGGTCTCACACCCCATCGACCTCGCTACATGAGGTCTCCACGACCTTCGCCGCATGAGGTCCGGCCGACTCTACTACATGAGGTCTGGCCGACTCATCGCATTTGCGGTCCGGCCGACCTTCGCTACACGAGGTCTCTGGCTGACCTCCTCGCCGATTAATTCTATGGCTGACATCTCTCCCATTTGACTGTTCAGAGTAAAAAGACCATAACTTGGTCTACAGGGGTCCAAATTGAGAAATTCAAAAGCCTAACATTAAGTTCATTGATGTGGATACAATTTACTAGAAGGACTTACTGTCAAATTCTCTCTATTTATGACCCAAAAACCCGTTCTAAGGTCCGGCTAGTTGACCCGAACTGGACAAACTGACCCAACTAGATCTAATTGAGCTGACCTCGGTAAAAATACCATAACTTGGTCTACAGAGGTCCAAATCGAGAAATTAAAAAGCCTAACATCAATTTCATTGATGTGGCTACAATTTACTGTGAGCACTTTACCGCCAAATGCCTTATTTCGACCCAAAACCCGTCTAAGGTCCGACATCGAAAGTATGATCAAAAATAGGAAATTTCGTCTAACTTGCAATTGCACTCTTCCCAAAACACACCTATAGGAGCCTTAGGAACTCTTCTCAACTCAAACTGTCTGTAAATGAGGTCGGAGTTTCCAAACCCAAACCATACACGATAGAGGGTTCCAAACCCACATGTATCTATACTTTTATACCCAAACTATACAAACCCATACTATTGTACAAACATCGATATTTCTTTCCATACTCGAACTTAACAAAGTCCCATACAACCCAAGACATGTATCCATACTTTTCTACACAAAATCATAGTTCCATACAAAACCATATTTCTATACTCAATTTTAGTAGTTCCATACCTGTGATCTCCTTCTTTCTTCTTTTCTTTTCTCTTCTTCTTCTTCTTCCGTTTTTACTCTCTCTCTTTTTCTCGTTAATTTCAAAATGAGAGTATTTATTTTGGTCTTATCTTTATTTGATCTTTATCCTTTATTTCACTTCCAGGAGGAAACTCCTCCCTTTCCTTCAGCTGTCGCATTCTTCTACAATTTTCTTCCTTATTTTATTCTAATATCTTTTCTTTATTACTCTGGTCCTCATTTTCATTTTTATTCTCAATTCAATTTATCAAAATCCTTACTGCATATATGAACTTATTATATTATGACCTCGGGGTCATGAATTGGTAATTTATTAATTTACTTCCTTAACTGTTGTATTAATTTCAAGTTCTTTATTTTTTATCTTTATTTTATTCGGATAAATATACTTTTACTTTTATTATACCCTAAACATGTCCGAAAACTGCTAGGGTATATTTCGGGGTGTTACAGCATGTGTCCATGTGACACATGAAAAACGGAGTTAAAATGTGAGGAAAGTGAGAAGAAGTTTCCTCTTTTTGGATCAAACCAAGGAGAGAAGAAAGAATTCGGTGGAGGGAGGAAAGGAAAAGAAAAGAAAGGAGAAAAAAAAAAGGAAAGGAGAGAAAGAAACGAAGGGGGAAAAAAAAAGGAAAGAAATGAGAGGAAAAACAAAAGAGAGGAGAAAAAAATCCGTGTGTGGAGGAAAAAGGAGAAATAAAGGAAAAGGGCTCCAATTCTCGGTGTTCCGACGGTCGGAAGTCGATAGCCGAGAATTAAAGTTAGTCTACTCGACGAGAGCTACGAGTAGGTGTCAAAAACAAAAAGAGGTAGGGTTTTCTCCCACACTAGTTCCTCCTAATCTAAGGGTCGTAAATGGTTGTGTGGTTCAACCCCAACCATGGTACTGAAGCTGGAAGTTGGGATCAAGTTAGCTGAATAATTGTTTGAGGACTGCCATGGCTGAATTTGTAGTCATAATGACACTTTGAAAGTTGTAAAAAAAATAATAAAAATAAAAAATAAAACAAAGTCGAAATTTCAAGTGAGTACAAATTATTTCTATAATGAGTATACGAATCTCTATGATCGGGAATGGCTAGTTTATGTGGACTATTTTTGTGTGCTATTGCTGAAAATTTTATAACATGTTGAATGTGTTGTTAATATGTTGATATATATATTAGCATAAATGGATGTAAATTATATGCTTTCGATATAATTATCCATGGTAATTGGCATAAAGTACGATTTATAAATTGTTCCATGTAGTGTTCATTATACATGTAACATGAGATAACATGCAGTGGCATTTTGCATTGTATATGCACGGGGCATCGCATTGAGTTGGGTGTGAGTGCATGGTCATAAATCGACACCGCTTGTGTTGATTGGGTGGGCTCGGTAAAAGGGACAACGTCCAATAGAGTCACATGGTTTATTGAAATGATAAAGAAAATATGTGTCGGGTATCAATAAGAAGGGATAGATCCCCCCTCGTGTGAAAAACCCTCCAATTTTGGTCAAACATAGCCCCTAGTGGTGAAAGGTCAGAAGCGTTCTAGCTTTACGAGGTCGCTGAGACACCAAAACTGGCTACCCACAAAAAAGCTCTATGGATTTTAATATAAAATTATCATCGGTGGATGTATCATCCAAAATGCTTTTGGTTTATAAATAAATGAAATTTGTTTTAAAATGATCATCGATGTCATCTAGAATGACGATTTCTTCAAATACAGCGGGCTTAGATTCAAAGTGGTGGAGTCTGGTGAAGACCTCTGAGCCATGGGGCACAGAGTCGTGATCTCATTTCATGGCATGACATGTAGGATTCCATTTAGAATTGACATATTCTTATTGGAATGTTGATGTGTGTATTATTGTGTCAACATGACATTGCATGTGCACTTTAGGGGGCAGGAGTGTACTCTTTGTAGGAGTTATCCCCATTGGGCATCGCCACCCTGGTCGTGGGACCCCTTCAAAGTGTGTTACGTAGTCAATTCCTCATCCCATTCATGTATGAAGAAAACCGACCTGTGGGTTTTGAAAACTCTTTTGTAAAAAAACTAGATTTTACATGTATTATTTTGTTTATAAGAGAGTCAGAATCGAACTCTATGATCTCGTTTTTGATAAATTTATATATATTTTTCTAAAATATATATGCATGAATGGATCTCGGTGAATGAGACGCTATATGGTGGTATCGAGATATGTGATACCCATAGGTATTCCACACATTGACGGGGTTGTCAATGGGACCCTCGGGTTTTGGGGTGTCACAACTTGGTATCAGAGCTTAAGTATAAGAATAGGGCTTAGTGGGCATGGGTTTAGACATGCAAGCAGGTACAAAGCCGAGGTTATAAATGCTTAGAGCCTATGTCCGAGCACAATGACATAGTTTGCATCAAAGTATCTATCAAGGGTATTTCAGGATCACAGGTGATGATTGTGTTACATAATGTGTGTTACATATTGTGTGGATTATATGCATGATAGGTCAGATAAGAAAACGGTTAACACTAGTGGTTAGAGAACATAAACTTAGTGGATACTCGAAAAATAAATGAGCATAATAATTGAAACTGATATTTACTAAAGGTTCGCATTATGTATCACTAAGGAAATAAGGGAAAAAATATCATCTTACACTGGACACGCAGGAAAGAACGCTTAGAGGTTGAGACCTTGGAAAATCACATGTAAGCCTAATAAACCAAAGCTTAGTGTTGATATGATATGTCGGGATTGTGAGTTAGAGATTTCTGGGATCGTGAGTTAGAGATTTTCGGGATCCTACTCATTGTGGACCTAAGGGTTAAGGATATGTCGGAGTTTGATGTCATTCTCGGGATCGACTAGTTGATGGCACACCGAGTTGTCATTGATTGCGATCGTAGGAGTGTTACTGCATACACACAAGACGGTGTTTGTGTTGTGTTTCAGGGAGATAAGCACGGTGCTTTACCCTAGACCGTGTATGACTCCAGGTGGCACAGACATTTGATGGGTTGGCTAGCAAGCCTTACCCTAGAGGAAGAAGTGAGACATGGTTTGAGTCTACCTCGGGTAGTTTGTAAATTCGGGGGATGTCTTTCCGGATGAGCTACCGGCATTATCCCCGCAGAGGGATGTAGACTTTATCATCGAGTTACACCCTGGTACGTCGCCCATTTCTATGACTCCACATAGGATAGCACCGGTTGAGTTGTAGGGAACTCGAGTCGATTACAAGGTAGTTGGACAGGTTTCGTGGAAGTAGAAATTATAGCCTTGAAGTTGCTCAGGTTACGTTTACTAAGAAGGACAAGACCGCCTTGACGGTCGTTATTGTCGGCCGATTGAATAGGTTCTGATCGAGGTGGTATCGCTGCTTAGGATTGATGATTTATTTGATCAATTGAGAGGAAGCGAGGTCTACTCAGATAGATCTCGTGCAGGTTATCATCGATTAGCGAAGTTAGGGAGGCGACTATCCCCCAGGCGGCGTTCGGGGCGTCATCTTGGCATTTCGAGTTCACAGTGATGCCTTTCGGATTGATGAATGCGCCAACAGCATTCATGGATCTCATGCATAGGGTGTTCCACCCCTATTTAGATTAGTTTGTGGTAGTCTTCGTTGACGACATCTTGATCTACTCCAAGACAGAGGAGGAGCATGAGGATCATTTGATGATTGTTCTTTAGGCCCTCAGAGAACATCAGTTATACGCCGAGTTCAGTAAGTGCAAGTTTTGGTTTATTGAGGTGAAATACTTGGGACATGTAGTGTCAGCTTCGGGTGTATCAGTGGACTCGGAGAAGGTAGAGGCAGTTATGAGTTGGGAGAGGCCGAAGTCAGTCTTTGAGATACGTAATTTCTTAGGACAGCGAGTCTTACAGGAGATTTATTGAGAATTTCTCGAACTAGTTGCACTGTAATATGTGAGATTGACCCGAAGAGGTCAAGTTTGAGTGGAATGACCGGTGAGAGAAGGAATTCTAGGAGTTGAAAATGAGGCTTACTTACTTCAGCCCTTTTGCTAATAGTCTCGGAAAGGGGACAAGTATACACAGTGTACTACGATGCTTCTAAGGACGGACTCGAATGTGTTTTGATGCAGCTTGAGAGGGTGGTAGCTTATGGTTCTAGGTAGCTAAAGAACCACGAGCGAAATTACCCCACACATGACATGGAGTTGGTAGCTATAGTCTTTTCCTTGAAGATCTGGCGCCACTATCTATATGGTGAACAGTTCAAAGTATTCTCATACCACAAAAGTTTGAAGTATATCTTTACACGGCGGACTTCTCAAACATGAAGCGACATAGGCCAGATGGAGTATCTAGAGGATTATGACTTCACTTTGCATTACCATTCTGGTAAAACAAATGTGGTGGTTGATGTGTTCAATCGGAAGTCACGGGGAGTACTAGCTAGTGTAGGTTCCCGGGAATGGCAGTTGCTTAAAGTTATGGGACAGTTTAGACTCTAGTATAGTGATCAGGCTCAAGGTGTTTTGGGGAGTTTAGTGGCTACGCCTTCCCTACTGATTAGAGTGATTGAGTCCCAGGGATAGGGCGTAAAAGTATCGTCCATCAGGGACTGAGTATAGTAGGTACATGTGATGAAGGTTGGGCCATTCACACTGATGATATCCTTCAGTACATGGGATGAGTTAATGGTTATCGGGTTGATCGTCAGAGAGGAGGTCTGAGGAGTTCCCACTTTGCTCTTGTTTTGCAGTGCATCCAGGTGGCATGAAGATATATCGAGATCTTCGGTTATCAATGCCCCGGGTGGGATGGAAGAAACAACGGACTTTGTTAAAATGGTGTCTCCTGTTGGTAGGTGAGGCTAAGTATTAGAGGCTGGCAAGGTTACTCACCTCACAGAAGTAGTAGAGGTGGAAGTGGGAACATATCACGATGGATTTTGTGACTCATTTTCCATGGACATTGTGGAAGCATGATGCGATGTGGGTGATAGTGGATCTGCTCACCAAGTCGGCACATTTTCTAGCTGTGCGAATGACCGTCATACTAGAGGAATTCTGCAGGTTATACATACGAGAGATAGTTCGGTTACATGGAGTGTCAGTCTTTATCGTGTTAAGGCGGGATCCTAGGTTCTGACTCACTTTGGAAGGGTTTTCAAGAGCCATGGGGCGTAGTTGATGATGAGCGCGCTTTTCATCCGCAGACGGTCGGCTAGTGGAGAGGACCATGTCACGAGGTTTGGAGGACATGTTGCGGGCGTAGGGTCTAGATTCTCGAGGTGGTTGGGAAGAGCATACGCCCTTGGTAGGTGCGCCTATAACACGCGATTATCGAGACGAGCATATAGATGTCACCTGCAGAAGGGCTTTATATGGGAGGCCGTAATCGATCTCGATTTGTTGGGCGAGAAGATTGGGAAATAGATCCACCACGGGTCCGGATTTGATTAGAGACACCCTTGAGAATGTGGATTTGATACGGAAGCGATCTTCTCCACGACTGAGCCGTGAAGAGTTACACACAACGGACCGGCGGCGACCTTTAAGTTTGAGGCGGGTGATCATGTCTTCTTGAAGGTGATGCCTAAGAGAGGGTGATCGGAGTTCCATGAGTGAGAAGCTATCGCGGTATATGTGAGCCGCCGAGATACTCGAGAGGGTAGGTATAGTTGCATATCAGTTGGCTTTATTGCCAAGTTTGCTCCCGGGTGCGTGCGAAGTATGTCTCCATGCTCTGAAAATACACTCCATATCTGACTTATGTAGTGGATTGGGGCGAGCTTATTATTGATAAAGAGGAGACCTTCTAGGAGGGACCGATGCGTATCATGGATTTCCGAGATCAGGTTTTGCGATGCAAGGCTGTGAGACTAGTGAAGGTGTTGTGGCATCACCGAGGAGTGAAAGAGGCAACATGGGAACGCGAGGACAAGATGCGTGCTACTTATCCTTTCTTATTTAAGGATGAAGGTCCGTTGTTTAGTCATTTGGTATTTAAATGCCTGTTGCATATGCATGAGATTGTAGGGGTATGTGTATAATTTCGGGGAAATTTTTTTTTTAAAAGGGGAGGGGGGGGGGGGAGAAGAATGTAAAACCCCGGAAAGATGCAATTTTTCTGAAAAATGGCAAAACGGTAATTTGTCGTTGTAGTACATGTTGAAAACATGAGATTTTCTAGATCTCAGATGACGAAACAGATTTTATCGTTGGAATCGTCTGCGAAATCTAGCTACCTAGTCGATTTCGTTGGATTCCGAGACAGTTGAAATTTCACGTATTTCGAGGTACGGGTGTCAGATGACACATGAATGGTTCCACATGGCATGACCATGCGGATGCCACATGACAAGCTTAGAGGAGTGCACATGGCATAAGAGTCATGTGGTGTGGCATTTTGCCCCACTGGTGCATGTGTTCATGTGACACATGACACATGGAAAATAGAGTCAAAATGTGAGGAAAGTGAGAGGAAGTTTCCTCTTTTTGGATCAAACCAAGGAGAGAAGAAAGAATTTGGTGGAGGGAGGAAAGGAAAAGAAAAGAAAGGAGAAAAAAAAAAAGAAAGGAAAGGAGAAAGAGAAAATAAATGAGAAAAAAAAAAAAGGAAAGAAAGGAGAGGAAAAACAAAAGAGAAGAGAAAAAATCCGTGCGTGGAGGAAAAAGAGGAAAGAAAGAAAAATGGTTTTGATTCTTGGTGTTCCGACGGTCAGAAGTCGATAAGCCAAGAATTAAAGTTAGTCTACTCAACGAGATCTACGAGTAGGTGCCAAAAACAAAAAGAGGTAGGGTTTTCTCCTACACTGATTCCTCTGTCTAGGCGGTAAATGAGTCGTATGGACCAGCCCAAACAATGGGATTGAGTTTTCGAGCGTTGGAATGTTGTTTCGAACAGGTTGTTTGTTTTACGAGAGACGACTTCATGGAAATTTGAATTTATAGCGGATTAATATGATCTTGAAAGTTGTAAAAAATAATAAAAATAATATAAGCAATTTAGAATTACGTAGGAGTCTCTAGATTATTTCTAAAGCCGAGTATGACCGGATTTATGATCGAGAATGGTTAGTTTGTGTAGACTATTTTTGTATGTTATTGTTGAAAATTTTATAACATGCTGAATGTGTTGTAAATATGTTGATATATTGGTGTTATATATATTAGCATGAATGGATGTAAATTATATGCTTTCGATATAATTATCCATGGTTGGCATAAAGTACGATTTATAAATTGTTCCATTTAGTGTTCATTATACATGTAACATGAGATAACATGCAGTGACATTTTGCATTATATGCAGGGGCATGTCATTGAGTTAGGTGTGAGTGCATGGTTGGTAAATGGAAACAGCTGCGTTTGGTGTTAATTGGGTGGAGAACCATTAAGGACAGCGTCAGCCAGTCGCATGGTTGATTGAAATGATAAAGAAAATATTTGTTGGGTATCAACAAGAAGAGATAGATCCTCCCTCGTGTGAAAAACCCTCCAATTATGGTCAGACATAATCCCTAGCGGTGAAAGGTCGTAAAATTATGCAGGTTTTGCGGACCTGCGGTGAGACACCAAAATTCGCTACCCGCCCAAAGGCATGGACACAGATATAAAATTATCATTGTGATGTATCATCCAACACTGGTTTAGAAACAAATGAATTTGTGTGAAAATGATATGGATCTCTCGTGGAATGACGGTTTTTTTTCACACATGGGCTTAGGATTTGTATGAGGAGTCGGTGGGCCGGGACATGGGAGCATGGTGAGTCATCTCCTTTCATGGCATGACATATAGGATTCACAGATGACATATTTTCATTAGATATTGGTGTGTGTGTTATTGTGTGAACATGACATTTGCATGTGCATGGGTGGGAAGTAGCCCTTGTAGGGTTATCCTTACTAGGCATTGCTCACCTTGTCGTGGGACCCAAGGTGCGAGGTTATGCAGGCGGTGACCCTCGTGGACAGTGGAGTGTGAAGAAGAAAGCGGCTGACTTTGAGAAACTTTTTGTAACTAGTTTTACATGTAATATTTTTGTATATAGATTTGTAACTCAAAGAACTCTTATGACACTTTGTTTGTTTGTTCAGTGTTTTCAAAATATGCCGCGGAATAGTTCCGGTGTGAATGGACGTGATCACGGGTGGCGTAAGAGATCACCTGACCATGGATATTGAGGTTTGTGTGGAGGTTATCAGCGAGGTTTTCAGGATTTGAGATATTCTGACTACACAGTATATCGGCATTGCCTATTATGTTGAAAATCGGATGTTCATTACACATTTGTTGCCTTCAAGCAACTTGTTGAAAACTACTTCACCATCGCCATTAAAACACTTTTCATAGATAATGGGGGCGAATTTTTAGCCCTTCGGTCATTTCTCGTGATCCATGGTATAACCTATCTCACTATACCTCCCTACACTCCTGAACATAATGGGTATTCTAAACGTTGATAACATATTATTCGAGCAGGTCTCACTTTTCCCAATACATCAAATCATCCGTCCCTGCGCCTTAAGTAGTATGCCTTTATACGATTTGTCTGTTAATAAATAAAATGCCTAAAGTTGGTCTTTCCCTCGGGTCCTCCTTGGATTGTTCCAACAAAGCTCTTAACTTCGTCTAAGCTGTGTCTTCTCTTGTTTGTGTTTTCCTGGTTGTATGCTCCCATTCTTTCCACAAAGTGTTCCTCAAATCCGGTCTTGTGTCTTTCTCGGTTGCTCTCTCACTTAAAGTGCCTTTCTTTATTTTGACCCTACCCTCAAAAAAATCTTTGTGTCCTATCATGTCAAGTTTGTGGAAAATGTATTCAGTTCGCATCGCTCTCTACCTCCACCACACTAGTAATAGACACAACCTCTTTACCTCCACCACGCTAGTAATAGACCGCAACCTACGCACTCGCCACTTCATTGTCCTTGTCCAGTTCTTCGGCCTCCAGTCCCCCTCCCCACCTACCCACCCCTCTACCCTGTCACACCTCGATCCCGATCCAACCCGAATGGCGGATCCGAACCGAGTCCAGGGCGTGAGACTATCTATTGGGACTCTCACTGACCGGTTCTTTCTCAGAGCTGAACCTGTACTTGTGGGTATACAACCAATTTCTGTAATAACAAAAATCCTTTTTATTTACAAAAAGAAATACCACTAGAGTGGTGTCCATCAAAATCTATACACATATACTGAGTCCCATTTACTTATACATGTACATTTTTTTTTTCTAATATAATACAAAACATGAGAGATCGCGGAAGGCAGTGCGGTGGCGCTATCTACGAGAAAGTGGGCACCTTTTCCTATTGATGTGGATATCTTTGTGACCATCTATCCTTGTCATACCTTACGTACTGTAGTTGAGCGCCCCGTGCTAAGCTTTCACGCTTAGTGGGAACATAACGTAGACTGACCCTGATGGTGACCATCTCAAGCTTATACATATGCATTTCATATATCTATATATATTCATATAACTTTTGATTACTTATCATCTTTACATTTATATTGCATGTCACATGTTCATAGTCTTTGACATAATTCCTATCTATACTTTTACTGTATTCATGTGCTTTGTCATCTTTTACTTATCTCTATCGTTCTTAGCACTTATCGTTTCTATCACGATGTAGCATGTTCCCTCTATTCATTTAGGTATGTCTATCATATATTAATATCATATATTTCTTATTCTCGTACTTATCATTTGATCTATTATCTTTCTAATGATTCATATTACATATCCTATTCTGTGCATGTCATATTCTTATACATATATTACTTTCATGGTTATATACTATATACCATTTGTTATGTTCTATTTTCATGTACTGTTTTCATGTACTGTGATCATGTATTGTCATCGTATCTTTGTTTCCCGTCTTGTATTATCATAACTTTTTAGATCATTTTACATTCTTATACATTTCATATATCACGTCGGATCGTATAATCTCATGTTCTGGAGCTTATCATCACATAGCGGTGCTATGCTTCTCAGATCTTAATCATATCTTTTGGATGTCATATTCAAATCATTTGTTTTATGTTTCATGCTGTAAATACCAAAAGTGGATATAGGAAACTTATAAAGGCCCGAGGCTGCTTGTACTCAGCACATGCGGGCAGTGGTCTTATCGGGACCCGGAGGCCCATTTATTATCATTATCTGAGACAATGATCATTTTATAAGGCCCGAAAACTATTTATGTGGTGACCACTTCGGGGCCAAGTGATAAAGCGGGATCTATGTCATCGACTTAAACGGGCCTCGATATCAGAACAGAACAGAACAAAACTTATATGCTGCAGACTTATTTTTCCTAATAGGCATGCCAATCTATCCCTCTACTTGGTGAGACCACAATTGTCAAGTTTTATTACATTTACATGCATATCTCATAAGCATGAATAACTATTATCATGATTGCTTTTACAATATATACTATCATTGCTTTAAATACGTATTCGTTCTCCTATCTGACAACTTCATATTCACAGTTCTCATATTTCTCTATAATACATATATTCTATATTTTTCATGCATGCATTTACTCATACTTATATTCATACATGTACTCATTCTGGTAAATCTTATATCTTGTTAACCTCTTCATGCCTTTATTAAACTATCATATCTTTATGACATATACCAATACATTTCTATACTTGTACGTTTTACTTGTACTTTGTATCGGTATCCTCTCCCGTAGGAATTCTGGAACTTATATACCATCTGGAGTACTTATACGTACTTGTACTTTTATCTATCTTATACTTGTATCTATCTTATATTATGCATGATATACTATGATTATCATATTTACTTACTATTTTTCCTTATTTCTGGACCTAATATGAGTTCCACTTTTGTCATATTATGTATGGCTGTATTCTTGACTCAATGGGCTTTCCATAAGTCAAGAACACCAAAGCAAGTTGGACGAAGAGTTATGACCTTGAAGTTGGAGGTCATACGTAATCAAATCTTGAACTGGACGAGCTGACCTGACCTCGGTGAGCTCGGTCTAACACCTCGGTCTGACACCTAATATCCTCCTCAGGAATTTCAATGGATTATTGACTCAATGGGATTTCCATAGAGTCTAAGAACACCCGAATCGGAGTTCGGACGAAGGAGTTATGACCTTCCGAAGTTGGAGGTCATACGTAGTCAAATCCTGAACTGGACAAGCTGACTTGACATCGGTGCGCTGAATCTATCACTTCAGTCTGAATCCTAATATCATCCTCAGGAATTTCAATGCGTTCTTGCTCAATGGAAACTCCAGCAGAGTCTAGAACACCCGAACCCGGAGTTCGGACGAAGGAGTTATGACCTTGAGTTGGAGGTCATCGTAGTCAAATCGGCCGGACAAGCTGACCTGACCTCCACGGTGAGTGAGGTCTAACACCGATTACGACACCTAATATCCTCCTCAGGCATATCGATGGATTCTTGACTCAGCTAAACTCCATAGAGTCTAAGAACACCCGAATCAGAATTCGGACGAAGAAGTTATGACCTTCCGAAGTTGGAGGTCATACGTAGTCAAATCCTGAAGCCCAGACGAGCTGACGACCTCGGTGAGCTAGGTCCTAGCACCTCCGTCTGACACCTAATATCCTCCTCGAATATGATGGATTTATTGACTAAATGGGCTTTCTATAGAGTCCAAGAACACCGAATCGAAGTTGGTGAAGGAGTTATGACCTTGTTGGAGGTCATACGTAGTCAAATCCTGAACTGGATGAGCTGACCTGACCTCGGTGAGCTCGGTCTATCCTCGGTCTGACACCTAATATCCTCTCGAATAGCAATGGATTCTTGACTCAATGGGCTTTCCATAGAGTCGAAACACCGAATCGAGTTCGGACCCGAAGGAGTTATGACCGAGTTGAAGTCATCACGTAGTCAAATCTGAGGCTTGGACAGGCTGACTGACCTCGGTAGGCTCGGTCTATCACCTCGGTCCTAACACCTAATATCACTCCTCTCGCGTATCAGTTAATGTTTCAATGGGCTCCATAAGTCCTAGGAACCCTGAATCGGAGTTCGGACGAAGGAGTTATGACAGCTTCCGAGTTGGAGAGTGTCACATTAGTCAAATCCTGGCCCGGGCCAGTGGCGACCTCGGTGGCTAGATTACAACACCTCAATCTAACACCTAATATACCCCTCAGGCATATCAATGGATTCTTGACTCAATGGGATTTCCATAGAGTTCAAGAACACCCGAATCGGAGTTCGGACAAGAGGTTATGACCTTCGAGTTGGGGTCATAAGTAAATCAATCTGGCTGGGCGAGCTGACCTGACCTCGGTGAGCTGGGTCTATCACCTCGGTCTGACACCTAATATCCTCATCAGACATATCAATGGATTCTTTACTCAATGGGCTTTCCATAGAGTCTAAGAACACCCGAATTGGAGTTCGGATGAAGGAGTTATGACCTTCCGAAGTTGGAGGTCATACGTAATCAAATCCTGAACTGGATAAGCTGACCTGACCTCGGTGAACTCAATCTAACACCTCAGTCTGACACCTAATATTCTCCTCAGGCATATCAATGGATTCTTGACTCAATGGGCTTTCCATAGAGTCCAATAATGCAATGAGTTCGGACGGAGTTATGACCTTCGAAGTTGGAGGTCATACGTAGTCAAATCTGAAGAGAAGCTGGACGGCGGCTTCTACGGGATGAGGTATCTTTGGCCTCTACAGGGATGAGGTCTGCCGAGCCTTTGTTGCACGGTCTGCGGCCTCCTGAGGATGACCTCTATGGGGTGACCTCTCGCCCGTTAGATTGTTAGGTAAAAGACCATAACTTGGTCTGAGGGGTTCAGTGAAATTCAAAAACTAACATCTAGTTCATTGATGTGGCTACAATTTACCGAAAGACTTACTACCAATTCTCTTTATTTCGGCCCGAAAACCACGATTCTAAATTCAGGATTGCTGCATATGATCAAAATGAGGAATTTTCTTGGTTCAATTTCTTGACTAGACCCTTCTCAAAACGCATCTATAAGACATAGAGCTCTTCTCAACTCAACCCAACAAGAATGAGGTTGGGGAGTTCCAAACCCAAACCATGCATGAGATAGGAGTTCCAGGCATGTATCTATACTTTTACCCGAACTATACAAACCCCTACTATTGTACAAACATCGATACTTTTCCATGCAGACTTAACAAGTTCATACAAAACATAATAAATTCCATACACCCATATTTTTCATATAAATATTCCTAGTTCCTTACTCAAATTTCATAGTTCCTTACAATTATTCATAGTTCTATACTCAAATTTCATAGTTCCTTACAACCCAAGACATGTATCCATACACCCATAGTTTTCATATAAATATTCCTAGTTCCTTACACTCGTACTCAAATTCCATACTCAAATTTAGTAGTTCCATACCTGTAGTCTTCTCTTTTCTTTCCTTAACTTTTCTTCTTTTCTTTTCTCTTCTTAACCTTGCTTCTTCTTCTTATTCTTCTTCCTTTCTCTTCTCTTCTCTCTTATCCGTTTTTGCTCTCTCTTTCTCCCAAGACCAAAATGAGATATTTATTTTTGGTCTTATCCCCTTTTTATTTCACTTTCCAAGGAGGAAACTTCCTCCCTCTTTCCTTCAAGCCACTTGTCTCTTCCACAATTTTCTTCCTTATTTTATTCTAATATCTTTCTTTTATAACCCTTTGGTCCTCACTTTCAGTTTTATTCTCTATTCAATTTATCAAAATCCTACTTTGGCATATGAACTTATTAAGTTATGACCCTTGGGTTATGAATTGGTAATTTATTAATTTACCCTTAACTATTGTATTAATTCCAAGTTCTTTCTTATTTTATTTTTATCTTTAATTTATTTCGGATAAATATACTTTTACTTTTATTATACCCTAAACATGTCCGAAAACTGCTAGGGTATATTTTTGAGATGTTCAACTCTCCCCCCTTAAAAAATTTTGTCCTCGAAATTCATACTGTCATTGTGTTCTATGTCGAATCCTTTCTTTCCACGTCTTTTATATTTTCTTTTCATTCTAGTTTATATGTAAATTGTCTATACTACTTCATTATCATCTATACATGCATCTCAATTATTAAATAGAGGGAATATATACGGCTTAATCACGCCGGGCATCCTGCTCCTCCAGGCCTACATAGCATAAGCGTCTTTGAGTGGCATAGGTGTTGGATGATCCTTCTCTCGACATTGGACCTCAGTAATCTACGTCTTGATTCGAGACCACCTCGACCCCAAGTCGAAGGTGTAGTAACCGATCTTCCCCGGCCACTTACTTGCGGTTTTATGGCCCAACTCTGGATTCTCTTGGACGGGTTGGCCAGAAGTGATCTATCTCCCACATCTAAAGCTTCCCGGTCCACACTCTACAAACACTCTGAATGTCGTACAGCCAGTGAGGCACTCGAGTTCTTTCAGCGGCGAGAACATGTCTATCTCAAAACCAGGTGGTACATTTTGTCTTATTCTCTTTGTAGCTGAACCATGAGCTGGCTTAGCTTGAGACTCTTTGACTCTTTTACCCTTCTTCTGCTGAGACCTTTCTTGGTTACTTATTTAAGACGTTCCTACTTTCATAGCATCTTGTACCAATTGACAAAAAGTCACCTGCTGCAGAGTAGTCGCAGGTGCTCTATAGTTCTTGATAGACTCATGGAGTCCATCCAATATCCGAGCCATGTCTTGCGCTATTCTTAGCAAGGCTTCATTTGGCTTAGCTGGAGTCTAACTCTCACTTCTAATGGGTCAGAAAGTAGGAAAATTTGACGACCCTTGTTACTGGGGTTAACACTTTCAATAACTTCTTGACTAGATTCGGAAGAGCGATCCATCTACTTTAAAATACAAGGACATCACATCGAGGCTAACACTTTTCTATACGTATGTATTTTTTATCTTTTTTATCTTATACTCTATCTAGACTCGCATCTTATACTCTATCTAGAATAGCATCTTATACTCTATCTATGTTTAGGCTATTCCAGAAACGCCTAAACCTAAGCTCTGATACCACTCAACTTGTCACACCCCAATCCGTCCGCTAGGAATAGGCGGATCGAAGCGAATCGAGGCACGAGACTATCTACGGAATTTCGTTGTGGGTTCTTTACCGGGTGAGCACATACGCGTGGGTATACAATACATTCGTAATAACAAAAGTAATTTTTATTTACAAAAATTTCACCAAAGTGGTGTCCATCAAAATATACACATATCTTAGGAGTCCCATTTACTTATACCATGTACGTTTTTCTAATATAATACAAAACATCGGAGATCGCGAGCGATGCGGTGAGCACCTATCTCTAAGCTGGCCTGCTTCTGCTGATGTGGGATATCCTGTCCTCTATCCTTGTCTTACTAGCCTGTACTATCCCCAGTTAGACACATCTTAAGCTTTCGCAGCTTAGTGGGAGTTATAACATGGACAACCACCAATGGTGACCGTCTGACTTATACATATGCATTTCATATATCTTATACATAATCGTATAACTTTTGATTACTTATCATATTTACATTTCTATTGCATCATGTTCATAGTCTTTGACACTGACCTATCTAAACTTTCTTGTGTTCACAGTGCTTTGTCATCTTTTTACTTATCTCCTATAGTTCTTAGCCTTATGCATTTCTATCATACGTTCATAGCATGTTCCTCTATTCATTTAGGTATATACATCATATATTCATATCATATATTTCTTATTCTAGTACTTATCATTTGATCTATTATCTTTCTAATGATTCATATTACATATCCTATTAAATATGTCATATTCTTATACACATATTACTTTCATGGTTATATCTTATATACCATTTGTTATATTCTATTTTCTATGTTGTTTTCATGTCTTGTGATCGTGTCTTGTCATCATCTTGTTTCCCGTCTTTGTATTATCTGTATTAACTTTTCAGATCATTTGTTCTTATACATTTTCATATATCCACGTGGATCGTATAATCTCATATTCTGAACTTATCATCCACATAAGCAGTGGTATGCTTCTCGAGATCCATCTTTCACATGTCATATTGAATCATTTATTTTATGTTTCATGCTGTAAATACCAAAGAAATGGATATAGAAACTTATAAAAGCAAAGGCGTTGTACTCAACGTGGTGGTCTTATCGGGGCAGGAGGCCTTTGGCCATCATTGTACAAGACAATGATCATCTTATAAAAGGCTCGAAGGCGCTATGGTGACCTTTGAGTGCAGAGTGATCAAAAGCGGTATCTATGTCATGATAAGCGGGGCCTCGATATGCGAGAGACAAAACAAAACACTACAGGACTTATTTTCCTGTAGGCATGCCAATATATCCCTCTACTTGGTAAAACACAAGCAATCCGTTTTATTACATTTTCTGTACATATCTCATAAGCATGAATAACTATTGTTATCATGATTGCTTATGCAATATATACTATCATTTCTTTAATCACGTATTCATTCTCCTATACGCTGGCTTCATATTAGTTCTCATGTTCTCTATAATACATATATTCCTATATTTTTCTCACACATGCATCTTGATTTACTCATTCTTATATTCATACATGTACTCATTCCTGGTAACATCTTATATCTTGTTAACTTATATCTTCATGTACTTTATTAGACTATCATATCTTATGACATATACCAATACATTTCTATATTTGTACGTTTTACTTGTACTTTATCAAACTGTCCTATCTCCCATAGGAGTTAGAGAACTTATACTATCTGGTACTTATACACGTGTAGCTACTTTTATCTATCTTATACTTGTATCTATCTTATATTATGCATGATATACTATGATTATCATATCTTCTTACTGTTTTTCCTTATTTCTGGACCTAATATAAGTTCCACTTTTGTAATATTATGTATGGTTGTATTCTTGACTTCGATAAAGCTTCACATGAGTCCGAGAACACCCGAGAAACAAAGATGGACGAAGGAGTTATGACCTTAGAGTTGGAGGGTCATACGTAATCAAATCCTGAACTAGACGAGCTGACCTGACCTCGGTGAGCTCAGTCTATCACCTTGGTCTGACACCTAATATCCTCTTAAGGAATATCAATGGATTCTTGACTCAAGGGGCTTTCCATAGAGTCTCAGAACACCCAAATCGGAGTTCGGATGAAGGAGTTATGACCTTTCGAAGTTGGAGGTCATTCGTAGTCAAACCCTGAACTAGATGAGCTGACCTGAACTCGGTGAGCTCCGTTTATCACCTCGGTCTGACACCTAATATCCTCCTCAGGAATATCAATGGATTCTTGACTCAATGGGCTTTCCATGGAGTCTAAAACACCGTGGAATTGGACGAAGAATTCATGGGTGTGCTACGAGAAGTTGGAGGTGACTCGTAGTCAAATCCTGGCGGGCGAGAGCTGACCTGACCTCGGTGAGCTCATTCTATCACCTCGGTCTGACACCCAATATCCTCCTCAAACATATCAATGGATTCTTGAGTCAATGGGCTTTTCATAGAGTCTAAGAACACCCGAATCAGAGTTCGGACGAAGGAGTTATGAGTTTCCGAAGTTGGAGGTCATACGTAGTCAAATCATGAATTGGATGAGCTGACTTGACCTCGGTGAGCTCGGTCAAACACCTCGGTGAGCTCGGTCAAACACCTCGGTCTAACACCTAATATCCTCCTCAGGCATATCAATGGATTCTTGACTCAATGGACTTTCCATAGAGTCGAGAACACGAATCGAGTTAGGGCCAGAAGGAGTTATATTCGAAGTTGGAGCCATATGTAGTCAAATCTGGCTGGAATGAGCTGACCTTACCTCGGTGAGCGCTCAGAATATCACCTCAGTCTAGCACCTACTATCCTCCTCCAGGCATATCAATGGATTCTTGACTCAATGGGCTTTCCGCAGGGTCAGAACACCAGTGGAGACGGACGAAGGAGTTATGACCTTTGAGTTGGAGGTCATACGTGGTGGAAATCCTGAACTGGACGAGCTGGCCTGACCTTGGTGAGCTCGGTCTAACACCTCGGTCCTGACACCTAATATCCCCTCAAGCATATCCAATGGATTGCTTGAGCTCAATGGACTTTCAATGAGTCCAAGAACACCCGAATCGGAGTTCGGACCGAAGGAGTTCACGACCTTCGAGTTGGAGTCCTCATTAGTCAAATCCTGAACTGGACGAGCTGACCTGACCTTTGTGAGCTCGGTCTATCACCTCAGTCTAACACCTACTATCCTCCTCAGGCATATCAATGGATTCTTTACTCAATGGGCTTTCCATAGAGTCTAAGAACACCCGAATCGGAGTTCGGACGAAGGAGTTATGACCTTTCGAAGTTGGAGGTCATACGTAGTCAAATCCTGAACTAGACGAGCTGACCTGACCTTGGTGAGCTCGGTCTAACACCTCGGTCTGACACCTAATATCCCCTCAAGGCGCATAATGGATTCTTGACTCAATGGGCTTTCCATAGAGTCTAAGAACAGAATCGGAGTTCGGATGGAAGGTTATGACCTTCGAGAGTTGGAGGTCATGCGTAATCAAATCTGAACTGGACTGAGCTGACCTGACCTCGGTGAGCTCGTTCTAACACCTCGGTCTGAAACCTAATATCCTCCTCAGGCATCATTGGATTCACTTTACTCAGCCGGCTTCCACTTACGAGTCCCAAACACCCAAATCGGAGTTCGGGCCGAAGGTTATGACCTTAAAAGTTGGAGGTCATACGTAAACAAATCCTGAACTTGACGAGCTGACCTGACCTCTGTGAGCTCGTCTATCACTTTGGTCTAACACCTAATATCCTCCTCAGGCATATCAATGGATTCTTGACTCAATGGGTTTTCCATAGAGTCTAAGAACACCGGAATCGGAGTTCGGACGAAGGAGTTATGACCTTCCGAAGTTGGAGGTCATACGTAGTCAAATCCTGACTGGACGAGCTGACCTGACCTTGGTGAGCTCGGTCTAACACCTCGGTCTGACTAATATTCCCCTCAGGCATATCAATGGATTCTTGACTGTTGTTTCCATAGAGTCTAAGAACACCCGAATCGGAGTTCGGACGAAGGAGTTATGACCTTCCGAAGTTGGAGGTCATACGTAAACAAATCCTGAACTGGACGAGCTGACCTGACCTCTGTGAGCTTTGTCTATCACCTTGGTCTAATACCTAATATCCTCCTCAGTCATATCAATGGATTCTTGACTCAATGGGCTTTCCATAGAGTCTAAGAACACCGGAATCGGAGTTCGGACGAAGGAGTTATGACCTTCCGAAGTTGGAGGTCATACGTAGTCAAATCCTGAACTTGACGAGCTGACCTGACCTTGGTGAGCTCGGTCTAACACCTCGGTCTAGCACCTAATATCCCCCTCAGGCATATCAATGGATTCTTGACTCAATGGGCTTTCTATAGAGTCTAAAAACACCCGAATCGGAGTTCGGACGAAGGAGTTATGACCTTCCGAAGTTGGAGGTCATACGTAATCAAATCCTGAACTGGACGAGCTGACCTGACCTCGGTGAGCTCGGTCTATCACCTCGGTCTGACACCTAATATCCTCCTCAGGCATGTCAATGGATTCTTTACTCAATGGGCTTTCCATAGAGTCTAAGAACACCCAAATTGGAGTTCGGATGAAGGAGTTATGACCTTTCGAAGTTGGAGGTCATACGTAATCAAATCTTGAACTGGATGAGCTGGCGAGCCTCAGTGAGCTCGGTCCTAACCCTCAGTTTGATATCCTCCTTAGGTATATAGTAGTTCTTGACTCAATAGGCTTTCCATGAAGTCGATAATACCCAAATCGGAGTTGGACAGAGGAGTTATGGCCTTGAAGTTGGAGGTCATACGTAGTCAAAATCCTGAAGCTGGGCGAGGCCCGAGCTCTCTCTGGGCTCTGTGACCTCTACAGTAGGAGGTATGCTGACCTCTATTTCATGAGATGCGCTGACCTCTGGGGATGAATGGCGGCGCCACATTGCGATAATGCTTGCTGACTCTCTTTGGATGACCTCTATGGGCTTACATCGCCCAGTAGGCGTTCGGAAGTAAAGACCATAACTTGATCTACATGGGTCCGTATTGAGAAATTCAAAAGCCTAACATCAAGTTCATTGATGTGGCTACAATTTACCAGAAAGACTTACTACCAAATTCCCTTTATTTCTGACCCAAAAACCCATTCTAAGGTCTGGCTATTGCATATGATCAAAATAGGGAATTTTCTTGGATCAATTTGCAACTAGACCCTTTTCAAAACATATCTATAGGAGCCTTAGAGCTCTTCTCAACTCAACCCTAACAAGAAATGAGGTTGAGAGTTTCCAAACTCAAACCATACATGAGATAGAGTGTTCCAAACCATGTATCTATACTTTTTATACCCAGAACTATACAAACCCTTACTATTGTACAAACATCGATACTTTTCCATACGGAATTTAACAAGTTCCATACAAAACCATGCACAAATTCCATACACCCATATTTTTCATATAAATATTCCTAGTTCCTTACTCAAATTTCATAGTTTCTTACAATTATTCATAGTTCCGCCTGACCGAGGCAGCAATCGCACCTGGTTTTCATATAAATATTCCTAGTTCCTTCACATCATACTCAAATTCCATACTCAAATTTAGTAGTTATACACAATGATCACGCCTAACTCTTTTCCTTAACAACATTTTCCTTTTCTCTTCTTGCCTTCTTCTTCTTCTTTCTGCCTCTTCCTCTCCACATCCGTTTTGCTCTGCTGCCACGAGGCAATGAGATGTTATTTTTGGTCTTTATCCTTATTGATCTTATCATTTTATTTCGGCTTTCCCGGAGGAAACTTCGCCACTCTTTCATCAACCACTTGTCTCTTAATTTTTCTTCCTTATTTTATTCTATCTTTCTTTATTACCCTTTGGTCCTCACTTTCCAGTTTTATTCTCTATTCAATTTATCAAAATCCTACTTTGGCATATGAACTTATTATGATGCAGGTCATAGTTAGTAATTTATTAATTTACCCTTAACTACATATTAATTCCAGTTGCTTTCTTATTTTATTTTATCTTTAATTTATTTCGGATAAATATACTTTTACTTTTATTATACCCTAAACATGTCCGAAAACTGCTAGAGTATATTTTGGGGTGTTACATACCCATACTACCGAGCTCACCCGAACTACTTCCTTCATCTGACACCTCATCCCGCAGGCTACTTCTCCCACCGCATTCGTCGACGTCACGAAGGCTGACTGCGTTTCCCTGGACCACCTCTTGTCCTCCACTAAGGTAGCTCTACCCCCTTGCGTCAGGCTTACCCAACTGCTCCCTTCATCACTCCTTACACCCATCCTCCTGGTGATTCTCAGTAAACATCTTGTGGTACTCACAGAACTACTCCATTCATCCCAAACACCTTTGATCCACCGCCGACCATCACGACCCTGGCTACACCATTCAATGGCGCCATCCATATCTTTTGGCTACCTCACTAGTCCTCTCTCTCTCCACCACTTAACCTTCATCCCATGCAAACCCGCTCTAAAAATGCCATCCTCAAACCCAACCTGAAATATGGCTTCACCATCATTATTCCCCCTATCACTTAACCCTGCACTATCGCTCGAGCTCTCATGATTCCAAGTGGGTTCAAGCAATGTAGGAAGAATGTTATGCTCTCATTCGGAACAGTACCTTCTCCCAAGACCAGGGCAAAATGTAATGGGCAAAAAATGGGTGTTTCGCATCAAACAAAATCCCGACAGCTCTATTGCTTGGTAAAATGCTTGCCTTGTTGCTGAAGGCTTTCACCAACAGCTAGGCATTGATTTTCATGAGACTTTCGGTCTCATGATAAATCCCATCATCTTCCGTACTGTGCTTAGCATTGCACTCAATCGCAAGTGGGGTATTCGCTAACTTGATGTTAACAATGCCTTTCTCAATAGGCATCTTATGGAGGAGGTTTATATGGCGCAACCGCAGGGCATGCGAAACGTTGATTATCCACATCATGTTTGTCGTTTACACAAGGCTATTTATGGGCTCAAACATGCTCCGCGGGCTTGCTACCAAGCACTCCACACCGTCCTACTCGGGCTCGGCTTTGCCACGTCAGGTGCGGGTCGTCCCTCTTTGTTTTACTCCTTGTGTCTGCTCATTACTTATTGGATATATTTGGCGATTTGATTATTACAGCGGGTGAGCCTCCTTGTCGACAATATTGTCAGAGCAACGACTCTAAATTCTCACAAAGGATCTTGGGGTGCTATCTTTCTTCGTAGGAGTTGAGGTTTTGAACGGCCCGGTCTTTACTTATCTCAACGTTGATTTTTACGGCGAACATACCATGCTTGACTCCAAACCTGTCTCCACCCTGTTTGCCATCGGTACTTCTCTGACTGCTATAGATGGTTCTGCACCAGTAAATGCCACCATATACCATCAGGTGGTGGTAAGTATCGGCTTATTCCCGGATAGTGACCTAGATATTTCCTTTGCCGTAAATAAACTCTCCCAGTATATGCACACGCCATCTAAGCACCATTAGGGAGCGGTCAAACGTCTTCTTCATTATCTTAATGGCACGAGATCCCTTGGTATTCGGTTTCTTACAGACACTCCCCTAACATTACGATTTCGGATCGTTGGGTTGGTAACCCACGGATGATCATTACCTGCGGGGCTTTTCTTATTTTCCTTGTTGCTAGTAATTTCTGGAGTTCTATAAGCGATAGATTGTTGCTTGTTCTTCAAAAATTTGGGTATTGTGCTGCAGTGCGACTTCACCGTTGCAGTGCAATGGAGTGAAATCACTCTTGCTCGAGAAACTTCTTGCACCGGTGTAGTTCTTTGTCACGACCACAATCAGCTTGTGAGGACCGTGATCGAATTAGCTCGAGAAAGAACCGCTCTAGTATGGCTTGGATGGAAGACCTCGACCCGTTGTTTATAGAAGCAAGAACAGCGGGCATGTGAGGGCGTCTACAATCGGTGATGGAGATGGGTTGGTAAGTCTTGATGAGCGACCGCAGAATAGCGATAAGTTCAAAGAGTTCTTTTAGGACAAGAGAAATTTAAACTCAATTTTATTAATCATCAAGCTTAGGGCTATAGTGATAACAAGCCTATAAATAGGCGAAAATACGAGAATAGAAGCTAGATTCGACCAGGAAAGTAAAATATTTGGCGAAAACTAGAAAGGAAACTAACATACTTTTCCAGAAAGTAACACACTAAAAAACGTTCATGAGGAGAAGCAAAAACTAGATATTCTAGGATGAAGCAGGAATTAAATCAACACTTGTCTGAGCAAATCGAAGCACCAAATAGGCTCGAAATGGCATTAAATTAGGAACAAATCAACACGAATCGGCTCAGAAATGGCGACAAATCAGCAGGTAAGCGCCTTGGCTCTTAGTCCAAATTCGGATTTACTTTGATGACGTGGACCATCTTTGTTTTCTTTTTGGAGTTGAACACGCGAGCTTCTTCCACTTGGGAATCTCGTATTAAAACATTAAGGGCTTCTTTGAATCTCTTATCCCTGGCTCGTGTCATTGGGCCCAGTGGAATTTCAAGCGGGTCCACAATCCATTCCTTAGCCATGCTTCCATCACACAGCCTCCCAAATCTGAATTTTCCGTAATTAAGATTGAATTTCCAATATATGTTATGGCATCACGGATAATTTGTGTTTTGATTCTCATCATTCCCCCCTTCCTCGAAAAGATTCGTTCTCGAATCTTAACCATAATGTTGTTGATGGCATGAAAATAAATACATATCCTCCACGGTTCATCCTTTTTGGGTTCAAGTAATACATGTAGAACACATGGACTAATCAATTCCTCCACTTAGCTTTGAAGCTCTTTTGTCTCCTCGGGTGGCAAACCATTATGATCATCCTCAGGGATTACATACTTGAACTCATGTAACAAGGAAGAAACAACACTAGGCAAAGAAGAATCAAGATCGTTATTGTTCAAAAGCGTCTCTTTGTACAAAAGTACAAACATAGGCTTGTTACAATAAAAAATACTCTTGAGCTCACTATCTTTTATAAAGTTGCTTTCCTTTCTTTCTGTTTCCCCTCCTTTATCATAGTTCACTTCCTAATCTTTTTTTGTTTTCTCTCATTTTTTGTTGTTCACTTTAAGATCTTTTTTTCTTTTCTCACTTTTTCTTTTGTTCACTCTCTTTTTCGCTATTTTTCTTTTGTTCACTCTCTTTTTCACTCTTTTTCTTTTGTTCACTCTCTTTTTGCAACCTCACTTGATCTTCATAACTTGACTTGGTGTCAAAGGAACAAGAGTGATGGTTCGGTTGTGCCGCGAGCAGTACTTATTGAATAATAACTTTCCTCAAGTGCCATGGTCTTCCTAATAACAAGTGTCCATCTTGCATGGAACTACATCACACAAAACTTCATCGTCATATTTTCCAATGCGAAGAGAGATTAACACTTGTTTATTCACCCTTACCTCCCCACTATCATTCAACCATTACAATTTATAAGGGCAAGGATGCTTACTTGTTGGCATCCTTAGTTTCTCCACCATGGTTGTGCTAGTGACATTAGTGCAACTCCTACCATCAATGATCACACTACATACCTTGTTTTGGACGTGGCACCTAGTGTGAAAAATGTTCTCTCGTTGGACCTTGTCCTCTTCCTTGGCTTGCACACTTAAATCCCTCCTTGCAACCAACAATTCTCCTTGGCCAGCGTATTCCTCATTATTGACATCCTCCAAGGATGGCATAGAATCACAAACCGATTCATGGTCTGTTTCAATCTCACCATTGTCTCCCATCAGCATAACTCTTTTGTTCGGACATTGGCTTGCTATATCACCTCTACCTTGGCATTTAAAACAATTAATATCACGATTTTGATTAGTGAAAGAATCGAATTTACCTTGATTTCCTTGGCTGGTCACCTCTTGTTTTCATTCTATTTTAAGCTTGGCGTTGGGTGGCTTCTCTTCCTTCCTCCATTGATTCGACTTCCAAGTGGATGAACTTGGATTAGGCACAGAACGTGTGTTGCTACTGTCCCTTCTCTTGCCTTGATTCTCAATCTTGATAGCCATATGCACCATATCCTCCAACTCTACGTAATGTTTCAATTCCACCACATTTTGAATCTGCCAATTTAAACCTGCCAGAAACCTTGCTATTGTAGCCTCTTGATCTTCTTCAATATTTGCTCTAGCCATTGCAACCTTCATCTCCTTATAATACTTCTCCACACTACGGTTGCCTTGCCTCATGTTTTACAACTTGTTGTACAACTCCCAGTAGTAGTAAGTTGAAACAAATCTCTTTCACATCACCCTCTTCATCTCTTCCTATGTTTCCACCATTGGCTCCCAATTCCGTCTCATTCAAAACTAATTGGTCCTACCACACTGTTGCATAGTCCGAGAACCCTATGACAGCAAGTTTCACCTTCTTAATTTCGGAATAATTGTGACAATAAAAGCAGAGCTCCACCTTCCTCTCCCACTCACGGAAGATATGCCTGGTCATTCTTTCCTTGAAATATGGAATCTTCATCTTAATGTTTCTCAAATTATTGCTTTCCCAATTCTAGTTTCTCCTAAGTCTCACACATACCTCCCTCACCAACAACCGAATCATGATCAATCTCACCCTCAAAACCTCCTCTGTCATACTCTTCTTCTTCTACCCATGCCTTTCTTGAGGCCTCTCATACACACCACGGCCAAGGAAGGGTTTCGTGGGTGCTCGAAGCTTTGCTCCACCCTCTAATGGAATTGTTCCAATTTAGTCCTAAATGTCCTCTTTACTTCACTAGTTAAGGCCTGCATATGGAACTTCATGCCAATTCCTCCCATCACACCCTCGGATGCACCGTTGTTTGACATATTGCTGCAAAAAACAAGGTTAGGAAAAAAAATAGGACCTCACAAATCACTCCCTCATTTTCACTTGAAGAATGATTCACTTAGTTCACTCGTGTTTTCACACAATATATTTGGCTTTTTCTCACTCAAATATTCTTATCACTCTTGTCTTTTTTCACTCAGAATTTCTCTTTCGGTTCTTTTGGAACTAATCAAACAAATCAGATTTTTCTTTTCCGCAAAATTCAATCAAAAACCTATCGAATGACAAGTTGGTGGCATTAACCAATATTCAAGCTGTACTTAAAACAACAAAAAAAAGAACACCAAAAATTTCTTAGTCTGTTATTGATTTTTTTTTTAATACTATGAAGGGGACTGGATTTCCAACTACTAGAAACTTATAGGAATTTTTTTTTCTTTTGTAACCCGGAATGGGCTATTCAAAAAAAAGGAAACGAACAAAAGTTATATCTGATCAAGAATGAAGAAAATCGGACTTGGGATGGAGTAGATAATAGGTTGTAAATAAAATTGGGGGTAGAATGAAATTTAGTAGGAACGGATGGAAGTGGTGACTAAGTTGGGTTTGGACAAAGAAGAAAGAAAAGCATTAAAGAATAGGCAAACCGGAAAATAGAATCATTTGCTACGATGCAAATGATATGAACCTCGTCAACTTGTGAGGAGACCCGTGATCAAATTAGCTCAGAAGAACCGCTCGACCTGTTGCTTTTAGAGAAGCAAGAACCTTGGTATGTGAGGACACCACAATCGGTGATGGAGATCTAATTGATAAGTCTTGATGAACGCCACGAAATAACCAATAAGTTCAACGAGTTCTTTTAAGAACCAAACATAAATTCAAACTCTCAATTTTATGAATCTGTCAAACTTAAGAATGTAGTGATAACAAGCCTATAAATAGGCCCAAAAATACGAAGAATAGAAACTAAAATTCGGTCACAAGGAAAGTAAGATATTTGGCCAAAAACTAGAAAGGAGACTAACATACTTTATCCTAAAGTAACACACTAAAAACGTTCATGAGGAGAAGCAAAAAAAGGAAACTAGATATTTCTAGGATAAGTCTTGGGAATCAAGTCAAGCATAATCTGGAACAAATTAGCATCAAATAAGCTCCAAAATAGCAACAAATTAGGAACAAATCAACACCAAATAAGCTCCAAAATAGTAGCAAATTAGGAACAAACCAGCACCAAATCAGCTCCAAAATAACATCAAATCAAAAAGTCAAAAACGCCTTAGCTCTTGGTCAAAATTTGGATTTACTTTGATAACGTGGACCATCTTTGTTTCCTTTTTAGAGTTGAACACACGAGCTTCTTCCACTTGGGCATCTTGGATTCAAACATTAAGGACTTCTTTGAATCTCTTAGCCCTGGCTCGTGTCATCGGGTCCAGTGGAATTTCAAGCGAGTCTGTAGTCCATTCCTTAGCCATGCTTCTATCACACAACCTTCTGAATCTGAATTTTTCATAATTAAGATTGAATTCCCAATATATGTTGTAGAAGTTGGCATCACGGATCCTTTGTGCTTTTATTCTCATCACCGCCCACCTTGTTCTCAGACAACCTTAATGTCACTTATCTCTTCGCTAATCCTGTCTTTCATTATTGCATGAAACATCTTGAGATTGATGTACCATTTTGAGAGGGCGTATTCTCTCAATATTAATATAAGTCTCTTTCATTATACTATACACTTTAATAAAAAATAAATAAATGAAACTTATACGAATTTGTATAAATTTACAGTATTTCTGTAGCATATTTGTGACATATCTTCCTCACATGGCCTCATCTGAACCGATGCACGTGCTAGAGCACTGCCGGGTCGCTACACCTCCGGCCACCGTCGACGAGAAATTGCTTCCTCTCACCTTCTTCGACCTCCCATGGCTGCATTCCCATTTACTCGAAACTCTTTTCTTCTTCGAATTCCCCCACCCCAAAACCCACTTCTTAGAAACAATACTTCCCAACTTGGAACACTCTCTTTCTCTTGCTCTCAAACATTTCTATTTTTCGCGGGAAATCTAATATTTCCTCCGAATTTCACCAAGCCCGAAATCCGCTACAAGGATGGTGACTCAGTTTCCTTAATCTTCTCGGAGAGTATTAGAGATTTCAATTATTTCAGTGAGAATCACCTGCGTAATGTTTCTGAATTTCACCGTCTTGTTCCGACATTACCTTCTGTCGAGCTAGTCGCCCCCGTTATGGCCATCAAAGTAACTCTTTTTCCGGACTCCGGAATTTCTCTCGGATTCACATTTCCCCATGCTGTTTCAGATGGCCAGTGCATTTTCTCAATTCCTATGACTATGGGCTTTAATTAATAAACTCGGCGAGGATATCAATATCTCGAAAAATGACGATATTATTGTCCCTTTCTATGATAGAACTGTGGTGAAGGACCCACTGGGAAAGAATCAATTTATTGGGACCAAGTGGGGAAAACAAAATTCCAAGGGTATTTGAAGGCTAACATAGTCTCCAACCGATGGCTAAATCCGTCTCCAATCGATGCTTAATGGGAGGCGGGCCCGATATAGTCATGACTCTAATCTAACTATAGGTCGATGAAGTCACATGAAACAACCATCCAACCAGGCGACAAGCCAAAGGCCGCTCACTGAAGGGCCCCTAAATCAACAAGCTTGGATTGACTCTTGTCAATCAAGCGAAGCCGTCTGACTACCTGACAGGAGGACCCTAGCTCGCTTTGTCAGAGATGATCAATGTCAACAAAGCTATTTGAGTAACGAATTGCATATTAACATGGGCTGGCTAATATATATAGGAGGCGAAGGTCGAAAAACAAAAAAGAAGTGTGAAGATCCTAGCTCCAGGACCCGTGAAGGGAGCCCACGAGCGCTTAGATCTTTATTGGCGTCTTCTGTGGGAAATGTTATAAAAGTCTCGTTTCCGTTAAGAAGACATATGTTACTGGTTACCCCGTTATGGAGCTTTTTTGCTCCAAGTTGGCCATGAAGAGGATGTTGCATTGAGTGAGATAGCACAGGAATCGCGAGAATGAAGAAGTCGTGACAATGAAGGAGCCAAGCAACATGTAACATTCGCTTCCTACAAGCCCGTTAAGGTAACAAGTAACAACTAACTCTATTTATTTCCGAAAATAAGAGAGATTTTTAAAGATCAAATTAAAATTTCGTTTTCAAAAATCAAATACACAAATAATTTTTGTTGGATATAGTGAATGAAATGGATGACATTCACTGGATAATTCTTTGTTCTTAATTCTTTGGATTTCAGTTATAAGAAATAATTATTTGGATTTCAGTTATAAGAAATAATTATTTAGATTTCAGTTATAAGAAATAATTATTTGGATTTCAGTTATAAGAATTAAATGACACTCAATGAATGAGATTAATGACATTCAATGAATAATTAATTTCGGAATTCTAAGGGTTTGGGAAGCCAGGTTGCAGCATTCAAAGGTCGAATCTCTCCTTTATATGAGGTCATCGAGGGTGCCTCAAAAAGAGATCGAGTCTTGAGTTTTCCTTCCTTTCGTCCTTTTGTCGGTGATAGAGCAAACATCATCCAGTTCGTAGGAATTGGCGGCAAAGTACTTTGTCGACCATTCGACACCGTTTTTTATCACGGGAGAGCCCGAGGGCGCCTTGGGAATCTCAAAGCACCAACGGAGCGAATTTGTCTTAAGGAAATTGTGAATTTCACAAGACTGGTTGTTTCTCCAACGATTCACTATTCTCCTCCGTTCTTATTAATTTATTTATTTTGATTTTTCTTGAATAACCATTATTTGCGACGTATGTGTATGTTGCTTGGCATGTGTCAAACAAGCTAGTTTATGCATTCGGGTTTCTACAACAAAGGAGACAATTTGTTCCTATGATCTTAAGACAAACCGGACTCCACAAGAAGTTATTGTTTGGTTTGGTTGTGGACATGAAAAAAAAAAAGAAAAAAAAAAGGAAAACTCCTTTGGTTTGGTAAACAAACGATTTGGTTTGTTACCTGTGTGGGAAAAAGCCCTTCTTAACCGGGATCTTGTACGGCCAGGGTTCGAATCCCACGATAAGCCGGGAATTGAGAGTGCGGTGAGGATTATATGCTGAATAGTGATGGTAGGTCCTCATCACCACCCCGTCCCGATTTATTGGATGACAATGAACCAAGTTTCAGGTAAACAAACGATTTGGTTTGTTACATGTGTGAGAAAAAAAAAAAAAAAACCAGAATCAAGTTTTTCAAGTTGTGCATTTATTGTTGAAACAATTCTTTTGTTTCTTTAATAAGGAAAAGTAGTGGAAAACCTTTTGAAAACCAACAAACATACGGTTTGTTGTTTAGGGGGAAAAACAAAACCAACAAACTGTGATTGTATTGGGTTGGGGCTCTTCTGACAAGAAAAAGGGAAAGGAAGTTTTTTTACGGTAAAACAAATTCCTAATTTGTGGCTTCATTAAGATTTATCCTTTGTACACAAAATTGAGTTTATCTTTTGGAAAAAGAAAAAAAAAAGATTGGATATAAAGGAAAAGTGATCAATAGGAAAAGGGAAGGAACCAATTGGAGGAAGGTTATTTGAAAGGAAAAGTGTCTGGAAAACCATAACATTTTTTTTTTCCAAATAAAAAAAAAAAAAATTGTTGGGAACAAGGATTTAGAAAAAACCTCATTTGATTGAAAACTAAACATTTCTACAACCAAACAAACTAGTGGTTTGTTGGTCTGGAAAATCCTTGTTGGTACATACAAGGAGTCAGCTAATTATGGAAAATCTTTGTTGAAAATACAAGGAGTTAGCTGATTTGAAAAATCCTTGTTGCAACAGTACAAGGACAAGTATCGAACTTGAGACCTTGTGTAAAAGATCCTAATTGCCTATCGGGAACCTAAACCTTTAGGCTATAATTAAGGATTGTGTATTGGTGGAATTGACATTTTCTTGAATATTTGGAAAATGATCTTTGATTCCAATCACGGTATTCTGGGGTACCCAAGTAGTTATGTGTTTACATTGGGAATTGCAATGGTATCATGGAAATCACTCAAAGCAGTGATTGTTGCAGATCCACAATGGAATCTGAGTTTATAGCACTAGACAAATGTGGGGAAGAGGTAGAATGGCTACGCCACTTCCTAGAGGACATTCCAAGGTGGCCAAAGCCAGTGCCTCCAATATGCATACATTGTGATAGTCAATCCGCTGTTGGTGAAGCCTGCTAAAAACGGTATGTATAATGGTAGGAATCTAGACATATCCGTCGTAGACACAATACCATTAAAATAACAACTCTCAACTGGGGTTATCTCTGTAGATAATGTAAAATCTAAGGATAACATTGCGGATCCGCTAACCAAAGGGTTAAACAGAGAGTTGGTTGAGAAAAATTAAGCCGAGGAAATGACACAAAGCCCTTAAAGATAGATGGTGTGTGGATACCCTGACCCTAGGTATTGGAGATCCCGAATCTAGGTTAAAAGGACCGACCAAATTGTAAAGACTTTGATACAATCACTGTGGGGATATTATCGTGTCCATTCCTATGATGAACAGTGATGCTCATAAGAAGGTTAAGCTATGCTTTTAATGATCTCTAAGCATTGGCGAAGAGTAACATGAGCTACTCTTAATTTACAAAGATTACCTATGTAAAAAGAGTGAAGTAGAGTATGAGGAGGAATTGAATATAGCCTGATTCCTATTAAACTCTTGGGAGCAGGTGCATGTCCATGGCCAAAATGGACATAAAAGTGAAGCTAATGTGTTTGGAAAGATTCTTGTGTAAGAGATATGTCATCGTCTACAAATAGCGAGAATAGTTCAAGGACATCGTGTCTACTATTTAGCTTGTAGAGTAAACATATTTTCACAAGGGGAAGGTTCAAGAGTAACACCTACCTCTCCCATGCAAGTTTATTAGATTTGCTTTATCACCATGCGTCTCGCCTTTTGTCATCAATTTCATTCCATGTGGGAATTGTTGGATATAGTGAATGAAATGGATGACATTAGCTGGATAATTCTTTGTTCTTAATTCTTTGGATTTCAATTATAAGAAATAATTATTTGGATTTCAGTTATAAGAAATAATTATTTAGATTTCAGTTATAAGAAATAATTATTTGGATTTTAGTTATAAGAATTAAATGACACTTTCGATGAATGAGATTAATGACATTCAATGAATAATTAATTTCGAATTCTAAGAGAGAGATTTGCAGGAAGCCAAAAGGTTTGACATTCAAAATTAAGTCTCTCCTTTATATATGAGGTCATGTGAGGGTGCCTCAAGGAGAATCCCGAGTCTTAGGTTTTCCTTCCTTTCGTCGCTTTTGTCGGTGATCGAGCAAACACATCATTAGTTTGGGAATTATTGTGAGAAGTCTTGTCGACCGTTCGGCCTTGGAGCTATCTGGGAGACAGAGACGCCTTGGGAATCTCTCAAGCACAGCGGAGAAAGTGAATTTGTCTTAAGGAAATTGTGAATTTCACAAGACTCGGTTGTTTCTCAAACTTGGTTATATTCTCCTTCGTTCTTATTAATTTAATTTATTTGATTTTTCTTGAATAACCATTTTGCGGCATTATGTGTATGTTCTTGGCATGTCAGGCTCTTGGTTTATGCATTCGGGTTTCTCTGACAAGGAGATAATTTGTTCTAACAATTTTCGACAATTTTTTTTTAAAAGGGGGAAAAATGAAGAAAAGAAAAAGGCATGCGCGTATACGGAATTTTTGGAATAGAATTGTAAGTTTATATTCAATTTCCTTTTAAGATAATGCTCAATCTTCCATTCTTTTAGAGAAAAATATGGAAGAGATGATAGTTAAATTTAAAATAATTTAAAGTTTAGGATAAAAAATATTTTTATTTTAATTTATTTCCTTGTTAGATCATAATAAAGTCAGAAAGTGCACCATTTAGTTTCATATTGGACATCAAACAATAGAAAATACTCGCCTTAATTATCCATAAGACCCAGAGCCTTCATTTGCCGGCTTTCCAGCATATTGCTGGCTTGCCAATTTGTTGCTGGCTTGTCAATATGTCGATTGGCGTTGCCGGCTTGTTGTCGACATGTAGTTCATACGAGCCTTGAAGATTTGATGAATAGCTCCATTAGGAAATTAATTATTCCCTACCATTTTCATTCCGAATTTATAGTATAATTCGAAATAAATAATTTTTAATTTAAAAATACTAAGATCGAATTAAAATATCCTTAAAGGATAATTATTTAAAATTTCCCTTGAAAGATAATTATCTCTTTTCCTAACAAAGCTTTCTTTTCGAAATTCAAATGCTAAGAATAATTTTTATCCGATTTTACAAAAATAATTAAAGATGAATAGATTTTAAGAATACTAAAATCATTGAAGATAAATATATATTAAGCATACGAAAATTATTAAGGATAAATTGATTTTATGGAAGTGATAATGCAATTAAGGTAAGTCTAAAATAATAAATTACTTATATTCTAATTTATCTCATTTGTTTCCCATTTATAAATATTTAAAAAAATTAATTATAAGATTTGCAATCTGCCCACTATTTTTCATTATCTCCATGATTTTGCATTTTTCATAAGGTAAGTAATTATTCACATGTCTTCTATGTTTCCGTACAGATAAAAAATGAAAAATACAAAATATCTTTGGAGAATATTATATTATTAAAGAAAGATAAGTAATTTTTTAGTCTTATCAAGGATGAAAATTGTCTGGTAGCTCCCATGATTTCCACTATGATTTTTATCCTTTATAATAATAATAATAATAATAAATAAATTATCAAATAAATTCATTGACCCATTCATTGTCTGAATTTATATCTTGATGATTGCTTTCAAGTCGGTTTTGCGAGGATGAAAGGCGACAAGCGCAAGGTGGAGTACCTAAGAGAGCAGTCAACAGACCTAAAGATTACTAAGGCAACAAGCGAGAGGTCACGAACTAAGCGAGATTGTCGAGCATAAATGCGAAGGTTAAGTACCTAATGAAGAGGTCATAAGACTTCAAAAGTAAGATTGTCGAGGCCCCTTAGTAGCGAAGGTTAAAATGCAGCGAAGTGCGTAGACCTAGCGAGGCTGCGAGACAACAAGTCGCGAAGGAGTCGGTACCTAGCGAAGAGGTCCGCGAACCTAAGCGAGATTGCCGAGAGCGTGGGCTGCGATGCGAAGAGGTCACAGACCTAAAATCAAGACTCCTAAGGCAACAAACGACGAAAGTTAAGTACCTAAGCAAAGAGGTCATAGACCTAAAAACAAGGCTGCCAAGGCAACTGTAAGACCCTGAATTTACAGTTTATATGAATAGTAAATTTCGTTTTCGATAAGTTAGGTATTTGACTGGAAACAGTTAAATGAATAGTAATTTTCGAAAAACAAGCCCAAAAAAAAAATGTTCCTAATAATGTATTGAGTCCAAAGAAGCTGAAATAGATTAAAACGAAATTATGTTAAGGGGTGAAAATGTAATTTTTCTAAAAAATGGCAAAACGGTAATTTGTCACATAAAAATCTAAATTTTTTCTAGATCTCGGATGACGAAACGGACTTCACCGTTGAATTCGTTTCGTGAAATCTAGTTACCCATTCAAATTTCGTTGAATTAAGAACGATCCGATTTTCACAAAATTCGACTGACAGGCGTAGTGGGCTTGCGAGATTTTAGAAAAAATCCCGAAAAATGTCAAATATTTAAATAATTTCCATTTAAGATGGATGGAGTTGAAACCGGGATGAAATAAATTGTTTAGGAACAAAAACGGAACCGAAGAAGTGTGACACGTGGCGCGACGTGGCGCGTGTCCCTTGTATAAATATCTAAAAATATCTAATGCTCTCATTGGTCTCGATCAAACCGTAGAGAGAGAGAGAGAAAGCGATCTTCTCTCTTCGATTCACCAAGGATTTGGTGTCCCGGGATCTCGTTAGGTCGAATCAAAACTAATCTACCTTGGCGGCGAGGTTTACGCGTGGGTACGAAATAAGATTACGCCAAGGTCGAGTTACGGTTTTCCACGGAAGCAGCGAGAAAAGGCAGTGTCGGAAAGCCGCGTCATTTGAGGTAGGGTTTTTCTCCTATTCGGGTTAATTTCTATCTAAGGGCATGGGGGTGTGTCCAAAGAGATGCTGTCCAGTTTTTTTTTCTCTGACCCTGTGACTGTATTTTAGCCATAACTTGGTCATCACTAATCCGAATTGAGTGATTCAAATTGATAATTAAACTAGACTGATAGGAGAACATTGCACCTTGAAATAGGTCTATCCAAATTCCGACCCATGGGGACTCAAAAATGCATTCAAAGTGGAGTTATGTTTGGCCGGTTTTACGTGTTTCACGACTCCATGGCTATGTTGGCCATAGCAGCCCATCACTCATCGAATTAGTGATTCAAATTTCTAAAGTAAACTAGACTGATAGGAAAATTGCACATGAAATAGGCCTATCCAAATTCCGACCCATGGGGACTCAAAAATGCATTCAAATTGGAGTTATGTTCAGGCAGTTTTTCTGTTCTATTTTTACGACTCCATGATTGTATTTTGCCCATAACTTGGTTATCACTCATCCGAATTGAGTGATTCAAATAGCTAAGTAAACTAGACTGATAGGAGAACAATCCTCATTGAAATAGGTCAATCCAAATTCCGACCCATTGGGACTCAGAAATTCATTCAAAGTGCACCAGCACAATAATTCCCGGGGGGGACACAATGGTCATGGCCTCCAATTTAGGAAGGCCATAACTTCTTCGTCCGAACTCCGTTTTGGGTGTTCTTGGACTCTATGGAAATCCCATTGAGTCAAGATTCTAACCATATTCCTTTAGAGGACAGTGGATGAATAGAACATGACTGAAAATTTATGGATGTACCAAGTGTCCAGGTTGCTTGGTTAAGTCGATGTGAATAGCCAGGTTTTAGTATGACCATTTCATGGCATGTTGTGGGCTATTGTATGGGGTAGTAATTGCCATGAGTTAGCATAAGAAAATCATGAGAACAAAAGAGGTTGAGTTCAATTGATTTTTAATCAGTTGGAAGTGATTAAATGCTTAGGGTTCTTTGGAAGTATAGTATAGTTAATGGTTTAATTGAACATGATTAAGGTATGGATGTTAATGGATTTTATGGATAATGTGACTTGTAGGAGGAAAGTGATTAAGGACAAGGGTGGAGGTGGAAAGTTTTTTTTAAAGGAGGAAAAAGGGCTATAATAACTAAGGTGAGAGAAAATGTAAATGTTTATGAATATATATATATATATATATATATATATATATATATATATATATATATATATATATATATATATATATACATACTAATGTTTACCAATGTATATGTTTTCATATCTATGTGTTACATAAATGTTCAAATGAAAAAAGAAATGTGGATTTCTTGACTTTCTAAATTATATTGAAAATATGAAATGTTTTATGAATGTATATTTTTATATACATGTTTATGAAAATGTTTGAATCCATGGATTTGCCCTATGTTACAAAGAGATAAGAAGTTTAAAGAGAAAATTAGGCTAAAGTACTTTACCCAGTGCATGGTACATGGGGAAAGGGTTAGGATTTTTATGGGGAAGGAAGGTGATGCATATTGCCATACACGTGTAAAGTACGAAAAGTTTACCAACGCATAATGTGATTTATTCCACAGTGCAATGGTATTTAAAAGAAAGGCACGATTTATCGAAGGTTCCTTTTTGGGCCATCGGTGATCGTAAGACTGTTTCCTTGTAGGTTATTTCATGGGCCAACGGTGGTTAACGGTGTGGCACGATTTCTCGGAGGTTCCTTTTGGGGTTATTGGTGATTGTAAGACTGTTTCCTCAGAGGTTCTTTCATGGACTAACGGTGGTTAACGGTATGTGGGTTCCATTGGATATGACGGATTCAAAAAGGAAAAGAAAGTTTATTGAAAATATATGTTGTCTGATTGTTTTACGTTGTATTTGAATGAAAAGAAAAAGAATGCAAAGTAAATGTTTATAGAAATGAAATCTCTATACAATTGTTTATCGTTGTATTTGAATAGAAAGGAAAAGAATGCAAAGTAAATGTTTTGAAATGAGATCTCTATCACGATTGTTTTACACATAGTATTTGAACTATATCTGGAAACATTATTTTCCTATGGCTGTGCTCTCAGCGAGCTCCTTTAGCTCACCATTTTTTTCAAATGTTTTAAAATGTTTTCAAGGCGAGAGGCGACGTGCGAGTTCGAGGCATCCTCAGAGACTGATGACACTCCGCCTTACGTGACGACCACCTTTTTGACAATGTATAGTTTTTGTTGTAAATAACTACTTGTGCACCTTTATTTTGTAATGCATATAAGTTTTAAAAGATTGTTTATATATCTATAGTGTTCGAAAATGATTTTAAGTTTGATTTGAAATTGGTTGAGTGGACTTGATGTCCATTGTTGGATGTGGAGTAAATTAAATTGTTTCAATGCAGTGTTGTAAATTGGGACATGTCCGAAAAACAGAGGAAACTCTGTCCGATTTTCTATAAAGGGTTTAATGTTTAAAAAAAAAAAAAAATTGTCCCACCATGTTTCATAAGAATTTAATGGAAAACGTAACTTTATAAATGGGTTCGCTCCACGGATTCACTTTTAAAAATGTTTAAAAGAAATGAAAGGTTTTTTTCAAATCGTAGGGTAGTGTCGGGAGAGGTCCCAGGTTAGGAAAAGGAAACTGGGTTGGGTCCTTTAGCGACAAGTTGCAAGGTTAGGCACCTAGCGAAGATGTCCAAACGGAGTTAAAGCGAGAGGTACGCGAGCGGCGGCGTGCGAAGGTCAGATGCCTAAGTGAGGACCTTAAAACAAGTTTGCCAAGGCTACAAACCATTTGTGTCATACATGGCGCTCGCGTGGCGATAAAAACAGCGCTGCAGCGGAGATGATCCGTTATTTGAAAAAATAAAATAATAATGATAATAAAAAATGAATTCGCTCATCCCAGCCTAGCTTGCATCTCGACTACTAATACTTTTTTAAGCCTATTCTACGAACTTGAGGCGCATCATATTTGATTCTCTTTCAGCTGTGAAAGAATTTTGAATAAGACCACGGGGCTAGTGAAAGGGTCACATCCGTCTCCAACTAGTAAACGAGAAACAAGGCGGGCTGGCTGATCATGGCTTTTTGAAATTAACTATAGGTCGGTGAAGCCACGACACAGTAGCCAGGCGGGGGCAGCAGGCGGGGAGGCCTGCATCAAAGACCCTAAATCAAGCGAGCCTAGATTGACTCACACGTAAATCAAGCGGCTTGATAGGTTAGCCCAGGCATGCTTTATTAGAGATGATCATACGTCAGCAAAGCTATTCATTTAACAAATTGCATACTGACACTTGGACGCTTCAACCCTATATAAAAGAGGCCAAATAGTAAAAAATAGGGAAAAAAAGTAGCAAAAGTTTATAAACTTGGACAAGGTGAGCACTTGGATCTTCATTTCCCATCTTCATTTGAGATAGCGGAGTACATTTTCAAATTCCTACGGCTATGGGCTTCAAATAATAAACTTGACGAGGATATCACTATCTCGAAAAATGATGATATTGTTGTCTCTTTATATGATAGAACAATGGTGAAGGACCCACTTGGTATAGAATCGATTTATTGGGACCAAGTGGGGAAAACAAAATTATAAGGGTATCGATATAATTGGTAATATGGGTTAAGTCTAATGAGTCAGCCCACTTTAGTCCGAAATTTTAAAAGGTTGGGTTATAAAATTTAAGGCCCGAATAAAATCGGGTCAAATTAGCCCGACTTGTTTTGGGTTGTGGCCCATATGGGTTTGATCAAGTTAACAGTTGAACAGAAATCTTTAATTTATTTTCCCAAGTAACTAGTTTAATAGTGAAGTTTTCCAGTAATTTATCTACAATTAAAATTCAATATTTTGACTCTTAACAGACGCTTGCCAAATATATATGTTTTTGTAGCATAGAGGTTTTAAAAAGGCAAAATGAATTTATCACATATTATATGATTAATATATTAAACTTTGTTGTTTAACTATTTATTTTCCAGAGAATTTTCAAGTATATATCATTTTTAAATATAATTTCTATGATAGTTTAATATTTAAAAAATCTTGTATGAAAATTATGGAATGCATTTGAATTAATATAAATTACTATAGTTTTAATATTGAATATATTTTCATTTATCTCATTAATCTATTTTAAATATATTTACAATTTTCATTTTTGTTCATCCTTTAAATTTTATTTGATTAATTACATAAATGGTGTCTCAACTTTTCTATTTTTTCCATTTTGGTGTCACAACTTTATTTTTGTTCAATCAAATATCTAAACTTTTTTATTTTTTCTATTTTGGTCTCTCAAGTTTATTTTTGTTTAATCATATGTTTAAACTTTTAGCTTTTATCAATCAAGTGTTTCTTAACCAATAAAAACTTATTATAATATTTGAATTAGGAAAAATTCAATTCAAATGATATTCCAAATCATATAAAATAATGAAATTACTTAAATGGACTTTAACGAGATGAAATAACAATACTATCTTTTCCATATTAGGGTTTTACTACCTATTTGTTGTTGCAATAAAGAATTGATAAAATTAACTACTATAAGAAGCTGAGATAAAAATATAAAAAATAATTTCTTAAAATTAATTTTTTTAATTTATCTTATATTATTTTACATGTTTTTCTAAGTATTATGTGAAAAAATTATATATGAATAATTAAAAATAAAATTAGATATTAAAATATTTTAAAATAATTAAAATATTTATTTCTGGCATCCAGCCGACTAATTTAATAAATTTATTGTGTTGTAACAAATAAATAGTAAAAAACTTAATGTGGAAAGTATAATATTGTTATTTTACTTCGTTAAAGGTCATTTAAGTAATGTCATTATTTTTATGTGATAAAGAATGTTATTTGTGTGAGATCCCGGATAAAGTAAAATGATAGACATGGGTTGCAAACCTGGGAATTTCTCTAGATCTCGGATGGCGGCCTTGAGCATCTGGGTTGAGTTTGTCTCCACGAAATCTAAGTACATAATTAGAATTTAGTCGAATTTCGGTAGTCAGAAAGAGTGGGAGGGTTGGAAGTGTATTCGAATAAGCGGTTAAAATGAAAAGGGTGACACGTGGCATTAGATGCATGCCATGTGGTGAGGAGAGGAACACCATAGCGCTTGGTTGGGAGGCCGAGTGTCATAACTCTATCTTGCATGAGGAGGACCTGAGTGGTGGGGAAGAGTGAGATGAGGCCAAACCCATCTTGGAATGCTATGTGTCATGAGGAGAGAAGGAAGAGGTGTTCTACACTAGAGTAAATATTCTCTACCTAAAGGGGTTTGTTCGGTGGAAGAGGAGAGAGAGAAAGGGAAAAAGAAAGAAAAGAAATAAGAAGAAAGACAATGGAAGAAAGGGAAGAGAGACGGCCAGGTTCTACGATTAACAAACGAGGAGTTCGCGGTAGAGTGAGCAGTTTTCACTTTAGGGAGGTGAAGGAGTTTCTCTCCCTACTCCCGGGTTAGTCTTTGTTTAAGAGCCATGAAATGGCCATGATGGATTAGCCAGTAGTGGGCTGGTTTTAAAGATAATTTAAAGTAAGAAATTGTTGTTGGTTGGGATCGGTTTGCAGATTACATGTAGTTTTGAGCGCGGGTTGGAGGCGATTGTTTATCTTGTAGTTTGGGATCTTCGCGAGGATGGTCTTGGTTATTGTCTTGTGCATCTCTTTTGTTGTTCCCGAGTTTGGAGTTGAGAATCAGGTTTTGTGTGGTGTTTATTTGTTTGTTTGGGAATGTACATGTACTTGGGTGTGTGAAAATGATGTTAATATATGCATGCTTATTATATATTAACATGATGCTTGGTGTGAAGCATGTATTATGAGTGTTGCATGTAGTTTCCCTCATGCATGTAACATGAGATATTATGCAGTGACATAAGGGAACAAAATTTCCGATATTTCGACCGAAATATCGCCGAAATATCGGTTTTCGGTGGAGATCGATAAATATCTCCACCGAAATTTCGATTTTTCCCACTTTTTCCGACATTTTCCCCGAAATAATTTTGATTTTTCCCTTTTTTTTCCTTTTGTTCTTTTTGAAATAAAAATCTCAAAAAAATCTTCTTGAGGTTTGAGCACCAGATTCTCTGAAAGTGGCACCACTCCGACCACGAAACCATTGATTGCGCCTTATATGTTTATATTTTCTTATTATTTATTTGTTCATAATCCATATGAGTTATATGTAATATTTTTGTTATTTTATTTAATTATGAAACTTATAATATTTTTAAATCAAATATTAATTTGAAAAGGAAAGAACTAAAATAATATCATTTAAAAATTTAAAATTATAATATATAATATTTTGAATCTCTCAGAGGAAAATATCTGTAAATCTGTTTATATTATAATAACAAGCAATAAATAATGAATATAGCACTTTTAACATAATAATATTTGAATAATGTATTAAATATAACATATTTAATTTAATAATTACTAATCATTTGGGTTTTTAATCTACCTTAATCATTTCTCATCATCTATAATTAAAATATAAAAAATTTAAATCGAGCGGAATATTTTTTGGCAAAAATATCTCATAGATATTTCTGGAATATTTCCGATATTTCCGTAAAATGGAATTCTGGAATATATGCATGTTTTACCGATGTATTTTGATCATTAGTGACATTATACATTGCATGTGCCTGCTAGGGTCATCGGCGTGAGTCGGGTGTGAGTGCATGAATAAAATGGGTATTTGGAGGGTTGCCCGGTAACAATGGTCGGGTTGTCCGATAAATTACCTCCGGAGGGTTGTCAGTAAGGGTTATGAGACCCGAGAAGGTTGAAATTCCCGGAAAAAGCGAAAATCGTAATTTGGTAAAAATTAAAATTTTTCCGAATCTCAGATGGCTTGAAACAGATTTCATAGATTAGGATCATGCCAGCGAAATCTAGCTAACCGCGTCGATTTCGTCGAATTAAGGAACTGATTGGAATTTGCCGTTTTCGAGCGCAGTATCGGGTCTTGTAAGCGACATGTGATGTAAAGAAAGTCACTTATAACATGTACTCATGTGACATGAGTTGCATGAGTAGAGAAATGATGGAATGGACGGCCGAGGTAGTGCCAAATGTAAAAAATCCAAGAATAAGGACATGATTGGCATTATTGAATTTGATTAAATGATAATAAGACGAAATAGAGAATAGTGTTGTCTCCTACCTTTAAGTAAAAGAACAAAACGTGAAAGGGGAAAAGCGAGGATTCACGGTGAGCTTTAGAGTTGTGTTTTGAAGAAGAGAGTGTGGCTTCTCTCTAGTTTCGGGTAATCGGCCGTGAGGATGCTTAGAACAAGAGAGGGAGGTTGCTCATACGATTTGAGGCCTCTGTGAGGGCTCGGGGACTGAGGAGTTTCAACAAACTCCGAGATGTAGGGGGTTTATCCTACTTGTTTTACTCTTGATTTAAGTGCTTTGTTGATGATTCGGTTGGTTTGAGGCTGAGCGGCTGGTTGAGTCTATCCCAGTCTTGGGCCCGAGGTGTGGAAGTTTAAAAACCCATGTGGACGATCAAAGTGAGAAACTATATCCAGATATTAGTTTGTCAATGCTATAAATAGTGCTATAAATTGCATTGTGGTGTGTATGAGGCGGAGCTGACTATGAGTGGGGGTTTTCACAAAGTGGAATCGATCTAATTGGTGATTGGCCGTGAGCATTAATCAGAGGGTTTCAACATTCACGTGAATAGTGTTCACTAAATAAATTGTGAGAATAATGTGTTTGGTTGAGTAATTCCGTCGAATTGCTTGTGTATGTAAATTAGCCACGATGAGCTAATTTTTTGGTGTAATGGATTGTGAAATTATAACATGTTTGTGTGATTTAAATTATGCTAATATATGCATGATGATATATTTCCATGTGTTATATGAATTGTGTTGAAATGACATAATGCATTTCATATGCACCGGGGTAACCTAGAAACTAGGTGTGTATGCATGACATGGGTTTTCTGGAAAAATGAAAATGGTTGCGAAAGGAATTTCACAGGATGATTTTCAGAGAATGGGGTTGGGAGACAGTCCAACAGATCACTTGGATGAGGACCATAGTACTGTTTGGGAAGTTCTCTAACACATTCGCCTCGGAGGGTAGTCCCATATTTTTTACCGACACGTTCGGTAGTGTATTTTCAATAACAACAGGTTTTGTTTTGAAAATGATTATTTTTCTTATACATGGCTTAGGCAAGTGTGAGGGAGTCGATGAGGACCGAGGACATGGGATGTATGTAGACATTCAAGTAGGATGCGCACGTTTACCCAGTGTGTGTTTACATTCAGACATTACATAACTATGCCAGGTGGAAGTAACCCATTTAAGGTGATTCCACTCTTGGGCATTAGCTCACCTGTCGAGGAATTATATTTCATGTATAGGGAGCGCATGAGGCTCATCCTAGGGCCCGATGCGAAGAAAATTGGGTTGTGGCTGTGTTTATGATGTGCCACATGTATTAGAATTCTAGAATTTTTAATATATGTTGTATAAATAAATTATTAACTCTTGAAACTATGGTATATAGTTGAGTGTATGTTGATGAGTATTGTCGTATGGGACCAAGTGGCCGTTTTTACTCATGTTATGTCTTATGATGTTGATTGGGACAGGTTAGGTACCTCGGGTAGAGCTCCCTGTACAAGGGAGACTCTGCCCGATTTTCATGAGTCGTGTCGGGTTACCCGACATTCACGAGTATTCTGCGGGTTGATGGGTTGTCAACGGACCCCCCGGAGTTTTGGGCGTCCGCGGGGTTCTCGGAGATGGTCGGTGGTTCGATGCTCGGAGGTTGTCTAGTGGTTTTACTTTTGGTTGTCGAATGTGCAAAATATTTAGAGGTTGTCTAATATCGAGGTTGTTCAATGGGTTTCAAAACAAAAAGCTTTTGTTTGAAACTGGTTTTCATACATGGCAAATTGCATGTATGAGAGAGTCGATGGGGGTGGGCATGACATAGACTTTTGTTCATATGAGATATGCATATTTTATATGAATGAGTGTGAATGATTTTGTGGATTATGCTATTGCTTGTGCACTTAGGTGGGGAGTAACCCTTGTAGGAGATTTTCTCTACTGGGCGTAGCTCACCCTGATGTGGGAAAAATATTTTCAGGTACTGGAGGTACACCAAGAGAAGACACTTCATGAGGTCTTAGTTGAGAGGAAGATCTAAGATGGCTTATTGTGTTCTTTTGTAAAATTTCTAGGTAGAAAACCCAGTTTTTGTTTTAAACTGAACTGTTGTCAAAGTTTTGTACTTGTGATGTAAATAAATTGTAATTAAACTTAGATTATATATTTTAATAATTTAGTAGGGTTATGTCTTGCTTTGAAGGGATGTTGGGTTGCGTCGAACCATAGAGAGTACTTTCTATTTCGATCCATGTATTAGCCGAACTTTAAGACTGATTTTTGTTGGGAAGTAAAGGGAATTTGGCCACTGTTCCATGCAGTATATTAGATAGCCCCATCGATAAGCTTGATGTAGGCTTTGAATAACAAATCGGACCTCTGACCCAAGTTATGGCCTTTTTACTCGGAAGGGTCTAAGGATGAGATGTGAGCTCTTACGTGGCTGACCTCTTTGGGCGGGCGAGCTCTCTGGATGACTGACCTCTTGGGAAGAAAGTGGGGCGACCTCTTTGGTCGGAGGCAGGCTCTCTGGATGGGCGACCTCTTGGGCGGAGGCGGGCTGACCTCTTTGGTCGGAGGGCGGGCTCTCTGGATGAGGCGACCTCTTGCGCGAGTGGGTGACCTCTTTGGCGAGCTCTCTGGATGGCCCGATCTTTAGGCGGAGGCTGAGCTCTCTGGATGAGCGCTGACCTCTTTTCGCGAGGCCCGAGCTCTTATGGCCGGAAGCTCGAGGCGGGGGATGGTTGTGTATGGCCGAGATCGCGGGAATGAGCTGTGTGTGGCGAGGCTCAGCCCCCAGGGATCGCGGGATAGGCTGGTAGTGGCCCGGGGCTCGGTAGGGATGAGTTGTGTGTGGCGAGGCTCGGCCGGGGATGAGTTGTGTGAGGCCGAGGGGCGAGGCCTCGGCTGGTTGGGCTCTTAGAGCTTGAGGCTCGGCGGGGAATGAGCTCGGGTTGTGCGGCCCGGACGACCATTTCTCGTTCGAAGTGCGATTTCGTACGTTCGTAGACTCTATGGAAAGCCCTTTGAGTCTAGAATCCATCCATATATGGCTCAAAATAATCTGAGCTCATGTGTATTTGAAGACGAAGGCAGGTAGGTACCTATCAGTTACGCATGTCGATTCTTTGCTCATGTGAAGCGCTAGCCGGATATTCATAACTTCCTCATCCGAAGTCCGTTTCAGGTGTTCTTAGACTCTATGGAAAGCTCCTTGAGTCTAGAATCTGACCACATGCCTGTGGATGGAATTTGGTGCTCAAATATAGCCAAGCCAACCTCTTCTGGCCGAGCTGACCTCCTTTGGCCAAGCCGACCTCATCTAGGGAATGAGCTTGGCAATGCCAACTTCGGATGACCAGAACTTCCTCGTCTGAGGTCCGTTTTGCGCGTTCTTAGACTCTATGGAAAGCTCTCTGAGTCTAGAATCTAACTATATACCTGTGGATGGCATTTGGTGCTCACATAGTTTCTGAAAAGTTGATCATTGCACTAAGTGCACTAATTACTAGAATCTTGAATGAGAGGGATTGTTATGTGTCATTTCTTAATAATTGAGTGACACGTGAATATGCATGAATGAGGCTATTATATAGCTTGTTGAAGGTTACCTGTGGAGAAAAAAAAAAAAAAAACCCCCGGGATTTGGGGTGTCACAATTTGGATGCAATTTTGCCTATTCAAATATCCTAACAAGCTTTAATTGGTTAGAAAACACTTGAACAAAAATTAAAAGTTCAAACATTTGATTAAACAAAAATAAAGTTGAGACACCAAAATAGAAAAAATCGAAAAGTTTAGACACTTGATTGAACAAAAATAAAGTTGAAACACCAAAATAGAAAAAACCGAAAAGTTTAGACACTTGATCGAATAAAAATAAAGTTGAGACACTAAAATAGAAAAAATGAAAAAGTTGCGATACCATTTATGTAATTAACCCAATTTTATTTAATCAAATATGTTTTTTTTATAAGTTTATAAATTCAATTAAATTTAATAACTAAATTATCAATATATTTTAAATATAACAAAATATATATTTTTAATCTGTATAATTCCAGATAGTAAAGCTGTCATAAGGACTGAACTAGGACCTTCACTCCTATGCTCTTATGCTTGTTTTAAGAGTGAACACTCTACTACTTGAGGATGACGATGATGATGACTCAACTAACATCGAAGATGTATATATTTGTAATGTGAAGTCACATGTTATTATTAGATATAATGAGGATGAAGATGAAGATTAGAGACATATGAGATTTCATTCGTTACTTTGAAGTTTTTTTTGTTCAGATATGTTAGTAAGTTGTTACTTTATTGTTTTTGTATTATTTAGTTAGTTATTTTAGTATTTTCATTATAACAGTGATCTAACATTATTTATTTATTTAAGTTTGTTTATTATTATTATATTGTTTAGATTTGTCGTTCATTATATTAATTATTATATATTTATATATATTTTTTATTTGAAGAATGATATAATTTATAAAAATTTTTAGCATTTTAAGGTTTTGCTTTGTTTTAACGCATTATGGATTGCGTTAGGCCCCAGTCAGCTGGTCCAAATATAAATTAAAACAAATTAACTGTAATTTTAGAGCACATGCAGGAATGAATTGGCGCGAAATAGAGTTGGGTAGTAGTTTACCAGCTTTAGGTATAGACCTCGACCTTCCACATACAACGTCATGGCTACATTCGTACTCAGCCAAGCCGATCTCCGGCGGCTCAAAAGATGGGTCGCCGCCGAATACCCGGCGTCACCTCATTTATCAAGTTTTACAGTAGCCTGTGCTTATGTATGGGCTTGCATAGCGAAAACTCGAGCAAAGAGCGGCGGCGAAGATCGTGCGGCTGAGAATGAGCCGGAGTATTTGGCTTTTGTCGGCGACTGTCGAGCCTATTTCGATCCACCCATACCGGCTAACTATTTCGTTAATTGTTTGGCGCCATGTTCAGCGACTGTGAAGAGTCTGGAGCTGATTAAAGAAGATGGCTTCTTACTTGCAGCCGGCGCCATTGGGAAAGCCATCGAAACAGAGAGGGAATAATGAGAGGGTTGGAGAAATGGATGTCCAATTATAAGTCTTTGAATCTAAAGAGAACAGTTGGAAACGCTGGTTCCCCGAAGTTTTCCTTATATGATATAGATTTTGGGTTTGGCTGACCATGCAAAGGGGAAATCATTTCGATCGACGTCACAAGGTCTATATCCATCAGTGAAGGCAAAAACTGTAAACAAAATGTTGAGATTAGCCTGTCGTTTCCCAAGATTAATAAGATGGATGTTTTTACCTCCATTTTTAATTATGGGCTCAACCTAGATTTATAATTAGGAAATGATCTTACTCTTAAATAAATTGTTTTTCGTGATTTCGTCTTTTATGTCGTCGTTTTGTTACAACGTTTTGTTTTTCATTATCTTATTACAGTGTTTTATATATGTATGAGCCATTTAAACAAATAAAACATATTCGATCTAAAAGACAACAAATCATATTATAATCGTCAATATGTTACAGAAATGGAATTATAGATATTCTAAGTTATTATAGTATTATTAAATCTTTAGGCTTTGAGCCTATTTTTATGCTAAACATGGGTGTTATTTCATTTTCTATGATTTTTAATGATTTGGTAGATGTGTTTCTACCAATGTATTACTAATTTGAAATTAATAAAATTATTTTCTTTTAAAAAAAAACTCATTTTACTTGTATACTTTAATTATTTCTTCAATTAATAACCAAGGAGGTTGTCACGATTTATTCAAATTATTTGTTGATGATCGGTTTTACTAGGAAACAATACGCTTTTTTATTTATTTTCTATTTACTTTTTTCATATTATGTTGTTTTAAAGGTTTGTTCCTGTATGTCCATCCCATCCCACCCGAGCCCCCAAGCCAAATGGCAGCTATCAAAAAGTTTTTTTTTTTTTTTTTTCTTTAGTATAAAGATCTTTTAAGGTTTTTTAGGGGTGGATAGGAGAGATTCGATTTGGAAAAATGACAAAATCGTGTTCGTCAGATCAGGGTATTACAGATCTCGGATGGCGAAAGCAGTTCGCGTTGGAATCGTCTCGCGAAATCCTGGCTAACGCGTCGAATTTCGGGCGGGTTGGAGTTGTACGTTTTGGGCGTAGCGTGCCGGATCTTGCGTAAAGCGATATTCGATGTGGCAAAGTCACATATAACACGTACTCATGTGCCATAAGTGGCATGAGTAGAGAAATGATGAAAATGGATGGCCGAGATAGTGCCGAGTGTCAAAACTGGGAAAAGAAGGACATAAATGTCATTTTTGGAATTGTTTTAAGTTAGAAAAGACAAGAAGCGATAGTCGCGAGTCTCCTACATTTGAAAGGGAAAGAAAGCGTGAAGGGAGATCTGGTGGAGGAGAAGCAGTTGTTTCTAGTGAGAGAGAGAGAGAGACTTATCTAGATTCTGAGCGATCCGGCCAGTCGGGTCGTCGGGACAAGAAGCAAAGTGATTCACATACTTGAGGGCTTCGTGGTCTGGGATTTAAGGAGTTTTAAATATTTCAGTGAGGTAGGGGTTTCATCCTACTTGGTTTTTACACTTTGTTTAAGTGCTATATAATGTTTCGGTTGGTTTGAGGCCTTGAACGGCCGTTTGATCGGTTCCAAATCTTTGAACCAAAGTGTTGGGATTTTGAGACCCACGGACAGCCCGTATCGGTTTACGAGTACATTTGGGTTAATTGTGTAAATTATGAAATAAATCATGTATTGGTTTGTATGAGGCCGAAAATGGCCGTGAAATTCTAGTTCACAAAGTGAACCGATGATTGTGATTTGTCGGGAACAACTAGCCCAGGGGTTTTATTTATTCGTAGGAATAGTATTCATAAATATTTTGTGAAAATGTGCTTGGTTGATATTCAAATCAATTCTTTCGTGTTTGATGATTAGCCCAGAGTGAGCTAATTTTTGGTGTAATGGAATGTGAAATTACATAACATGTTTGTGTGATTTAAATTATGTGAATATATATGCGCTGATTATATATATTTGCATGTGTTATAGGAAGTATGTGGAATTGGCGTAAATGCGTTAAATGTCTTAGCTAGAGCCCCTAGAACAATAGGAGTGGGTGCATAAGGTGATTCTTGAGAGAATAGATTTCGAAGGGTTGACTAATAAATAAAATTATCGGAGTGTGTCCATGATAATATTGGAGGGTAGTCCATATATAAAATATCAATCGTCGGAGTCGGCCCAATTGATATATCTCGGAGGGTAGTCCACTAAATATAACATCGGAGACAGTCCACTACTTATATCGGAGGGTAGTCCACAACTAATAACAAATATCTTTGTTAAAAATAATGTTTATCATACGTGGTTTAGGCAAGAGTGAGGGAGTCGGTGAGGACTCGGAATATGAGCATGTAGACATTCAAGTAGGATCACGCATTTACTTGAATGTTTGTTTACTTTAGAGCATTGCATATGCACTTAGGTGGAGAGTAGCCCATTTATAGTGATTCCACTACTGAGCGATAGCTCACCCCGTTGAGGGATTATATTTTTCAGGTACAGGGAGAGCACAAGGAGACGGCTCATCCTAGAGACCGTTTTAGAAGAAAGCCGGGTTGTGGCTTTGGTGTTACATTGTATACATGTATTAGAATTCTAGAATTTTAATATATGTTGTATAAGAGTAATTTATCAACTCTTGAACCATGAGATATGTATTTGGTTGAGATATATTGTGATGAGTATTGTATTATGAGCCCAAGAGGCCGTTTTTACTCATGTGATTGTTGATTGGGACAGGTGATGTACTATGGGTAGAGCTCCCCGTACAAAGGAGACTCTACCCGATTTTCGTGAGTGGTGTCGGGCAACCCAACATCCACTATTATTTCGCGGGTTGACGGGTTGTCAATGGACCCCTGGGATTTGGGGCGTCACAGAGGTGGTCTTCCATTGTTTTTTGGGGGGTGTTGGGCAGCCGCTATTGGAAAGGAGGGGAGCTACAGTTTTAGGAGAGGGAGAGAGTGGGTCTAGAAAAGAAAGAGGGGATTGACAAGCCAAACGATCTCAAGATTTTGACTTCCTTATTCGTAGCAGCATATCGATTATAAATTCCTAATCACTCAAACAGATTTATGAGCTACGTTGATTACTATACACTTGATTGATTCCCATTTAATATTGGCATCATTGTTTGGGAATGCTTATGTTTAGGAGTCATACCTATGTTCTTATTGTGAAGCTTGTTCTATACATTAATACTTTAAAGAGTTGGGTATCAAAGGACTTGTTGTTTACCTATGAATGAGCACAGTCATGTGTAGTCCGCGTTTTCTGTTTAGGAGACATCAGAATAGCGTCCATGTTTGAGTTGGGCTGAGGTTATTAAGGGTAGTAGGAGAAATTGCTGCTACGCGGCCTATAGTCTCCCTTTGCGATATCATTTTTTACTTATTTTTCTTTCTTTCATGTTATTATTATGATTTTCTTTATCCTGAGATTTTATAACCCTGGTGTCGTCCTTTGGGATGAGGAGCTGCAATACGTATTTGGACAGCAACAAAAGAGTGACTTCTTGTGTTGTTGGTCGCTCCTGTAGAATTGTCGTACATGCCAAGTTTTGGATATTATGGATTGTGGGCATAAAGAGCTATCCTAGGACATTTGTGATTTCCATGTGTTATTCATGTCATGTTCCTGCCCATCTCACGTATTTATTAATTCCTGCCAATCCCAATTTAACAAATAAACTTCAGCCATTTAATTACCTAGGGTGGCCCTTTTTTTTAAGACTTATCTTTTGCTTTTCACAAACACTCTGTTTCAGGTCGATTTCTTTTTGTTAGCCTTGTTTTTGTAATTTGATGTGCTTTCTTTGATTTTGTATATACAAACATGAGTAATGGGAAGTCGAGTATGTCAATTGTGTAATATCTAAAACTGTGGTGTGTTGGGTGATGAGACATGAGTGGGTAAGGGCATGCATCTGAGGGGTTTCGTGTGAAAGAATTTCGAATGTTTAGAAGAAGAACTCAGGATGATTAGGAGATGCTAAGAACGAAAATGCTGGGCATTTAAGAGAGGTTAGGAAGATTGTCTTTTATTGTAAAAGGGGCGAAGCTTTTGATCCGATTGAGAAATTCAGTTAAGGCCTTAGGAGAGTGAGCTATGGCACCCTAGCAAGGAAGAGATGAATTACGGGCTGCTGTATTTGATTTGGGGGAGAAGAATAGTTGCATGTTTGTTTAAAATATCAAATCTTCTTACTTATCTTTCTTCCACCAACTTTCATCTTATATTCTCTTTCCTAAGTCATGATTCTCATTGTAGAGTAAAATATATGAACTTGTCTTTTATTATTATATATTCTCTTTCTAGTTACCTACTTTCACACATTATTGCAAAGCCATGAACTAAACTTTAGTTTCCTCTATATGTAATGATCCTCACACATTTCTATACTTCCATGATATCACTTGCACACACGAATTTCCAAGCACCCATCCTCACTATCACATACCTTACACTACGCACATGGATTCCTTCACACCAAATACACTTCACTCACTCCCACTCACATTGATTTGCACGCATATTGTGTAGTGTGGGTCCAGCCCAAACTACTTGGCGGCCCATTTGTTATTTTTTTTTCTTAAGCCCATTAGGGCTACAAATGTTATAATAAAAACACAGGGAGCGTGGCCGGGATTTTGGGACGCGGCCGGTTTTTGGAGGCGAAAAAGAGGCATGCTGGTGGGCGTTTTAGGCAGAAAAATCTGGCTGGCAATTTTTTGTTGCAGCGAACAACGATTTGTATCTGTTGGGTGAGATCTTCATCAATCTGTTTTGATTTTGAAGCTAGATTTGCCCTATTAATTTTGTCGCTATATTTAGATGATTTCCTTGTTTTGGGATCTTGAAGTGCATCTTCTGATTGTGTTGAAAACTAGGTGTTGAACCTAGTTTAGAATTGGGTTTTGTACCTAAATTATTATAGTGGATATTTGGGTGGACTCAAATGAAGGTCCGTGGTTTCCTCTTCTCTCCTTTGGGGAGGTTTTCCACGTTAAAATTCTCTATTATTTTTGTGATTATCTCACTTGGCATGTCTTTTAACGTTGCATTTATTGGCTCCTAACGAGGTTAAATCAACAAGGAAAATATTCAGTCTTGTGTTTATTTCCCGACCAAAGTGGTATCGAGGCTGGATTCTGACATGGTATTAATGGGATTTAGTGTTGGTTTAAGCGGAGAGAGGAATCTTGAATTGCTATGATTAGACTAACCTACGTCTAATTATTCTATACGGAAGCCAAGAATGGAAGATATTCTTTATTGCAAGGATTTATATCGCTGTGATGGGGATAAAAGTAAACCCTAAAGATATGTCGAAGCGAGAATGGAAGATCATGCATAGAAAAGCAGTGATATTCGAGACGGTGGGTAGACCCAGTGTGTTTCATCCGTGTCCGCAGGGAAGCGATACTGCGGGCTTTGGAAAAATTAGAATCCATGTACGAGCGAAGGCACACGAGAATAAAGCCACTTTGATTAGAAGGCTATAGTAAATGGGAAGTATAAAATGGGCAGTGTGAGCACACATTGACTTTCAAGGGTTGGTGAACAGTTAAATGCTGAAGATGGCTGAAGATGGTTGCAAGCATTGTTACTTTGAGTTCTTTGCGGATGGTTGGAGTTCTCTAGTTATCTCACTTAGTAACTCGGCTCCTAATGGCAATTTAACCATGGATATGGTAAACGAGTTTATTTAATGAAGAACTGGAAAAGGAAGGAACAAGGAATATCTTCGGCCAGAGACTCTTGTCACGAGAACGAGGAAGAGGTAAAAATAAGAACCTAAAATTAAGTAGGCAAATCCAAAAGCGAGTGCAATCCGGAGAAGTCTAGTGAAAGAAGAGAATATTATCTGTTGTGGTAGGAAGGATATATGAAAAGAAATTGTTATGCTTGGCAGGGAACAAAGAAGTAAAATCGGAGGAAGATGAAAATAAAAAATACTACAATTTGCTTTATCGCGAAGATGTGGCAATTCCTATTTTGGAGATGAAGAATGTTTACCTTCTAGGATAATGAGGTTAGTGGATTATTGATATAGCGACCTCTTATCACGTTACTCTAATAAGGGAGTTCTTCACATCGTCTGAGACGGGAGACTTTAGTCTTTGTGAAGATGGGTAACACCGGCTACTCAAGATTGTGGGGTATTGGTGATGTTTGCATACGATGACAGTGCAGTTGTTCATTATTCTTTACGAGATGTGCGGCATGTTACGACTTACGTCTTAATCTGTTAGGTTGCCTTGGATGGGAGGATATGTGAATTAACCCGGTAACGGTAAATGGAAGCTTACCAAGGTTCTTTAGTATTTTATGAGGCAGGTTAAACTACACTTCTGAGACAGGTTGTGAAAATATGTGGAGATGAATTAGATACAGCTGAAGATGGTTCCTCCCCAAATTTATAGCCACAGATTGGGTCACATGAGTGAAAAGGGTTACATATTCACCTTTGAAAAGGCTCTCATTCCTTTTACTAAAGGTAGCGGAGTCATAACCCCTTGTGATTATTGTTTATTTTGGAAAACATCCATAGAGTTTCTTTTCTAAATCTTCAAAATCCTAATATTTTGGAATTGGTTTATTATGATGTTTGTGGTCATTTGAGGAATTGGAGTCGCTTGGAACGAAATAGATATTTTGTCGCATTCATTGATGATGGATCAAAAAAAAAAAGGTGTGGGTTTATACATTGAAGGCCAAAAAGATCAAGTGTATCGATTTTTCATTTCATGCCTTAGTTGAAAGAAAGGCAGAAGGATTTTGAAGTGTCTTCGTGCGACAATGGAGGTGAGTATACATCAAGGAGTTTGAAACTCTTTGCTTTCGGCGCCGAGTATTGAGCATGAGAAGGCAGTTCACATTGCTCCACAACACAATGGTGTTGCGGGAAGAGTACTATTGTTGAGAAAGTTCAGTTGTGCTAAGGCCAGCAGCTACCCAAGTGTTTTGGGGTGAAGCTATTAAATCTTGCTTGTTACTTGATAAATAGGTCTCCCTCGGTTCCTTTGGGTTTGACATTCAGAGAAGGTATAGACCCAGGAAAAAGATATTGTTTACAATCATCTTAGGTTTTTTAGGTGCAAGGCTTTTGCACATATCCTAAAAGCTGAAGGTCAAAGCTTGATGACCAGCTTTTCCATGTATCCTTGTTGGCTATGGAAATGAAGAGTTTGGAGTGCAGTTATGGGATCCGGTGAAAGAAGATTTTGAAGTATAGATGTGATATTTTATAGTCGGACTATTTGGTGTAGAGAAGTTGAAAAGGTTAAAGCTATCGATGATAAGTCGCTATGTCCTGCAGTTATTAAATTGTCGCTGCGGCGTCGCATAGATGGGAGCGAGAGATGACTGGTGATGAAACACAGACGAGTGGATTGATGATGGGATGCTAGAGAGTGATCAAGCTGTTGAGCAGGGGGCGCAGCCTCCTCAACAAGTCATTTAGGAGACCTCAAATGAAGACCTAATAGGGAGAGTCATCCATCATCCAAGTATCCTTCTTGAGTATGTGTTGATTGCGTGAGGGACGGAGAATTTTCAAGAGTGCAGGACTCATGCGAGATAAGGTAAAATTTGGATGAAGGCTATGCGGGGAAGAAATGCATTCTTTGTAAGAATGACAATTATGAGTTGGTGGAACTTCCAAATGGCGAAGGCATTAAAGACAAATGGGTGTTCAAGTTGAAGAAAGATAGTGATGGAAAGTTCTTTGAAGTATAAGCTGTTTAGTATTAGGAGTTTGTGAAAAAAAAGGGTATTGACTTTGATGAGATATTCTCTCCAGTTGTGAAAATGTCTTCTATCGAGTTGTTTAGAAGAGTTATGTTATAGTTTAGACCTCAGGCAAAACGATTAGATGTGAAAGCCACTTTTCTTCATGGTGATTTGAATGAAGAAATTTACATGTCACAACTTTGAGGTTTAGAAGTAAAGAGTAAAAGAGAGCACGTGGTTTGCAAATTAAAGAAAAAGTCTTCTTCTTAAGAGAGAATTTAAAAACCAGCGCCAAGACGATGGTACAAGAAGTTTGATTCTTTTATGGTGAGCCCACAGGTATAAGAGGAATGAATCACGAGATCATTGTGTTGAGTTCGGATCGTAACTGTTGTTACTTTTTACTTATGTTGATGATATAATAGTGGGGGAATGATTCAAATTTGATTGTAAGTTGAAGAGGTTATTCGGAAGTCAGCACAGCGCAGAGGACTTAGGGCTGTAACAAATGTTCGGGTATCTGAATTACTCGAGATAGAAAGGCAAAAGTTGTGGTTGTCGCGGGAAAGTATGTTGAGCGTGTCTTGAAAGGTTCGATATGTGAAGATGCTAAGTCGATTGCTTTACCTCCCTAGCGATCACTTTAAGCAGCGAAACATGCCCCCCTCTTATGGATGGAAAAAGATGGCCTCTATTCCTTACTCCTCGCCCAGTGGGGAGTCTTATGTATTGTATGGTTTGTACAAGGCACGATGTACATCTTTGTTAGTACGGTGAGTAGATTTCTCTCAAATCCCGGGAAAGGAGCATTGGGGAAGCGATGAAATGGATCTTCAAATATTTGAGGGTACTTCAAAGTGTATTTGAGTTTTGGGGTTTCAAAACCAGTAATTTAGAAGGTTTGGGATCTTTGATATAGTGGTGACCTTGATGGTAGAAAGTCGGCTTACGGGTTTTATTCACTTTTCTTTGGGGGCTGTTTCATGGCGGTCTGAGAGATTACGAGGAAGTGTCGCTTTGTCTGCCTGCGGGGCGGGAATATATAGCGACAGCGAAGCGACAAAAGAGATGTATGGATGAAGAGATTTCTCAGGCTGGGTTTGATGCAGATGAGTATGTTGTGTTTGTGATGGTCGAGTGCATGGACTTGAGCAAGAATGTGATACCATTCCGTCTGAAGCACATTGATGTGAGATATCATTGGATTCTGAGATGTCATTGGAAAAGGCTTATGAAGCTTAAGAAGATTCAGCATGATTTTAATCCCCTCGATATGATGACAAGTTGTTCTGGAGAGAGGTGAAGCTTTGTGCCGGGTTAAGCTAGAGCGTGGACTCTGCGGGATGTTAGAGTGTAATCTCCCCCTTATGTTGGGTTTTGGAGGAGATTGTAGTGTGGAATCGACGAACTACTTGCGGCCCATTTGTTATTTTTTCTTAAGCCCGTGGGACTACAAGTATTATAATAAAAACACAGGGCTTGACAGCGGGATTTTGGGAGCGCTGACGGTTTTGGGCGAGAAAAAGAAGGCATCTTGGTGGGTTTTACGGGACGAGAAAAATCTGCGGCGGCAATTTTTTGTTCTGTGAAACGGCGGATTGTATGCGGCTGGGTGAGATCTTCATCAATCTGTTTTTTTGATTTGAGGCTAGATTTGCCTATTAATTTTATTCACTATATTTAGATGATTTCATTGTTTTTGGGATCTTGAAGTGCATCTTGAGTTGTGTTGAAGCCCAGGTGTTGAACCTAGTTTAGAATTAGGTTTTATTACAAATTATTATAGTGGATATTTGGGTGGAGGCTTGACAAGGTGCGTGGTTTTTCCTCTTCTCTCTTTGGGAGGTTTTCCCACGTTAAAATTCTCTCTGTTATTTTTGTGATTATCTCCCTTGGCATATTCTTTTTCTTGTTTGCATTTATTGGCTCCCTGCGAGGTTAAATCAACAAGGAAAATGTCGATCTTGTGTTTATTCCTGGCAATATTGTTCATTAGATTTTTATAATTTACGTGTTTGTTATGTTTAGTTACTATAGTTTTGTCTTGTCCGTTGCATTAGCATTTCATTTCATTCATAGGTTCCTGTCTTATTGAATTTTTTTCTTTCTTCCCAGTTTATATATATATTCTACATTTTGCTCGCTCTTATTTATATTTTATGCATAGGTTTTAGCACTTTATCTTATTGTTATTATTGTGGCTCTCAATTCTCTTAGCCCAATCCATTTGGGACATATGACCAAATCCATTAGGATTTAGTTTAAAAACTCTATCATTTTTTTAAGTTCAACCCATTAAGTCATTTTATCCAACTCATTTAGACTTAGTTAAGAAAGTTCTATCATCTCTTTAGAACTCATTAAATTAGGTTCAATATACTTGGGAACAATCTATTAAATTAGATTACAAGATACTTGACTGACGATTAAATTAGATTAGACATACTTTGAAATACGACTCATTATATTGAGGCTGATTCTTCCATTCCCATTTCATTGCTCTTACTTTATACGAGGCTCAAATCGTTAGGTCGTTTGCAGTAATTAGAACTTAGTCAAAAAAACTCTATCATATATTTAAGCCAAACCCATTAAGTTTTTTGATTAACCCCTTTGACCAAATCCTCTGACCAGCCCTTTAGCTCGATAAACTCTCGTCCTTAACTTATTCAAATTCTCAAATTCTTATTTTCAAAAATTCAAATTTTCAATTTTAAAACTTAAGCTTTCAAAAATTCAAGTTCTAAATTTTCATTTCTCAATTTTTAAAATTCAAATTCCCAATTTCTTATTTTCTAAAATTCAAAATTTCAATTTTAAAATTCAATTCCCCTAATTTTCAATTTCAAATTTTCAAGTTTCTAATTTTAAAATTACTAATTCCTAATTTAAAATTTAAAGTATCCTAATTTCAAAATTCAATTTCCTCAACTTCCAATTTCAATTTTTCAAGTTTCCAATTTAAAATTCAAGTCCCTCAATTTCTAATTTCAATTTACAAAATTCTCAATTTCAAAATTCAAGTGTCATAATTTCAAAATCCAGTCTCCTAATTTCCAATTTCAAAATTTAAAATTTCAAAATCTCAAATTTACAAAACTCAAGTTCTTAATTTAAAAATTCAATTTCTAAAATCTCAATTCATCTCAAACTTCAAATTCATTTCAAAATTTTCAATTTCTTAAATTTCAAACTTCTAATTTTCAAAACTTCAAATTTCAAACCACTTTTCAAACATTTCCAATAACATAATTAATTCTACAATTCCAATAAAATATAATCTTGTGGGTTTAATTTATGTAAAAGATAAATGGGCTTGGGTAGGATCCAACATTCCATGTATCATTTGAATAAATAATCTAACATCTAATCTATGACCAAATTTTTAATTGATTATGAACATTTTATATTTTATTATTACACTAACATTATTTCTAATTGATAGAGCTTTGGATATGCCACTCAGGTACACATTTTTCTCATCTAACTTTGCTTATTTATTAATTAATTTATTTATCTGTCTATTAGTTTTATATGTTTGGTGTGTTGTTGTATGTTTATTACTTGTCTTTAGTATTCATTGATTGATTAGTCAAAAAATCATATTTTCCTTAGTTTGTTTAGAAAAGACCCAACTTTAGGGGCTTAGAAAAGTGCTGCAGTTCTATCTTATCTTCTCGATAAGTAACCTAACCCTCGGACTTAAACTCGGTGTTCTCATACTTGCATTTTCTTATCAAGAGTCACATTTAGAGTTTTTCTTTCTTATTTTGTTTTCCATTTTAAAATAAAACAAAAATAAGTAATGACTCACGGCAGTTTTAAAATGGTTTTTCAAAAATAAAAGCGAGTCTGTGTTTTAATTAAAATTCATAATAACAAAATCTGAGATCCACACACCCCCTTTGCTACGAGTCACGTCTTTAGGCAAGTTAAATATTTAAAAATAATAAATCCTTAAAATTTTAATCATAGATTGAAGATCATGACTAAAAGCAATGATAGGTTACCTTAATAAATAGATTAATATTTTAAAGTCAACTCAAGAATTAAATATTTATAATAAAATGCAATTTACTTAATGGGATCTTAATTATAATAAAATTTTGATTAGAAGTATATAAAATCACAAAATTCAAAATAAGATGCAAAATATATCTATAATTGATAAAACTTTTGATACATGCAAGAAATTAAGAGAACACTTTTTATATTTGGCTATTTGGTTTCACTTACGTTTTTAAATCAAACATTTATTTTTGATTAAATTATATCCTTATATGTTTTTTAATGACAGTGGCTATCTTGCGTATGTCTCAACCAATTCCACAAATTTCTTGCTTATTTATGTGACACATTTAATATATATTTTTGTAAGTTTGATTGCTTTTAGTAAGTAATTAATCTAAATGAATAAATAAAGTATTGATAATAAGTATTAATTTAGGATTAATTTAAGAAACCATCCATTCATCCTTCAAGTATTAATATCATTTATTTATTTATTTTTATTGATATCTATTCACTTTGTATTACATCATAATATTTTATTTTATTTATCATAAATTTATTCTCATTTGGACTCCAACCTTCAATATTTTCTATATGAAATTTAAACTTTTAATCATAAAACATCTTATTAACTTTTATATATTTTATATATCTTTTCTTATAATAAAATAATATTCTTTCCTTTCTAGTATTTTATTTCATAGCCAGGTTCTTCATTCTATATCAAATATTCTAATATTTTGTGATTATTGCATGATATGATTGTGCTATTTCCTTCCTAGTATTTTATTTTATAGCCAGGTTCATCATACTATATCAAATATTATAATTTTTTTTATTATTGAGTGTTATGATTGTGCTATTTAGCCTATTTTAGCACCTAAAGCCAGCTAAGGACCTGGCTTGTCCCCCAGCCTTAGATGATTTAAAAAAGAAATTTCTACCCCTAAACGGGTCAGGATTAGACCATTAAATTAAAGCTCAAATTGTTTATAAAGTTCCCTCATCTTAGGGGTCTCCAATTCGGTCGAATGGCGGCCCGATCAGGTGAGCCGTGGCGGTGGGCGGGCCTATGGGCCGTTGACCGGTCTTGGGCGGGCGGCCCGGGTGATTTTTAAGGCTGCGGCCGGCCGGGGGGCTTTATCTTTGGCGGGCTGACGGGCTCAAGTGGCGGGCGGACGGGCTCGGGGTGGCCAGGCCCCCAGGGCCCAGACCTAGGTGGCGAGCAGACGGGCCCAGTGAGGCCCTTCTCCTCTCCCTCCATGGCAGTCATATGACCGTTGGCTGCTCCACCCTCCTCCCCGCACACGGTCTTGTGTGTTCTTTTTTTTTTTAACTTATTTTTAATGATACAATTTTTGCAATGATTAAAAAAATTTAAAAATATTGGGGAGAAATACCTTTAATTTATTATATTGATTTAATTGTGGACCTTAGATTAAAATTTGATGCTTTAGATGAATGGTTGCAAGTTATTTACAATGAAAGATCAAATAAAAATTATTAAAAATGAAATAAGTCGTTATTATATATTTTATATAATATTTATAAAGAAAAATCGGTAATAATATTAGCTGTTTGATAAAATCATCATCAACGACAAGCTCCTAAGTCTTTTATAAAGTCCTTTAGAAATGTTCAAAAGAAGTTGAAAAAAATGCAACAATGATTCTCCAAAATAATACAACGGATATAGATAGATATCTCGAGTGTAGAAACAATTATTGAAGATAATGAAGATTTTGATATTTTATAATGGTGGAAAAAGCGACAAATTAAATACGGTGTTATCTATTACCGTGATATATTAGATTACTGTGAGTACGGTCGCATCGGAATGGCTTTTTAGTGCGGTGGAAGAGTGGTTAGGAAAAGAGATGTAATTTGTCACCTCCAAGCAATCGAAGCAGTAGCCATGTTTAAAAGATTGGAGTTTAACGAGATAAGGGTGCATGATCATGTTGAGAAAATTTGAACCCCAGTGGCTGATACAAAGAACTTAAAAATATCAAGGTATGATGGATCAAGATAGTTCCCGTCACCAGAAAATAATGATTAAAATATTTTATTGGAAATGTATATTGTATTTTTATTTTCTTATGGTTGAAAAGTACAAATGATTGACAAATAAGTAGGTGCTAACCTAGTTGGGATGTACTTATTTTGTAGTGATGTAAACTTTTCATACATTTCTAATGTATTATATTTGATTAATAAAATTTTAAATGATGTATTTTTGTTTTGAATTGTTTTAAGCTTACTTTTTATTTAATTTTTTGAATACAATTTAAATAAAAACCACACATTGAGGTTGGGGCTTTTAGGCGGGCTTTTAAGTGGGCCTCTAGACGGGCCTCTGGGCGGGCCTATAGACGGGCTTTTAGACAGGCCTCTGGGCGGGCCTCTAGGCGGGCCTCTAAACGGGCTGGCCTCTAGACGGGCTCCTGGGGGGGCTTTTGGGCGGGCTTCTGGACGGGTCTAAAAACCCATGATTCAAGCTATTGCCAGGGCCGGACCCGGGCATAAAATGAAGCACAACGGCTCGACCGTAGCTTTGCGGGCTTGGGCCTCTCAGGCTTGGGTCGGGCTAAAGCCCATCGGGCTGGGCCGGGCCCAAAGCAAGCCTCGGGCCTCGGGCTTTTTGGAGATCTCTACGGCTCATCCTAAATCTTGGATCTACCACTATGACCAAGGAAATATTAAATGAATTAAAAAAAAAAAACTTATTGTTAGATTGATTAAAAAAATCTTGGCTCTGCCCTGAACGGTACTTAAAGGACTTCTACCATTCCTAAAACCTGACATTAAGTTTAAAAAAAAACTTCGAAGAGAAAATTCAGAAAGCTCATCCATGACACTGAAATCAATCTACAAGTTAGATTGATTGATAACATGTCGTTAATCTCAAAACTTTAAAAATGGTGATACCATTCTATAGATTGATTGATTGATTGACAACATGTTCTCCAGCTTATAAGAGCATATTCAATCATGATATATTTTTTATTATATAAATATTTTTTTTGAAGATTACTAATCATATATCTAAAGATAATAAAACCCATATTTTTGTAAACATCCTTCTCCTATTATTTTATTCTTATACTAATATTCTTTTATTATTTTATTATTATAATAATTATTTTAATAATATTTTTTATATTTCAAGATATTTTTATTTTTATTATCTATTATTTTATTAATTTTAAATTATTTTTCATATATAATATAATAAAATGATTTTAATATATTTTTAATAATTTATTTTTGTAGTCTCACAGATTCTCGAGTCATGGTTCGTCAGACATTCACTAGTTAGTATTTATAACTGCCAAAACAAACAAGAAGACAACGGTGGTATTCCGTCGCCCCTCCGATGGCAAAGTTAGCTCTTTTTGTGGAAGACTGAACGTTAGAACTGCAATTATCGCAATCTAGAATGTTGTACCTCATTTTGTGTGATTTGCTTCTCTTTTATGGAGGGAGAAAGGGGATTCATCTTTCCTGGATAGTGGACGATTTCTTCCCATAAAGATAGGGGAAGGTGGCTCTTATTTCGGGTAGGATGACTTGTTCTTCTTTTTATGTAACTGCTTTCCCGATCGGGCCGCTGTTGGGAGTGCCTTCCTATTCCGTTGGAGGTAGGGTGATTGGTTCTTGGAAGAACATTTACTTATATCATGAAAAGCCGGTTGGCAGTTTCATTTGGTGGAGTTACCGATCGGGAAAGGGGGAATCTGAGTGAAGCGGGCACCTGGGCGCGTCGAGAAAGGAGGCATCCGGGATAAGGCGCCAGTAACGTCACCGAGGCGTTCTGGTAGGGTGATTTTAGGGCTGGTTTCTTTGGGGCCATTGGGTTGGGCCGGTTGGCTAGAGGCAAGGCAGGCCATGGTACCCACGATGCCCACTCTGCTTAGGGAGGAGATCATTCCCGGTCGGAAAAATGACAAACTTGACCGTCATATTATGAGAACTGATAGACCATTAATCTTCTTAATTTCTTAATAAATTTGTAACTTTTTTGAAGCTGTATTAGATCTTGTTCGGTCGTTTGAGTTGATCCGAGACTAGAAATTTGCTATAAAGGCTAGTGGGTGAGGAGGTTGGTTGTCCTACTGGTTATCCTCGTTTCTTCGTTAGAGAAGGATAATTGAATGCTGCTAAGACTTAGAATTGGGGGATTGTGGGATGAAGGATGTTTGTGTTCAATCATTTGAGCGTGCTTTCTAAGCACGGATCGGTTGGCCCATGGTTTGGCGGTCGGAATTGTCCTGGGGGGTCTTTGGGTGGTTTTAAAACTTGAATGGAGTCTGAGGACACCCCCTGTTGAATCCTGCAGGGATCGCTCAAGCTTCCCCTAGCCCCATCTCCATCTTTTCCTCTTTCTTAGCCTCTGTGGCAGCTCCATCTCCATCTTTCTCTTTTTCTTGGTTTTTGCAGCAGCTTCTTTCAGCCCCATCTCCGTCTTTCCCTTCTTTTTAGCCTCTGCCGGCGGCTTAGTTTGGCGGAGGATGCCTTGCACATTTTTTTTCTTCTATATTTGGTCTTATGAATATTAGTTTGTCGTGTTGTAATATGATTGTAGCAGCAAGCATCACTATGTCTTAGAACACCTTTTAGTGTAATTAATAAAATTATAGTTTTTGCGGCTTAGTGTCTTGTGATTCTGTGTGGCGTGTTCGGACATTACATGCAGTGAGGTCGATTGAACATTACAAAACTTGTTAACATGCTAGTCTAATCGCCTGAGAGAAAGGCCCCTGGGCTTTGCCCACCTCAGTCTATTATGACCTAGAGCGCGAATCATTGTGATGGTTAGGATCCCGAGCATACGATCAGTCATCGCTGCATTAAATGCGACTGCAGGCCCTAGGCAGCGATATATATAGATAGGCATCATTAAGTTGTTCTCTTTTCCCTTTCGTGTTATTTTGGTTTATCTGCTTTCCTCTGACCAACTTCTGTGAATAGGTTGGTCTAACCTTGCGTTCGCTCGAGCCATTAATGCAGAGCACTCGGCACTTCATTCATAGTGTATCTTATGCCTAGTAATGTTGGCCCTTGGTGAGGGCTAGCGGCTATAAAGGCACGGAAGGGGAGACGTGGTTTTTAACACTTGTCGGCCGGGAGTGGTCCTTGCAGGCAGGGTGTGTAGCCATTTACCAATTGGGTATATGGCTAGAGTCCTAATATTTGTTTTCTCTTCTCCTTTTGATCTGCTTGTAGAATGGTGAGGGTGAGAAAAACCACGAGTGAAGGTCGCTCGGGCGCCTTCGAACGCCTTGGCGGCATCATCTCGTCACGGCGATGGAGGAGTTAATGGCTTATTGTGAGATGCCTGATAACATCGACCTCCGATTGATGGAGAGGACGGATGAGTCCACCTTGGGCGGAGAACATAATGGTGTGTTTTTTGCTGGAACACCTTCACGTAGGGCTATGCTTCGGTCTTGCGTACCCCAGTCAAGCGATTTTGCATTTCACCCGGGTGCCCCCGACTCTTATCCACCTCAACGTCATTCGTATTTTGATCGGGTGCTGCGTGTTGAACCACCTATATCAACTCGATCTCTCATTGGTCGAGTTGTGTATAATTTATTTTCTGAGAATAAGGCAGGGCGACCGGATGTCTATGTCGGTTCTGAATCCCCGACTTGAGGTTGTTAACGGGCTCCCCGACTCACCTAAGACTAAGGCGAAAGGAGTGTTTCTAGTAAGGGGACCTTGGGACGAGTCTCGGGCTCCCCCGGTCTTCCATTTGATATCAATCGGTCTCAATCTTTTCCAGGTGTGTGGTCGGGTTAGACCTGGCCTGATAACCTTTTTTCGGATATTTAGTATGTGATGATGGACTAACCTTGGGTTGCTCGTGTAGGTAAGGCTTGGCGAGGCAGGCTAGTGAACTGGGTGGAGAAGTCAAGCTTCGAGAAAATTCGCCGGTTAGTAGAGATTTCTGAGTAGGAGCGGCATTACAAGGTTATCTTGACTCCAGATAATATATCTGCTGTGAGGCGCAACCCGACCCCTTACACCCTCCCGGTCATTCCCCGACCATTGCCTTCAGGAGTACTTTCTCATTGCTAACCTACGACATCTGATTTCGAGTAGCGCCCGTCCCTCCGGTGGCCCGGTAGTTAAGGCATCGAGTCGAGTGCAGGGTGTTTGGAGCGCATCAGGTTCGTCGACCTCCCCTAGTGATAATTCTAGTTACGCTCCAGCCGGTTCTAGTCGGAGGAATCGAAGTAGCCCCGTCGAGCGGCTGCTGAGCAAGTGGCGGATCACCCCGAGAGATAGCGATTAAAAGGAGGGGTGGTCGGGCGACCCAGAACCTTGCCCACGGGTCCCGAGGGGAGGATTTCATTCCCTGGGTTAGTGGCGAACACGAGGATTTCCAGGATTTGGATGAGGAGGAATAGGAGGAAAGGATGACGGGGCTGCTAGACCATTACGCCGCGCAAAGGGAAGGCTGCGGTTGGAGTTCTAGCGGTGAGTGCGATCTGCCCGGGTTGTAGGACTGGATTGGCCGCGATGGGGAGGATGGGATGCAAGCCATTGTCATCCTTGGCTCTCCCGGTCGGGTTCTCTGAATCAAGCGGAGTCGGCCCGGGAGTGGCTGAATAAGAGTCGAAAGGCCGACCCGGTTCGAGCCTTGCCCGGGTAATCCCCGCCGTGTGAGTGAGGGTCAACCTAAGGCAGTCGGTTGTGGTCTAGTGCCTAGGCCCATTGCGGAGGCGGATCATAACCAGCATTATGCTCCTCACGTGGGCGGAGCCTTAGTGGAAATATCGGCGCCCGGGGCGGTGAGGTGAAGTACATCATGCGTCGCTAGGAGCCTTTCCGTGGAAGTGCGGTTGACAGTGAACAATTTGTATCCGCACGTAGCCGGATTCCGTGGTTGCTTTCGGGGCATAGGTCTTGGGGAGGACTACTCGGTGAGCGTTCCAACAGGGACCCGGAAGGAAGACATTGAGTGGATTATCGATGATGGGATACAAGTCCGCAACCGTAACTATGTTTAGTCGACTGAACTGGTAAGATAGCGAGTTTCGTTGTGACGTTAACGCCTATGCTTGATTTCTGTACTCTTAATGGGTTTCTTTGCAGGCCGTCATTTCTTGTCGGAACATGGCGGCAAATCACGAGTTGAGCTCAGGGTTGAGGGGCCATTTGAGCAGGCTGCGTTATATGTCGATCGGGGATAAGTAGAGCGGGGAGATGCGAGAGTGCTTCATTAAAGGGTCGAGTTGGCGTCTTGTCGCACGGAGATGGAGGCTAGGAATCTGCTGAAGAAAGGGCCACCGGGCGGAGGCTAAGAGGGATGCGTGATGTCGTGAGCGACGGTAGCGAGTTGCGAATCGAAGGGGCCGTTAATGCTCGAGGCATAGGTGGAGTGCGGAGTTTGCGGGTTCAACGTGCCTTAGCGATTCACAGTGCTCGCCCTGGGGCGGAGTCCGGCGTGGAGTTACTCGGGAGCGTTGGGCGTGGCGGGCGCTTGTAGGAAGGCGGAAGAGAAAGCAGTAGTTTGGCGGACGAGACTTACCTTGGTCATGGGCTCGGGACTATAAAGGATGAGCCGCCGCAGCCAGGAAAAAAGCCGTTGGCGATAGAGAGACGATGGAGGCCGAGTTCGTTGCAAGCGGCGACACGCTGTTCAACTATGACTATGGTTGTTGCATTTTTACGCACAACATATGTGGGAGCAAGCCTCAGATCCCGGATGGAATGTCGGATCCTTGATCCACAGTAACTCGAGTTCTTTGCTAACCCTCGCTGCCTCTCGAGCATCTCGTCAGCTGTTCCAGCCTGGATCCAGCTGCAGTTAGCAAGGAGCAGTGTCCGAAGAACAACTCGACCTCTGCCAGAGAGGAGGCGACTCTTCCGATGGGTCCCCTGGCCTAGTCGGACGGCGAGGTTGAGGATGCCAAAGTCAACTAGGGCTTTAGTGCTTTTATGAGGCAGACTTATGCGTTGGAGTGGGATTGCACCAAACAATTTACATCCTTCTTCTTACCCCCGTTAATTTTTGTTTAATACCACCGCTATATGTTTTAATATTCGCCATCGGGATTTGCGTGATTTTGTTCGCGCACACCATTCGAGCGCGTCTATTAGAAATCATCGGTATCGAGCCGGATGGGCTGTTTGTTGCGTTGCCCGGATAAGTCACTCACTAGGTCATCCGGGCTTTTGTATTTGAAGCCGGCTAAGTGATTATGTTGGGCGGACATGTCATTTACTCGCCATCGGGCTTTATTTTGACCCGGCTAAGTGATCTATCTTTGATAGGACATGTCATTTCTTGTGCCCGTCGGGCTTTTGTACATTTAGCTAGAAGTGATTTATGTAGTCGGATAGGTCATTTCTTTGCGTCATCAGGGCTTTTGTATTTGACTTGGCTAAGTGATCTATCTTTGGGCCGGACGGAATCATTTCTTGTGCCATCCAGGGTTTGTAATTGACATTAAAAGTGATATCTTTGGGCAGACGTATCGTTTCTTTGCGCCCGTCTGGGGCTTTTGCATTTGACGGCTACCATTGATCTATTAAAGTAGAACGAGGTCATTTTACTACGCCATCCGGGCTTTTGTATTTGACCAGTTAGAAGTGATCTATGCTTGGCCGGACAGGTCATTTTACTGCGCCATCCAGGCTTTTATATTTGACCCTGTATAATGAAAAATGTGCGAAAACATAAGAGTCAAAGATAATGATATGCTTTTATTGATAATACCTTCTCAGGTGCATGACATTCCACATTCTAGGTACAGGGGTTCCATCTATTTTATCTATAGCGTAGGACCCGGCCGCCGCCTGCGTCCGCAAGCATAAGGTCTTTCCCGGTTGGGTTGGAATTTTCTGCGGTGGGGTGCGGTATTTAAAAAATTTTCAGCAGACCCGGATCGCCCGGTAGAAACACTCGAGGCTTAACCCGTGCGGTATAAAGAGTTTGCTGGCGGTAGGAGGTTATCTTGGATTATTTGCGGCTTCCCGAGCACTTTCATCGCTCGTATCTAACTCACGACTATTGATTCCGCATTTTCTGACTCGGGGGTAGTTGTTCGGATGGTGGGCAGGCCAATTTCGGTGGGGATAACGGCTTCCATCCCGTAGGTGAGTGCAAACGGGGAGATGCCGGTTGGCTTTCGGGCAGTGGTTCTGTAGGCCCAGAGCACCCCGGGGAGTTCTTCTACCCATTTCCCTTTAGCGGAGTCTAGCGCTCAAGGCGGAGTCAACGCAAGGTTTGTTGGAGCCACGCAGCCATTCCAACACGGGGATATTGAGGGGTAGAATATAAATTTTTTATCTTCAATTCCTGGAAAAAGTCCCGGTAGACTCGGTTGTCAAACTGCGGTCCGTTATCGGACACGATTGATCTTGGGATGCTGAACCAGCAGTTAATGTTTTTCCAGATAAACCGAGTAACGTCTCTATCTTTGATTGACAAGAAAGCGTCAGCTTCTATCCATTTACTGAAATAATTGGTGGCGACCAATAATAGTTTATTTTGAGCCGGTGCAGTGGGAAGCAAACCGACTATGTCAATCCCCCATTGAGTGAATGGCCACGGGCTAAAGATGGAGACCAAGTCTTATGTAGAGTGATTTCAAGATAAAGGGGACATTCCAGCCCGGCGAGGGGGTCACATTTCTTGACCGTAATCGCGGCGTCAGGCTTCATAGTTGGCTAATAATGCCCCTGAGTGTGGGCGGTGGGCTGATTCTCCCGGGTGATTCCCGCATATGCCTTCATGCGGTCGGCTAACACATGCGGCCTTGTTCGGGGTTAAGACACATCGGTGCGGCCGCCTAGGATCGTTTGTATAGTTGTCCGTCTATCATGGAGAATCTAGCGGCGAATGAGAACCTTATGAGCCTTGTCGGTCATTAGGCAGTTCCCTGGCGCTATGTATGGTGTGTATAGGGTCCGGCCCAGGATGAGAGGACATCCTCTGGTTTACTTGGGCATGCAGTATAGAGGAGTCTGGCTGATAATAGATGGGGATAAATTCGGTTTCTGTTATCGGTAATGAAGTAGCCATGGCGGCCAAGGCATCGGCCCTCCCATTACAATCCCGGGGGACATGTTCAAGTTTCCAAGCCGAGAGGGTGTTTAATTTCTGCTTGACTAAGGAAGCATGCCGTGGAATTCAGGGATCCACAGTTTCCGAATTCCACGTTAACTTTGTCAGACAACTAGCCATGAATCACTCGTCGAAGGTATCAGCACCCATAGCGAGTGCGAGGCTGGTCGGCTATCGTGGCCTCGTACTACGATCGTTATTAGTGGCGGCCCCGAAGCCCTAACCGTCTTGCTGTTCAATCCTTTCCGGTTGGGGAGGTTAGTGCTGGAGACCAATCTTGGCTCTGATTATGCGGAAGCCCCATCTGTGAGGAGGGTCCACCAGCCCTTTTATCAGGCAGTGCTCCAGCTGCCGGGATTTACCAGAAAGTCGGCTAAGACTTGCCCCTTCTTGAAAGTCTCGACATCTTCGGATGCCATACTTGCTATTCCATTGCCCAGTGACCATCCTCTCGTTGATCGGTTTTATGAATTGTGCCGGTGGAAGATGGAGTTAGCACCACAATGGGATGAGCACAGGTATGGGCGAAACAGCGGTATTTGGAGGGCAGCGGCTCGCTCGAGGTGGCTATCCCAGTCCTCCGCGTGGTCAAGTTTCTTTGACAAAGAACCTGTGGTCTGCTTTGCATCCCCACATTCTTTAAACAAGGTGGCGCTTACTGCTATATTAGAGGCTGCTAAGTAGAGATAGAGAGTGTCGCCGGCTTCTGAGCTCACTAGAATCGGGGGCTCTATCAGATATTGCTTGATTGCTACAAATACCCTGTCTCGTTCCTCATTCCATTAGGCCCGGTTGGCTCCCTTGAGAGTGGTGAAGAAGGGTTTCAAACGGTTAGTGAATCGAGAAATAAAACGCCCAAGAGCGACTAGTCGGCCGGTCAGTTGCTGGATCCCTTTCTTGGAACTGGGGGTCGGCGATTGCAAGATGGCCTTAAGTTGCGCAGGATTAGCCTCTATCCCCCTTTGGGTTACCATAAAGCTAAGGAATCGGTTGGCGTTGACCCCGAAGGCACATTTTAAGGGGTTCAGTTTCATGCCATATTCTCTGAGGAGGTCGAATGTCTGTTGGAGATGCGCAACGTGATCTGGGCGCTGCTTAGATTTTACCAGCATATCATCAATATAGACTTTCATTGTGCCTGAGTAACGGTCGAAGCATCTTCGTCACCAACCTCTGATAGGTGGCCCTACATTCTTTAAGCCGAAAGGCATCACATTGTAACATTAGAGTCCATGGGGGTGGTGAAGATGTTTTTCACTTTATCCGGGGGTGCATGGGGATCTGAGGTAGTATCAGGAGAGGCGTCCGGCAAAGATGGCATATCGTGCCCTCTGCAGGCGTCCACAATCGATCTATGCGGGCGGGAAGGCATCTTTTGGACAAGTGTCGTTGAGGTCCGTGTAATCCACATACTCTCATTTTGTTTCCCGCCTTTGGACTTGGCCACCACGTTGGCCGGCCGTTAAAGGTATTTAGCTACTCACGATAAATCCGTTGCGGAAGATTGAGCCTCGATGCGGATGACCAATCGCGTCTGGGTGGCGTCTAACTTTTTGCCTAACCAGCTTGGTGGATGGGGCAACGTTTAGTCTATGTGAGGCGTGCGTGGGGCTTATTCTGGTCATATATGCATGAGTCCAAGAAAATACATCAGTATTTAACTGTATCACCTGGCATAATTGGGCCTTCTCCTCCTCGGACAAGAGGGTACTAACATAGATGCATATGTCCGGTCCGTCAAGGGGTGTGGTTGCCAAGGGATCAATTGCCAGCGGTATCACAGCCATCGAGGCGGATCCGGGCGGATGGCTATTGATTACTAATGCGGGGTTGACCCTCGAGGATGGTTCATTGGAGCATTCCTTGATTCGCGTCCTACGCGTGGTGATAACGTGTCGTGCGCGGTTAAGCGGCGCTTCCACTGAGTCAGCTTGCCCGGACGCGAGTTAGGTAGGCGATTGTTTGGTGAATGCGTGGATGGTGCAGCTTTCGCTGGCGATCTATTAGCCAAGCCGACCCGAAGGATGGCATTGTATGGCCTAAATCCTCTACCGCGAGAAGCAGTACTTAGCGATGCAGGACACTTGAGGCGGGAAAGGCAATGTCCCCAGCGCCGATGTATTGTCCAGATTAAATAGGACAAAACCACCGCGGTGGAATTGAGATGATCGGCGGGACTCTCCTTGTGCAAAGGCTAAGGTGTCATCGGTACCTTTACTGGATCGAGATAGGACCATTATTACATCAAAGCGTAATATCGACAGTAAGTACAAGTGCGTCATAATGAGGGGTATTAACCCGAGTAGGGTTGATAAAGGGAAGGATATAGGGTCGTCATTCGAATTTGAGCTGGCATGATCATTCTCTCTTGGCGACGGTATTCACCACAGCTCGGCGAGGCTGCAGACATTTTCTCCTTTGCTTTTTTGGGCGTGCGCTGCTCGGCCGGTCCCGATATAAGTTGATGGCTTCAGGGCTTCGAGGCATGCTTAGTATCAACAATGGCTAGTAACCATTTGTGGTAATTTGCTACCCCGTGATCGGCTCGTATATATCTCTGAGGTGCTCGGCCGTCGATTTTCCACTAAGACACAAGCTTTGGCAATGGTTGGTTTCGTGGCCATGGTCCCTATCATAATAGCACCTTAGGGATCTATTGCGTTGGACCTACCCTCATAGGTGGGGGCCACTTGAAATCGGGGAGGTCCCGAATGAGGGGAAGGAGCCGGTCATAGGCGATGTTGAGAGGAGTGAACTGGGGGGCTCCTTGCGCTTTTCAGACTGCTCGTCAAGGCGCTTTTGACCCTTGTTCTGGCTACTCTTCTGTTCGGACAAGCCTTTGGCGGCCGGTTTGCCACTCTGGGTGGTTATCATTACAGTTTGCGAGGCGGCCCGAATGTTGTCTTCCAGTGTGGAGAATTTATCTGCCCGCCGATATAATTCTTCCATGGTTGGCGGATCTAGGGATAAAGACTGGAAGAACGGGGTGGTTGGTCCAAAGCTTCTTCGGAAGTTTTGCAGGACCGCATCCATGCGTAAATATCAATCGCTAGAGCGGCTTGTAGACTTTTGCATGTGAAGTCGAGATAGATTCATCTTCGTTTGAGGATGCTTTAGAGGAGGCTGATATTCCTTTGCCTTGGCGAGGCACAGATCTTGAGAGGCCAGTTACGGCCCGTAGCTAGTGAATGAGTTTATCGACCCTCTAGGAAGCTTGTGGAACCAAGCCAAAGCCGGGCCTTTGAGGCTGGCCGGGAACACTTTACACAGAAGTCTATCGTCCCCGGCGTTGAGGATCATCGCTTGGTTGAAGTGCAACATGTGATCGTACGGATCGGAGCCGTCGTACATAGAAAATGGCGGAATAACGAATCCGCGAGGAGGTTCATAGTCTAAAATATGCGCCCAAGGGGAGGACGGCGTAGTCGTGGAGTCCTTGGGCCGGGGAGATAAGAGCGCATGCGGGGCGGGGGCGCCATGGTGGATGCATTGCATGTAGAAATGTGGGGGGCCGGGTGGCGATATGTTTAGGGACGATTGTGAGCGGGGTCTATCCACCCTTTCCTCTTTTTGCATTCAGCATCGGTGCATCGTGTTACGCTCATGGCCGGTTGGGCGGCGAGAGGTCTCTTCGGGACTTCGGCCGATTAGTACCACGGTGGGTGTTAGGAATCGACAATATTTGTAACCCTAAATTCCTCCTCACGTCGTAGCAAAGCTCACTACTTGATTATACTTGATTCTAGGGTCGAACTCAGGGATGGGTTTTCTTTACACAAATGATTTACAGTGAAGTTCAAAATGGTGAATTCAATTTGGATTTTGGGTTTTCATAAAAACAGTGGGTTTTGTTGGTGGAAACTGAAAGTAAAACAAGTAAAAATATAAAATAAAACTCCTTGAAGTGTTAGGTCATTGAGTTTGGATTACTGGGCCAATGAGTTTCGGGGTCACTTTCCTCGTTGGGGAAGATGACCTATAGTCATTTCCCGGCCGGATCTTCATTTAATATAAAATTGACCCTTAATAAATATCCTTTAAAAAATGGCATCCAGTGGCCATCAGTGCTCTCGGTCATTAAAACACAAATCACCTTGACTCATCTTACAATGGATCATAAATGATAACTAACAAACATCAATGGATATAACATTAAGCATCCAATGAGCCCAAAAGATTACCAAGTAATAACCATTCAAGGTAACTCAAAAGGGATGAGACCTAAAGTTAAACAGGGATAACAATGATGACAGTGGATACCTGCGTGAAAAACATGGAACCCTCAGCATGCCTCAGGATTCTGCACCCAATAGCCTCCCACTTCAAGGAGGAAATGGTTTTAGCCGCTCATCCTCCAAGTTGTCATCCTTGGAGGGTGTTTAGCAACCAAGAAAGGGAGAGAAAATGAGAAAGTGGAGAAAATGAAGCGGAGAAAAAGGCGGGGTAGCTTCCCAAAGTACATAAAATGAAGAGAGAACTACGGTGGTATGCAGGGGCTTTTATAGCCCAGCTGCGTACAAAAAACCAAAAAAACCAAGAAAATCACGTACAATGGGGCGAGGTGAAGTAAAGGGATACGGGAGTCGTGTCAGCGACGCCAGGCAGTGGCACAGGAAGGAATTTTCGCACCATGGTGCGAAATTTCGCACTATGGTGCGAAATTCTCTGCTTCTTCTTTCTCTGCTTCTACTGATTCTGATATGCAACGTTGAGTTCGACTCGAATTCTTCGTGCTTGGACCGACTCAACAATCTTGGCATTAATAGCTTGTAAAAACTACAAAATTAGCCACAAAATGCGATAAGTAGAATAGCAGGGACCTTAATGTGAAAATTGGGTTAATTACGCTGATTAGTACATAAAAAGTGCTCAAAACTTGTAATGAACAAGGTTCAAAATAGCACTTTTTGAGCACTAATCAGCTTCCGCATTACTCAGGGGTGGTGAGCAACGGGGAAGTGGAGAGTTGTCCGAAGAGAGCTCGTCATCAGCCTAATGATCACTTTGGTCGGGCAGGGCGAGCTCTTTCCCTTTATTCGCCTGGGCTAGGGGCTCATTCTGAGCGACACCTTTGGGGTTCTCGGGCCTGCTGGACTCTAAGGGGGTTCGTAGGCGGTCGTTCTCCTACTGTAAATGGTCCGCACGTTCTCATAATTCAGCCATTTTTTGGGTCTGCTCCTCCTGTTTTGCCTCCATCTCCTGGCCCCAACGAAGGAACTGGTCCTCGATGGGCGGGTTTACTGGGTTGCTGGACATGGCGGTAAGTTCTGATGGTCCGGTGGGATGTTCGAGAATGGCCAAGGCTTCAGAGATTGAGAGATCACCTGAGAGCGGGTGTACCCAAGCTCTCGCATATCGTCTCTGAGATTTCTTGCTCGGTCTTTCCCACAAACGGTGCCAATTGTAGTCTCTTAAATTCTCAGAGTCAATAGATCGTCGGAGCATTCACCAGTTGGCTGCAACCTGCAAAACAAACAAGAAGACGACGGTGGTATTCCGTCGCCCCTCCGATGGCAAAGTTAGCTCTTTTCGTGGAAGACTGAACGTTAGAACTGCAGTTATCGCAATCCAGAATGTCGTACCTCATTTGGTGTGATTTGCTTCTCGTACATAAGGAGAGGGAGAAAGGGATCCATCTTTCTAGAGTGGGCGATTTCTTCCCATAAAGATAGGGGAAGGTGGCTCTTATTTCGGGTAGGATGACTTGTTCTTCTTTTTATGTAACCACTTTCCCGATCGGGCCGCTGTTGGGAGTGCCTTCCTATTCCGTTGGAGGTGGGGTGATTGGAAGAACATTTACTTATATCATGAAAAGTCGGTTGGTAGTTTCGTTTGGTGGAGTTGCCGATCAAGAAAGGGGGAATCCGAGTGAAGGGGTATCCGGGCACCTGGGCGCGTCGGGAAAGGAGGCATCAGGTCAGAGGCACCGGGTGGAGTCTGGCGTTAAGTAGGTTGATTTTAGGGCTGGTCAGATCATAGGTTGGTAGGATGGCTAGGAGCAGAACCCAGGGCCCGTAGTTTCCCCATGATTTAATATTAATTTATTTTTAATAATTTATAAAATTTTATTAAAATAAATAAATTTAAAATAATTTACTTTTTTATTAAATTATTTTGACAATAATATAATACATTTCAAACCTTCATTTTCATTTATATTAAAAATAATATTGTTGGTTGCATTAAATAATAAAACATTAAGATTTTAATTAAGTAATGCAATAATTTCTTAGAAATAAAAATTCAACTTCAAATTGACAAAAAGAAAAAACAAATTACATCATATTATGTTTTGCACATAATTTACTTAAACTAATACATTAACTATAAGAAACATTGTTCATATACCGTTTGAAAAAATGACTTATAAATCTCAAAAGCGAGAGTGGATCAAAGTGATTCTTGTGATAGTAATTTTAGTAATTTTTAATGAATAAGGCATTAGAAATTATAGAGATGATTTACCAGTACTAGTTTTGTATTTTATTTTGATCATTTTGGTTATAATTAATGTAATTGGGTATGTAACTTTTTAATGTTGTGTGAATTTTTCTAAAGCAATATTATGCTTTATAATATAATTTATTAGTTTAAAAAATCATTTTTTTAGGTTTTATCTATTTTTATTATAATTTATTTATTTAGTATATTTTTATATTTATAATTAAATAAAAATAAAAGTATTTCATACATCATATTTTAAAATATTCTTATTTTAAAAAATGAATGTTTGAAGAATAAATAATGATTTTAAGTTGAAAAAATAGTTGCTTTTAGAGTTGAATCTTTAAAATATGGGTTCTATCATCTCTAAATATAGAAAATATATCAATTTAGGTGAAAATGAGAATAATTGTTAAAGATGCTCTAACATAACAAAAAACCTTATTGGAACTAGTTATAATGTAAAAAATTTAAGTTATTAACACTAGATATCTATCAATAAGAGTTTTCTAAGATGTTTAATAAATATTAATGCTTAATGGCATAAGACGGCTTGAGATTTGGTCATGTTTAAGTTGTAAGTCATAAGTCATTAAATTGATCATCAACATTAAATCGTAATATTAACATATTTTATTAAATATATTTCATAATTTAAATTAAATGTTGATTTGTTATCCCATTGTCCTTAGAATTTATATCTTAATAGACATAGTGAAAAGTTAAATTTTAAAGTAAATGATGTAAGAGACTAGCCAAACAACATTATCAAGAAAGCATTACTTTTGCTCGTTACTTCTTATAAATTCATATCTTAAATATGGAATTACTTTTAGGAATCAAAAGCCACAGCTTAAACATTGAATAAATTTATTTTAGTTAATAGTATTATTTTTTTATCCAGAGGAGGGACCAACCCTTTTGTAGAAAACTAATTACATGACGCATAGGATTCTTCTGGGTCAAACTGTACCTATCCTATTCTGCTGGAGGAGGTAAATGATTTCCTTGGGAAGGTTTCCCAATCAGAAAAAGTGATTAATTCGGGACTCTAAGCCATAGTCATTAAAGGCATCGCCTACTCGATTACTCTCCCGATTTTAACGCATAGAAAAGTCTGGCTAAAATTCCTAATTAATATTAATTTATATTTGCAAATAATATTTTATAGAATAATTCTTAAGTCATTATATTATTATAATATTAATTTTTTTAATAAAACAAGAAAATTTATTATGAATATCTCTATAAATATTCTAGATCATGAGGAGAAAGATTACTAAGGAGATGAGCTTCTAAAGGCTATATATGGATTGATGGTCTTAGAAAGAAACGAGGGTTTGAAGGAGTGAGAGATTTTATGGTTTAGGTATGAATACAAGTAATAGGGAAACATAAGATGTTTCGAGAATCTAATTATATGTTGTTCAATCTCTGTAATATTTTCTATCATATAGTGGAAAGATTTTCTCCCATCTATGGATAAAGGCATGGTTGGCTGAACTACGTTAAAACCTCATGTATCATTATGTGACTTATTCTTTATCTTTTTGTTCTTGAATTATTATCATCTATATCAAAGCTTTTGTCGGCACAACAATTGGTATTAGAGCTAAGGTTTAGACTTGGCCATGTAGGTGATATCATCGGATGTCAAACATAGGTTGTGAACCTTAATTATTTGGCAACAAATTCATGGCTATGTTCTATCGAATAGGCGGTGTTCTCCGGAACTTCATGTACGTGTTTTACTTCACGATGAAGAGGAGTTGTCTAAAATAAGAGCAAGCTCTCAAGGCAGTTGGTGCTTCACGTAAGGCGTGTGATAGAACATGATAGAAGCTAAAGAAAATCCTGTGGTGTAGAGAGTGGATGCATGGATGTTCGTTTGAGAGGAGGTTTAGTGGTACTTGTTCGATGAGAGGATTGTCAAATCTTCAGATTGAATATCTCTAGAAGAACAAAATATTGCAAAGCACACAAGATGAAGACAAATGAATTTTAGTTCACTGTGGAGTCAATGACAGAATTTGATCCGAGGTGACCATTGTTAGAATATGTCTTAATTTCCTAATTAGTATTAATTCCTATTTATAAGGAATATTTTATAGGATAATTCTTAAGTTATTATATTATTGTAATATTAGGTTTCCTTATAAAATAAGGAAAGTAATTAGGAATATCATTATAAATATTTTAGATCATGAGGAGAAAAAGTTGTGAGAGAGATGAGTTTGTAAAGGCCATATGGAGTGTGTATAGATGTGAGAAAGAACGGGATACCTGGTGAAGTAAGAGATTTCGCGATTCATGGTATGGATACAAGGAATGAGGAAATATGAGATATTTCGGGAACCTAATTATATGTTGTTTTACCTTTATAATATTTTCTATCGTATAATGGAAATATTCTTTCTCATTCGTGGATATAAGTATGGTTAGTCAAATCACGTTAAAACCTCATGCATCTTTATATGTATTATTCTTTATCTTTTTGTTCTTGAATTATTATCATCTACATTAAAACTTCCGCTGTCACAACAAAAAGAAAAAAAAAACAGATTTTGAGGTACTTAGACAATCAAGGTAATCTCTCTCTCTCTATATATTCATAAAATACACAAATGCTCAAGATTTCCCCAATCAAATGAAAATACAAAGTTCTGATGATTAAGATCTTACCTTTTTCTTACAATTTATGGCTGCATTACATGCATTACATTTGTTCAAATCTTTAATAACCTCCTACATCATAGTAAATTCATCATTTAATAAATAGAAAAAATTATCCAAGGTATTTACCACCTTTTATCCTAATGAACTCATAAAGTAACTCGACTGTTAACTTCTTTAGAGTCTCAGCAACAATGATTCAAATTTCATAATTCACACATAATTTAACAACAGTATGAAGATAAGTTTCTTTTTTTTTTAAAGAAAAATAAGTTTATTAATTCAAACTTGTAATAGATCGATAAATCTAAGATTATTAAAAATCATAAATAATAAAATTATATTTAGATAAATAACATAATAAATCAATATAAAGCCTATAAATTTGATAATATAGTGACTAGAATATTTATGACTCAAATTCTTTAATATATTAACTAAATCGAATCCACTTTATCTGTCTGAATCATCCCGATACAAATAAAGCTTTATAACAAGATAACGAAAAGCACTACGTCGTAATAAGCCGATGATAAACCAAACCCCGTTATAAGATAATGATAACACGAAAAACAAGATAAGACCAAAATCTTTATGGAAAAACCATTTTATTGAACAAGAAAATAAAAGAAAGAGATGCAGAAGGGTGACTCTAGACTAAGAATGACACAAAAATCAGCTTTTATTCCTTGAAGAAAATAGACTAAAAAAGAACACAATGAAAGAAAAGGAGGGGAGTGGGAGGGGGAGCTGGGTTTCGTAACTAAAATTGCATACAATATATAGATAATTTAACAAAGTCATTTTTCGAATTTCACCAAATTACTATAAGATTTTATTAGATTATATAAATGGATTATTCTTATAATCACCTCGAATTAACAAAACGTGGGTCATACCATTCTGCAATACCATAGAAAAAATTATTCTTTATTTGTTATTTATTAATTCTTTGTGGACAGAGCAGGAGGACAAATAAATAAGATTCCTTTATCAAATGCAATAAGGACCATGACCTTAATAAGTCAAGGCCAATAAAATGGGGGGCACGATACGATTGTTAAAAAAAAGGAAAGAAATCAATCTCAATCTTATTTTTGAATGTACTTATATGAAAGAAACACTCAAGTTGAGAAAATATTGGATTTGAGAATCTGCTTGTACGAGAAAAGAAAAAAACAGTAAGAGACAAGATTAAATTTAAGAATTCATTCTCTACCTTCTTTTATGAGAAAAGAATATTTAGGTATTCAAGTCCTATTGAGTCAATTCAAAAGATTGATAGATGAGAGAACCTATCAAGCTTAAGTACTATTTCATTATCTTATATGGAGTTGATATGAGATCGTATAATTATCCACTCCTAAAAAAGTCGGACGTTTGCGAATGATTTATACTCTAGATAGTATTAGCTTTGGATCTACTTTTGGAGCATGGACCCTTTTCAATTAGTAATTTCTATTCTGCGTAAACTTTTAATAAAGCACCAATAATAAGTACCCAAGCCTTGATAGGAGTCACAGCCCTGAGTGAGGCGCGATGGGTGGAAGAAATCTGAAGTAGTCTGGAATTATCATGACGCATACGAAGTCGACGTGGGATCGTGATGATTCACACTTTGGATAACATTCACTCTAGACCCATATTTGTAGCACTTAGAGGTAGCCTATGAATGTTTCGCCCTTTCACGCATTATTTACGAGAAAATATGCGATGATAATTATCTAAGTCACGATAGAAGGCTGCTTGAAAATGGGTTTGATGGAGTGGAAGAGAATATCTCAAACTTAAATTAGTTAATAATCGTGTGATGATGTGAAAGTATTACTTCACAGCAAGCTGAGTAAAGATCCATTTGTTTGAAATTTGAAGCATCCAAATGTCATTGAGATAATCAATAGGTGGAGCATTACACCTAAAATATTATGTGTATTTGATTCCCCAAAAAGCATTAAAAGAAAATGTTAAAGAAAATGAATTTCTCATACTTGTTAATGTTAAAGTTCCAAACAATCAAATATAATTAAATTGTTTGGAACTTTGTAAAATTTAAAATTATTTAAGCTATATATATTTGATTCTCCAAAAAAAAAAGAAAAAAGAAGAGAAAGGTGGTTAAAAAAATGAAGAGAAAAAGTAAAAATAAAAATAGATTTGAAATCAATAAATGACTTTTTAAAAATTTTAAACTCGTTTTAGTTTTATTTCTTTGCTTTATCAATGAAGGGTACAACCCAAAGCTCACAAACTACTGGAGACTTTTCTGGGACAGCGTATGCCCGTGAAATAAGTTGAAAATATGAGAAAACTAGTTAAAAAATGTTTTTAACTAATTGATTTGATCAAATATGGGCTTACCTTTATGTTATTTGTTTAGCATTTTTATTTTATTTTTAATATTTCCTTATAATTTTTTTGGAACAAAAAGAATCCTAAAAGTTATTGATAATCATATATATATATATATATATATATATATATATATATATATATATATATATATATATATATAATATTAAAAAAAAAATTGGTTGGTCTATGCATATAACTTAGTTATCCTTTTTTTAGTCAGTGAGGAAAAATATTAGAGGTGGTTAAGTTGCGTCAATTAGATGTGATGAGACCCGATGAATTTTTTGAGTGCACATCGAAAAGTGGTTAGAGTTAAATGAAAATTCATTGGTCTTTATCACACCTAGTTGTTATAGCTTCTCTTCCCCCTCTATGTATTACTCGTAGGATAAGAGAAGCAAATTATAAACTATGATTTATTTGAAAAATTATCGATAAGAGGCCATAAAAGCTACATCTCATACGTTTAAAAAATATTTGATAAAAGAATGAAAAATTAAATTAATAAAGAGGCAGTATGAAATACTACCTTAGTAAATGAGTCTTACTTTCTTGAATCTTAGAGTACTCAAGGTTCTATAGTACTAGGTTTTTAGGTAGTACTGAGATCCAGCAGGTAATTGAAAGAGTTTCTTTAAATGCTGCAATTTTTATTGAATTCTATATTTTTCTCTTTGAAGTTCCTTTTTTTATACAAGTGTAGGCTTTCTCAAAGCCACAAAATAAGATGTGGGTTGTTCCCACTTAGTGAATAAGTCCCTATTGTTGAGGGAGATTTGTTTACTGTATTTATTCAACCCACGTTTATTAAAACGTGGGTTACTAGCCATTCTACTAGCCACCGGTCTTATTCTAGGTTAGTATAACTTGGTGTGATACCAAGCCTTTAATTGAGTGCTTTCGGTGGGATGATAAGTCCAATGTTAGTTCTTTATGTTTTCCCCCTGTTAGAAAGAATGCAAAGCACGCATCCTCGAGTCGGGTTGCCACCTGACTTGAAAGAAGGATCCACTTTCGACATGTTTAATCAGCCGCCTTAAGCTTCTCGGGTTGTTAGAGTTTCAAATAGTCCCGAATATTGAACATGTCTCGACATAAGAGTTTGGCTCGAACATATGGTCTGTCTTGAGCGTCTGAGTCTGTCTCAGGCGCGGGTTTAAACTGGACACGTCGGTCTGTCTCGGACGTATGAGTCTAGCCTCCTAGGTCTTCTAGGAAACCAACCTTGGTTTTGGATGAAGCTTAAACTCTATTTATTTAAGATAGCCTAGTGAATTTTTTGCATGGAGATAGATTTCATCTACCCATTTTTACTTCCCTTTTTTGTTATAACGGGTAGTGCTTGACAGGGAATTTGACATTATCGAGTGTTAAGCCTTAGTAGGGGCACTTAGCCCTAACGGACACTTCGCCTTAGTTGGGCACATGACCTCTATTTAAAAACTAGCCTTGTTGGGTTTGAAGCCTTTCATGGCCAAGGAGATGGGAGGTTTGGGACCTCGAGGCCCGTGGCCTTTATTTGGTGATGCACACATATTCCTGAGGCTTGTAGCCTCTCAGTAGCGAGGAGAGGGCATCCCGAGAATCGGGCCGCTGGCGTATTGTCAGTTATATTGTCGGGGTACACGATCCTGGGGCTGGCCTCCCATGGCGGAAGTAGAAGGAGGTTCAGGCCTTGCAAGGCGTGTGGCCTCTGTTGAAGGGACACGTGGTCGAGGTCTTGGTAGTCGGTAGCTTCCTTGGAGTCGATGGCCTCTTTGGAGGCATGGTTATTTAGTCTTGGGAATGTCGAAACCTTAATTTAGGGTAAATGACGTGGCATGTTGGGACTTAAGTTACTGAAATCCCCAAGGTCATCGTAATTTGCTTCGCATAGGAAAAAGTGGCTTGTTGAGACTTAGATTGCTGGCGAGGGCTAGGGTCGTGAGGCTTGAGGTTCCATAGAGAGCGAGGAGAGTGGCTTATTAGGACTTAAAGATTTGCTCCGGTCTAGGGTCGTCGGTGCTTCATAGGCAAAGTGACATGTTGGGACTTAGGTTACTCGAGGCTTGGGCACTGGTAGTTTCCATAAAATTGGCTGTTGGGACCCTGGAGGCTACTCGAGGAGTGCAGGAGTCGTAGGGCTACGGCCATGGTGAGTGGCATGTTGGACAGGTTGCTGGGAGGCTTAGGTCCGGAGTCGGGGGCGCCGTAGGGGTGAGACTGGGACTTATGTTGCTTGAGATCTTGGATCTGCGAGCAGAAGCCGTAGCGTAAAGGGACTGTTGAGACTTATGTTGCGAAGCCTATGGTGGAGTCACAAAACGGCGTCCTTGTTGGAGGAATGAGAATGGGCTCCGAGATCCTTAGGCTTATGGCCTTTTTTGACTTGAAGAACCACAGTGGAAAGGTCTTATCTTTCCAAAAAGTAGATTGTTACAAGGAAGGGGGGGAGGGAATGTTACATGTGCAATATATAAATGTGACATTTATTGGCTCTTTACTCCCTTACGTTATTATACATTCACAATCATACTAATCTTTTACCATAAATTTCCTTATAACACACACTCTTGTGGTGCATTACGCTTTGTAAGCTTTCTTCTCTCTATAAGTGGTTTATCTTCTTATGTGTACGAAACCGCCACTTAGGTTACGGGTTCTTTGTGTAAGACCTTGAAAATTCTAATTTTACGAAAAGGATAAAATGGTAATTTCGATTGAATCAGGAATTTTCTAAATCTCGGATGACAAAGCGGCTTCATCGTTTGGATTAATGCCGCCAATCTAATTCCTGCGTGTTTACGTCGGGTGCGGGACCGGTAGGAAATTTCAAGTTTTCGGGGCATCGAGTGTGTGGTTGTAGCCCCGTTTGAGTGGCTTTCGAGGAGTCTGGCGTGTCGTGTCTGAATAAGGTAAAATGAGCTTAAATGGGACCCACATGAGAGACATGTGACAACATGTGATTGAATTAATCATGATAGATGGATAAGTGGATAGGAGTGTAATCGAAGAGTGATTAAATTGGACATGTGTGAGTGAGAGGAACAGTCTTTTATTTGACCTATCTTCTCCGAACTGGTTTGGGAGGGAAAAAGAGAAAGAGAGAGAGAAAGAGAGAGAAAGAAGAAGAGGATTTTAGAGAGAGAAGTCTGCCTTGTCTCTCTAGGATCACTGATGTAGGTTTGTCGGAATTTCACGGAGATGAATGAAGTTGATCCCTAAAATTGCAGGCTGCGGCGGTAGATGCGGCATTGTGGAGTTTCGACGCTCCCAAGGAGGTAGGGGTTAACCATACTTAGTTAATTACTTTGTCTAAGAACCGCTACAAATGGTTGGTGTGTTTGGTAGGAAAGGCGGGTGTGTTCTGATCCCTCGAGTGGGGTAAAGGCTGAAATTTTGGGCTGTTGGACGGATCAGGTTGTGTTTGAAGCGCGCGAGATTAGTCGATTGTGTGTTTCTGATGGTTGGGCCAATTGCAAGTTGAACTTCCGGTTTTTCCTATTGCCCATGTGGCTGGAGTTACACAGTGTTATTACTTACGATAGATGGCATCATTGTTGTGTGTTAATTTTTGTTAATATATGCGTACTTGATGTATTAACATAGTTGTGTGAATTAGCTCTTCTCGATTAATATATCTTGAGGCACCAGAATAGTAGGTATTGAGTGCGTGACGTAAGCATGGTTGTCGAATGAATTTCATGGGAAGATTTTGAAGAATTGCCTTGGAGAGTTGTCGATAGTTCATCTTAGAAGCCCGTAGATTATTTCGGAGAGTTATCCGACAAATTCACCGGAGGATTGTCAGCGTATTTATATCGGAGGGTTGCCTCTGAATAAAACAAATATTTTTGTTTGGAAGAAACGATTTTCATACGCTGGCTATGCGCATGTGTGAGAGTCGGTGAGGACTCGAGGCATGGGATTGGGCATCGTGACATTCGGAGTAGGAATCATGGATTCGCCGGATGTGTGTGTTTGTCATTCTTAGCGCGAGAAGCGGCTTAGGTGGGGGTAACTGATGTAGAGGAAAATTGCTGCAGGCTTTGCTCGCCTCGTGGGTGAGATCCCTCTTTGGTGCGAGGAGTATTCGGAGGCAATGACCAGCTAGAAAAACTTTTGAGAAGAAAGCCGACATATGGCTTTGACTTTATATTTTTGTAAAACATGTATGTAACATTATGATTGGTACATGTTTGTATAGGAGTGTAATTAACTCCTGAAACTATTGTAATATAGTTGGTTATATTTTGGTGAGTATGGATGTATGGGCCCAACGTGGCAATTTTTACTCATGTTTGAGTCTCAGGTAGAGAGACACTCGTTTTGTGGCATTGAGACACTCAATGGCTACATGTATTCCGCTGGTTGAAGGGTTGTCAATGGGGTTGCTTTCTCAGGCCCTTCCTTATGCGTTTGGATTCAGGTTGGGTCGTCTGAATGGATCCGCATCGCATACGTGCGCGTGTGCTCATGGTATTCCGTTCCGCGCGAGGATGGTGAATTTCACTGCTGACAATCATGTTATTGGAGAAGAATGATTAGGTTAACTCATTTAAGTTCAGAAGCATTTGATAAATTTGGAAACTTCTTGGCTCCAATAAAAAGATATAAGTAGGGCGATACTTATCACACTACTTTCAGTATGCTTTCGCCTCGTAATATCTTTTATGTTTCGATTGCACATTACTTCTAAAAGAAGTAATGGCATGTTTTAAAAAGGAGGAAACGTTCTTTGCCTTGTCTGGCGTCATGAAACGATTCATAAACAAATAATTTAAAATTACGTATCATGGGTAAAATTTTTGGTGCGATCGAGAGGATCTTGATTGATGATGAGACTTCTTTTAGTAGATTGGATCAAGTAGAAAACGAGAGAGAAGCGATCTTGTGAGTCGGGTCGACGTCCCAGCCATATTTCTTTCCACGGGGCTTTTGGCGGCTTTGTCGACGGTGTGACTATGAACTTAAAATAGAGTGTAAATTTTAAGTGCTTGGAGCCTCGTAATTCCACATAGCCCAGTAGTAACATATTGATTTGCATGCGGCTTCTGCAAAAGCCAGCTAGTTCATATATTGCAGCAATTGCTTGATTGAGCGGCAGTGGTGTAATACTGAAATTTGTATAGGTATAAGTAAGGGAAAATAATAATGACAGGAATTTGTATAGGTACAAATTAGGGAAAATAACAATGAAAGGAATTTTTATAGGTATAAGTTAGGAAAATAATAACGATAATTCAATTAGCTAATTAATTAATTAATTTAATGGAAGAGGGGTAAAAAAGTAATTTTCCTAATAGATACCCTATGTATAAATTGGAATAAGAAAAGAAAATCCTTTCTATTCATCTTTGGATTTCTTTCTAGCTGGTAGAATTCTAGAGGACGTACGACATTCAGATCTAGGGTTTGAAGAACAAAATTTCTCTGAGTAGAATCTTACTTATTTGTTTTTAGTTGCTTTGTTTAGATTCTTTAATTTTTAACAATTTAGATCAATTTTGAAGAAGTTAGATTTAAATTACCTTTGGATTCTTTAGAAATAAATAAAATAATGATTGGTTGTGTCATATAAATGAAACTTTGAGTGTGAGAATGAAAAGTATTTAAGGATAATTTTGAAAAGAAAATAATAATAAACAAATAAGATAAATTTGAAAATGTTGAATTTTGTATAAATATAAGTATTTAAAGATATATGTATTTTGGCAAGTAAATATTTTATTAATGATTGAGAATTTATAAGGAATATGATTAGAATAATTATTTAGCAATTACTTAGGAAACAAGATCAAACAATATTACTTTATTTTCTTCAATGCGTAATTATTACAGGTAAAAAGAACTGATGATGTTGTAATGTTTGTAAATGTTCTTAATGTATTTATTTCTAGTAAAAGATTTAGTTCGGATTAAGAGAATAAAATAAATAAATTATTAAATAAGATCCAAAGGAATAATCTGAGTTTTATAAAATTTGTAAAACTGCTAATTCAAATAGTTATCAATTTGAGCAGGTTGTCGATATGTTTGAGTGAACAAAAATCATGTTGATAGAATAAACTTTATAAATCACAAATTTTATAAAATATTTAGAAACCCATTAACTTTTATTACATATGGATTAAAATTAAAAATAATATCATTGTTGAAATATCAAATTATAAAGTTTTAAAGAATAAATAAGTAATGATGATAGTTTCTTCTTTATTATTTTAGGAGAAATATTTCATTGAAGTGGCTCTTTAGATATCTTTCAGAAACTAGTATTCTTAGATGCAGAATATTACGATGTCTGCAAAAGAAAATTGTTTTATTTTTACTTCATTTGAGGATGAAAATTGTTTTAAATGAATTATATATAATCTTGTTTATGAAAAAGTTTTACTTTTTATTTATTTGATTATCCATGGATCAATAGTTTTGTATGATTAATATGCTTTTGAGATTTGTTTGTTTCTGAAAAGAAAATGTGGAAATATGATATTTTGTAATTTTGAACTTTTTTGAATAAAATATTTGACTTTGGTTAGTTCGACCTTGTCAACGGGAATAATAGTTGACACTGTCGATACTTGTCAGCGGGAATAGTTGGCGGCTACGTTAAAGCTGGTGGTGAATGTAATTGATTTGAACTGACCTCTAGGGGTTTCGGTTAGAGGATTCTGTCTTAGTAGTGTTTGGTTCCGTCCACCTTAAAAGGAGCAAATTTGCGGCTAGCCACCCATTTGAAAGTCCCCTGGTTGGACACCATTTGATGTTGATGACCGAGGAGAAAAATATATATTTGAAATATATTTGATTTTGGACGATATGAAAAGAATGTTTACGGTCGAAATTTGATATGAAATTGTTTGAATCGAGAATTTGATATATTGTTTGGATCACATTGATATGGCGATTTGAAATGGATATGAGAATGTTTGGAAGTAAATTTTGTTAATATTCCAGCTTATTTTGAATCTAAGTTTGATGAAAAAACATCTCCTATTTGTTATATGATTGAAAACTTTTTGAACCATGAAAATGTGTTGATATTTTTGTGATCTTTAAGCTTACTCTATTCGTTAAGCATATTTTCGAATTACTTTTAGTTTTAAAAGCAGTGATGGTAGGTTGGGGATTAAATCTGTCATTAGGATTTGATTAGAACTTTATGTTGGTCATGTTGAACTTATAAGTTCATGTTTATAATAAATATTAGGTTTTGAAAGTTAATTGAGAAAGTCACTTGGATGATAACATTTGTTTTTACATTAGTACAAAGTTGGATTTGAGAGATCGCAAATATTGTTATATTACGAGCGAACTTTATATGGCGTAAATAATTGAGATTTGGATATTTAAAAGTAATTTTTGTTGGCATGAAATTTTGAATTTGGAGAATTTATGAATTTAGAAAGTTGCGCATTTACTTTGAACATGTGTTGGTAATTGGACAAAAATTCAGTTACAAAAAAGGTTAGTGTCATCTTGAGCCTTGTTGAGGCTTGAGGGTGTGAATTGGCTTGATCGTGCCCCCTAGGGTGGAGTTTCGAGGGCGTGACAATTATCGAGTTATAAGTTTATGATCTTCCCAATGGGGAACTTGTTTTAAGTTTGTCTATGGGGATAGTTAGTGACGTATTAGTTAGTAGTTCATATCCGTTTGTGTATTCTGGCATTCTTTACAAATGTATGTTAGATAATTGATTTTGTTGGTGACTAGTTAAAGTTCTACACTCTTTTGCCTTTGTATTGTTTATTGGTTTAGTGAATATACTTTTATCAATATGAATTATGATTTGAATTTTCCACTTCTATGGGACATGTCATTATGGACAATATGGTGGTTTGAAGTTATTTTATGATGATTGGTAAGAAGAATATTGAATTGACTTAATACTCCTTAAACATTAAGGTTTTTGTTTGATTTTGAGGATGACTTAAGGAACTCTGCCTTTGTTTGTTGAATTGTTTTGGGAAAATATTGTCTTTCCATATTCTTAGTTATCTTGAGGTTTAGTTGAAGGAAACATGTGGATAAATTATTGCGCATAAGGTAGGCCTTGCAAGAAGTTATTTGCTTAGAAATGTTGTTAAGTCTTTTAAGTGATGTGATAAGCGATGAAAACAATTTAAGAATTTGAAAGGATCTAGTATTGTTATTAAGTTTGAAGTTTCTTGGGATTTATTGGTCACAAATAAATTATTAAGAGATCTCTAAGATTTTCTTATATTTTTCGGGTTGACATAGAAAGAGATTAAGTTTGATTGGTCTTATAGCTTTATGATGATGGCCATAAAGTTGAGAGAAAATTTGTAGCAACTCTTGTTTGATTATTTCATTAGGTTTAAAAGATTTGTTTTGCATAATGATGTCTTTCATTAGGATTTATATTGTGTTCTTATGCAACATGGAAAAATTGATATATACTTATAGACATTTGAAATTTTAAGATAGAGAAAACTACCTTATTATGATTTGCACTTAAAATATGAATACATTTTTTTTTTTTTGTTATGATCTACTCATAGTTTATGAGAGTTTGAAGTTTTTGTCTTCTTAAAATGATTTCTAAGTAAGAAATAGAAGATATTGATACAATTACTTAAGGATTTTGATGACATTATTAAGTGCTAATAAAATAATGAGAATCTTGTGATTTATACCTTAAATAAGAAAAAAAAAAAATTGATTCCTTAGAGTATTTGGGGTTGTCATGAAACAGGTTATTGTATGATTTGGGAATATTTACAAGTCCATGTACCTTTAAGATTTGGGGATTCTTATGTTGAGCATTATAATGCAACTGAAAGCACGTTTGGAAATTAAAATCTTAAAAGGGTATTTGAAACTAGTTAAACTTTTAGAACAATTGATTGTGTTTAATAAGATAATAAAAATCTTGAAATTTGGGGATTAGGCAATGTTTTAAATAATGGAGACATAAAAGAGACAACTTTTTGAAGGAAGTTTATTACTAGAAACATGATCTGCAAAGAATGCAAAAGTATAAATATTTAAGGCAATTTTGATAGTCATATATGAAGTAAGGTATTACATTATTTGTGACTTTGGGTTTAAGATGTGATCGTATATGGAGGTTTACATCAAAGACCTAATAGTAGTTTTACAGCACTTTATATTTCTAAATGAGTGTGAAAACTTATTACCATGGATTTTGTGATAGGATTACGAAGAACCTTAGTTGATGACAATGTTTCATTATATGATGGTTTGCTATGGATAAGATATAATTTTTATCGAGACCATTTATTTCGATATTAAAGAGATTTGATAATGTATGAAATATTTGATTCTATGGTATGTAATAAGGGTATTAATTTACTTTAGATTTGACTTTGTCGCATCGAAATACTAAGTTAGTTTGATATTACTTTCATACTTAGACTAATAATAGTGAGGAAAGTAATATAAGTGGAATATTTGTTGAAATATATTGTTTTAGACTTGAAAAAGTAATCGAGAATGAGTTCTTACGCTGGTTAAATTTTCTTGTAGAATAGTTCCTTCTTGATAAATTATATCTTGAAAGGTTTATGGTAGAAGTTTGCATGATCCCACATGTGTTATGATGTATTGGAAAAAAATATAATTAACACATGAACTTGCGTGTTGACTCTTTGAGAAAGGATAATCTGAGATGAAGAAATTTGGAAGAATCAAGTTACCAGCGCAAAGTGTTATGTTAAAATGTCTAACTTGATATTGGGTATTTGAATTTGGTGATTATGTTGTTATCTTAAAGTTTCTTATTGAACAAGTGAGATATTTGGAAGTTAATATGTTGAGAAAAAGGAAAAACTCAATCACTGGGTTGTGGAACATTTGAAATATTAGAGAGAGTAGTACCTTAGCATATCGGCCTTGCCACAAGGCTTAGGTCATGTGTTTTTCTCATTTAGACGCTTGAGGAAATATGTTTCGATGCTTCTCATGTTGAGTTAGAAACTGTTAGATTTATGAGTTTGGCCTAAGAGTCACCAGTTAAGTGTGGATGTGATGAATAAGGTTCTATGACGTCTTTGTTGTGAAGTTGGTAAAAGTCACTAATGAACAAACATAGTAATAGTATTGGGATGCATGTTTCATCTGTTCAAAACTTCAGTATGTATGGTTGAAAATTACTTTTTATAGAAATATAAAGGCCCAGCATAGTATAGATTAGGGAAAATAATAATGAGAAATTTGTATAGTTATAAGTTATGGAAAATAATATTATTAGAATTTGTATAGGTTTTAAATTAGGAAAATAATAATAAAGAAAGGAATTTTTTTATAGGTATAAGTTGGGAAAATAATAATGATAATTCAATTAGTGATAATTAAATTAATTTAATGGAAGAGAGTAAAAAATGAATTTTCTAATAGATGCCTAGGTATAAGTGGAATAAGAAAAGAAAAATCCTTCACATTAAATGTTTGAATTTCTTTTACATTTGGTTACAGATTTCAGAGGACGTACGGCTTTCGGATCTAGGGTTTGAAGAACAAATTTCTCTAGGTAAGATCTTCCTTATTTTATTTTTCTAGATTTCTTTAATTTTCTTTCAGTTTAGATCAACCTTGAAGAAGTCAGACTTAGATTACACTTTCGTTCTTTAGAAATAAAATAAAATAATGATTGGTGGTGTCATACTGAATTACTTTGAGTGTGAAAAAGATCGAAAAAGTATTTAAGGATAATTTTGGAAAGAAAATAATAATAAACAAATAAGATAAATTTGAAAATCTTTTTGAATTTGTAAATATATATTTGATAAGTATTTAAAGATATATTTATTTTGGCAAGTAAATATTTTATTAGATTGAAAATTTATAAGGAATATGATTAGAATAATTATTTAGCAATTATAGGAAATAAGATCAGATTAATAATACTTGTTTGTCAAATTATGATAATTGTTAGGTAAAGGCTAGATAGTATTGTGTAATATGCATTTGTAAAATCTTAATAAGTATTTCTATAGTAAAGATTTAGTTGGATTAAGAGCATAAAAAATAAATAAATTATTAAAATAAGATCCAAAAGGAATATGAGTTTTATAAAATTTGTAAAACTATAATTAAATAAATTTTTCATTTGAGCAGTTTGTTGATATGTTTGAGGTGAACAAAAAAAAATCATGTTGATAGAATAAACATAAATCCACAAAATTTATAAAATGTTTAGAAACCCATTAACTTTTATTATGGATTAAAGAATTAAGAAATAATATCATTTATTAAGAATATCAAATTATGAAAGTTTTAGAATAAATAAGTAATAATGATAGTTGTTCATGTATTTTGGGAGAAATATTTCATTGAGGTGAAGTCTTGTGTCGCTCTTTTAATCTTTTGATACTCCTTTGAGGTAGAATGTGTCACGGATCTTTAAAAAAAGAAAATTGTTTATTTTACTTCATTTGAGGATGAAAATTGTTTTAAGCCGAATTATATATAATTTTGGTTTGAAAAGTTTACTTTTATTTATTTGATTATCATAGATCAAAAGTAGTTTTGTATGATTGTACTTTTGAGATTTGTTTTGTTTCTGAAAGAAAATGTGGAAATATGATGTTTGTAATTTGAACTTTTGAATGAAATATTTGACTTTTTGATTAGTTATTACCTGTCCGTGGAATAATAGTTGACCTTATTCGGCCCACATGTCGGCGTGAATAATGAATGGCGCTTGCGATATAAGTAGTGAATGAGTGATTTGAACCTTGACCTACACAGGTTGGGTTGAGATTACTAGTACTAGTAGTGTTTGGTTAAGGTACCATGTGATGTTGTAGACAGAGAAAAATATGTTTGAAATGTTTGATTGCAGAGCTTGATATGAAAGTGTTTGAATCGAAATTTGATATGAAATTGCACTCTGAGAAAGATCAAAATTAGGGAAGCGGACAATTAGGTCTCTAATAAATGCGAAGCGGAATTTGGACGGATTAGAGACGGAGCCACCCGATGTATTTAAAATGCTGGTATCTAATTGTGTCAGTCTAAATTAGTCTCTAATTAGAGGCTAGAATTGATTCAGATCTCGTGATAGAATCGGTCAGGTCTCGATGAAAACAGGAATCAAATCGATGTCTGTCTGAGTAGATCAAATCAATCTTTGAGTAGGTTGATTAAGTCTGATGAGAGGCAGTTGGGGATCAGGTCGATCGGAGGCCAGAAGATAGATAAGATCTCAAGTGGAAGGCAGATCGATAAGATCTCGATGGAGGAATAGGAATCGGTCAGGTCTGCGATCGAGAGGCAGGATGGGTCAGGTCTCTAATCGAGGAGACCTGATCAGGACATAATTTTTCAGTCCATGTGTCCCAATTAGAGACATGCTAGAGCTAATTTTTTTCGGCGTGCGGGTTTGGCTTTTATTGTGAGTGAACTATTAGCAAAGTGAAATCATTTCAATTATATGTAATCTTTAAAGTTCTAGATTTATAGAATTAAATTAATAGATAAATTAAAGATTGAACTACTATATTTTCATTAATTATAAAGATGTAATAGTACACGTGAAATAATAAATAGTAATATTAAATATTAAAATGTTGCAATACAATATGTTAACTACTAATCGAGCTACAAATTCTTAGTGTCCTCGGAACATTCTTCCAAGTATACTCTAAGTCATGAAATTAAAACCTTAAAATATGATGACTTTCTATCAGACATTCCTTCATGGGCTAGGCACGGGATGAAAATTGCTTTCTTGTTAATTACATTATAAGCACGAAATTTTATAGAATTATGAAAATGATGTGACATTTTTAATGAAGACGATGTATGGTAGAAAAGCACATTGAATTCATTGTAATCCATTATCACACTTAAAAAACTGACCTTTGTTGTCACTTTGTTGTATAAGCAAATTAAAACATATACTGGGAACCTTTTAGCCTTTGAGATTTTTTTCAAGTTATTTAAAGAATACTGTGGAAAGATGAGGTATAAAGTTTTACCAAGAATCCTTGTCATTCAAACTCAAGGAAATTATTTTAAAGTGGAGAAGATTCATGATAATCAGACATATATCTTGAGAAATTTTTGCAATTTATCTTTTTCTAGGAAAAAAATTAACAGCTTGGAATGCTTCTTCATTGTTACTACAAATTAATTTTTGATGGTTAAATTCTGAGAGGAGGTGTGAGTTGGAAGATAAGCAGATACTATTTTGCTATTTAGACTCCGGTGTCGATTAAAAGCACATTGTGCATAATAGCAATGAGACATGACATGCAAGGTAAGAAAGTTGGCATTTGTAATAACAAAGATTAGAAGGAAAACTGGATAACAATGATAGGAAGCCAGGTTGCAGCTTATGAGGTGCATTTCTTCACTAGGCATCACAAAAGAACTTAACTAATGTGCACAGGAAGCGTACTATTCTTACTGAGGCATAATCATGAGTGATAGTTTTATATGACAATTTGGAATGTCTAGATTATATTCTCTTTATTTTTGGAATCACGAAGCGATGTAACGATTCTATACTCTGGTCAGAGCCACCACTACATCACAGTGGATGAAATTCTGAGTGTTCTTTTTATTTCCATTTTTCGATAGGCAAATCTGGAATATTTTGATCGGTGCACGAAAAAAAAAAAAAAAGGTTCTGACCCATGCACCTGATTACCATATTAGAACATCAGTTTAACCATAATCAACCGCACATGAATGAGGATGAAATTACATGCTATAACATCTCATTTGTAAAAACTTTTGACAAACTAGAAAATGATTCGTAAAATAATATATACCTTCTGTTTCATAGCATATCCTTATACGGTTGAAAGCGAATATATAACAACGGAGAATAAAGGTGGTTTATTATCGTATTTTATTCTATATGCTTTGTGAATAGGATAAAAAACATCAAATAAAATGTTAGCAATAAACATGAAAGCCATTAGTTACATGATGTAAAATCCTCTTTTTAAACATGAACATATTGATTAAGAAAGTCCTTTAGTAATCTAAACTTCTACTTCTCTTTCTTCTGAATGACCTTTATTACATGGTTTAATAAAACTGAAAAAGGTTAGAAAGTAATTAAAATGACTTACGAGAAGACATGATGATAAATTCCTTCTGGCAGAAGAGAATGACCTCGTGGTTTTGTGATAAAGATTATAATTAGGAAGGATAATAAGGTATGTGACTCTTTCATACATCCAGGTGGCAAGTATAACGTTGTTACAATGATTCAGCCAGCCACGAATATTGCTTGATTGACTGACAGTTTGAATCATCCAGTATAAATCTGACTTTGACATTTCTACTCTCAGGAAAATGAAGGATACATGGTCAAAAAATGAAGCCAAAGCCTTGAAGTGAGATGGATGATGCATAACACCGTCTTCCTTGTGTGATCATCGTACTTAACATCCTTGCATTGTTGCTTTTGGGCTTATCTGATCTCTGCCTTTGCCAGGAATGAGGAGGAAAGTAATACATCTCTTATCGGAACATCCTGCTTATGTTTTTGTTGACTCACAATACAGTTTCTCACAGGCCCCACGACCTGGCCCAGCCCGATAGTCATCGGCTACTTGACACCACATAACTTGCGGAACATGAACTCATTTATTTCTATCTGGGATTCAAAACGAGAATAATGTTGCGTTTATTTATATTTTTCGAGAGCGAAGCAGAAAAGCGAAGCACTCTCGAGTCTCATCTCATGCGAGGAAGGAAAGAATGGGGGTGCGTGCAGGAAATGAGGGAAGGCTCACGTTAAGTAGTTGTGTGATGATTGTTGTTGGTAACGGAATCGATCACGAGGCCACAGGCTGCAGTTTATGGGATCCTGTTCCACTTCACATTTTGTCAAAATATTCACAGAAAGAGAGAGGGAAAGAAAACACAAATGAGACAAAGAAAACGAAGAGATGGAAAATACAGTTGTTTGACACAGAGGGTAGATATCTCCATGGGTGATTTTCCAGAGTTAAGAACTGTAAAAAGTCTTCTCCATGAACCCACGTGAAGAAGAATAAGACCCGTCAATGATGGAGAAGCAGAGATTTCTCATTACGTTTCTATTAAAAATTAATATGAGAATGAAGGTTTTGGTTCATAGATTGAATTCTTGGGAACTAAACATTGTTTGTTCTTAAAAGTGTTAGAAAAAAATTAAGAAAAGTAGTTTTCTTTCTTTAAATTTAATTTAATGAAAAATTCAAAAAAACATTTAATGCAAACAAAATTTGTACAAACTTGCAAATTTTTTATAAACTAATTAATCATTTTCTTAATAGTCAAATAAAAAATAATATATCGGGTTTAACCTCATATTCTTTATTTTCCTTTAATTTGAAATACTCTTTTTCTCTATTTTATTTTTGCATAAGTACAGAAAAACAAACAGACAAAACTTTGTTCAAATTTAAAATGGAAGGATTTTTTGCATTTAAACAGATAAGGATGAATTAATTACTAAACAGGGGTGGGTGAATTAAAATTCAAATGAAGTGATGGATTTACAGTTTGCAGAGGTTGTGGATGACAAATCTTGCCTGGCTACCTCTTGCAGAAAAAGGATGGCAACGAGGAAGGTCGTAACAAGTTGTGGGATACGGTGGTCATCAGGTCATAAAAGAGTGCAAAATCTTTATTCCCGACAGCACCATAATATGTGGGAGACATTGGGAGTAGTTGAAGCGCGAAGAATGCAGATCATTTGTTAGGAAACCTGAAAAAGAACCATCAGTAGCTGACCAAAAAAATTTCTTCTTTGAAATTCCAAAATGGTAATTTTCCTATAATAAACGGAAAATTTATCAAGCAAAAAAAAAAAAAAGGGTGGGAAAAAACAGAAAGAGTGAGGATGATACTTGAAAATAAAACCCACATGAACATTGAAACCCCATGTTCTCATGTCATATAAAATAAAAAACCGGCTTGAAATCCAAGGGAGACCCCGAATATAAACATTAGAAAACAAATGGGAAATGATAGCAGGGTGCAATGTAGCTTATTAAACAATATTCCCTGAAATAAAGCATATAATCGGGAAAACGAGATGAAATCAAACTCGAAGCAAAGATAAGCCGGATGAAGAATGAAACACTAGATAAATGAGGTGTAGTTATCGATGATAAATCGCTTTTCGCTCGATTACCTTTTTTCTCTAGGAACTGACTAAAATGCGAGATCTTCCTAGGGTTTCAAACTTTTCGATAGAAGAAGAGAGCGAACTTCATCGAAAGTGGAGACTCTGCGAAATCTGTGGTCGACATGAATTGGGAGGCGATTGCACGTCGACCAAATGCGTTCCAATGTTGAAGCTAAAGAGATTAGCGAGAGACATCTCTCAAATGAAAATTGAAATAGACATAAAAGGGAAGAGGGATTTGTGATAATTAAAAGAAAAATAAAAATTAGTGAGAATGGAGTTGCTTTGTCAGTAAAAATCGTTTCTCTCTCCCCTCTTTCCTCTGTCCTGCTCCTCTCTCTCAGTTTCTCTCTTTTGATTGTTTATATCATTTATGACGATTTTATTATTTTTCTAATTTATTAACTTTCCTCGGCTTCATTTTTTTCATTTTATTTTCCATTTTCCCAAATTTCTACGTTGACTTGTATTCAACAACACAGTATACTTCTTAATTCTTATCTTAGAATTGCCAAAAATCTGTAACAAATATCAATTGATTTTGATTTAGAAGTGTCCTTTCTAGTATTTGAATTATTATCACTGTAGCGTTATATTTTAAGCCAAAATATTGTTTGATGATACTTTTGTGGGCTGGGTTGGAGTGTGTTGAAATTCGTTGGGCTGATGCGGATCGTGGCGAGGCACGGTTTGCGAGCTCTGGGTGGTGAGGTGAAGTAGGATTATTTGCGGTGTAGTCTGAGGCTGGACGTGGCACTCACCTGCGAAAAGGAAAAGGGGTCGAGGGCTTAGCAGAGTGGCGGATTCCGATGCTAAAGTCGGTTCTTTTATGGGGAGAAGATGAGGTGCCTTAAGGTTTGCGTCACAGAATGCGTCCTCTCCAGGCGGGGTGACCACGGCTATTTTATGGTAGATGTTGATTAGTTGGTTAGTGATTGAGATTAGTTCCCATTGGATGAGATTTTCTTGTTATCGGAATCGGTTGGTAGTGGATTTAAGAAAACAGGTTTATTTGGGATAATCTTTTCCTTGTGTGAGGGGATCGCTTAAGTGATGATCTGTCATTATTTTTCTTTCCTTATTGATGAGATTTGATTGGATTTGCAGGATAATATATTGTTAGGGTTGTGCTTACATTGGCGAAGCATGGGTCACGATTTGCGGGATATGGACCTTCAATTTATTCGAGATCATCCTTTGGAGCTAATGGTGAGACCTTAGTTCTGAGTGATGGGGCACGGGTATTGCATTAGGGCAGCCATTCCTTGCAGGCGTGGCGAGTGGGATAGTGATCCCGTTTTCTAACTTATTCGATATTTGAAATAAACTTTAGATTTTTGTTTAATTAGTAGATTTTAAAAATTAAAATAAAATTTTAACAAAAATTAAGAGAGTTAAAAAGAATTTAGGTCGACCAGAGGTGGGGGTCTGCGATTAGAGTGGAGCTCCACACCTATAAAGCGATCCATATGAGATTTTTAATTTTTACTAAATGTGCATCTAAATTATATATATTATAAAAATTGGCGTTTGTATTTTAGAGTTTTGGTATTATTATTAAATCGGATGTGAGAAGTTTTTGTTTTTACAATTTTACACAATGGTTTAAATTGATTTAATGACAATTTGGGTTATATAAGTTTTAATTAGTGGCTAAGATGATTAATTTATAAAATTTATTGTGCATATGTCTGAGTTTTTCCTTGGATATGATATGGGAAAAATTTTGTACCATTTTCTAATTTATTGTTATTACTCTGAGGTATATATGTTTTGATTGAAATTACTTATGTATATTTAGCAGTTATGGAAACACGTTTATAAACAAGTTAGTTCTTTTTTCATTGCTTATAAAAGAAGTGAAAAGAAAAATACATAGATAATATAGGGTAGGAAATAACAAGGCGAACAAATGGGATATTTTCTAAGAGTAAAGCAATTATTAGGGATAGGCTTTGGGTGTTTGAGGAATAGATTTTCAATTTTTTAGTCTCATACTTTTTTTTTTTAAAGGCAATGATAATTAGAAATTGAATTCGAGGCGGTTATTCGGTCTTATTTTGATCTCTATATAGAGTAGTTGATTCAGGTCCCAAATTTGAGACGGAATGATTAAAGTCTGGCCCAGAAAACGAAATAAGGCAAGATAATCAAATCTAAACAGAGGCAGGAAAAATCGGAGTCTCTAATTAGGGGCAGGATTGTCCGGATCTCTATTTAAGATCTCTAAATAGAGACGAATCATTCGAATCTGGGTGGGACGGAAATCAATCCCAGACAGGAATGAAATGAGGCTTAGAATGTCAGTCTCTATTCGAGCGGTTTTAGTCTGGAGTTAGAGAGACCGGAAATAGTTACAGGTCTCATTTAAGTCTCTAATGAGTGGGAATGATTTAAAATCTCGGATCGGGTCTCAGGACGGGAGTCGTCGTCCTCTGTTTGGGGACGGAGATTCGAATCTCTGGTGAATTTGTATGCAATCAGTCTCTAAATAAAATTAACATTTAGGACGGATAAGTGTAATAAGATCTCTAATTAGATTTTTCTTGTAGTGTTGTTTGGATCACATTTGATATGGCCCGATTTGAAATGAATGTGAGAATGTTTGAGTAAATTTTGTTAATCTTGACTTATTTTGAATCCCCAAGTTTGAGGAAGAAAAACATCTCCTATTAGTTATATAATTGAAAACTTTTTGATCCATGAAAATGTATTAGTATTTCTTATTGAGCTTTAAGCTCACTCTCACTCCTATTCGTTGACATATTTTCAGATACTTTTAGTTTCTGTAGTGATGGTTAGGTTGGGGATTTGTCATCATTAGGATTTGATTAGAACTTTATGTTGGATTATGTTGAACTAATAAGTTCATGTTTATGTGAAATGTTGGGTTTTGAAGGTTAATTGAGAAAGTCCTTGGATGATAACATTTGTTTTTATGATGATACAGTTGGATTGAGAGATCACGAAATATTGTTATGATACGAGCATTTCATATGACATGCATAATTGAGATTTAGATATTTAGAAGTAATTTTCAATCGACATGAAATTTTGAATTTGGAGAATTTATGAATTTAGAAAGTTGCATCTACTTTTGGTATGTGTTGGTAATTGGACAAAAATCTGATTCTGAAAACTTGGTATTAGTTTCACCTTGAGCCAATTTGAAGGCTTGAGGGTGTAAATTGTGCTCTAAGGGTAGGTTTGGGCGTGGCTTAAAGTAGTACCACCTTTCTCCGTGAAAGGAAATGAGTCTTTCTACGCTTGAAAGTGTGATTTCCAAACTCACATTAACGGAGATGAAATTCCTCATGAAGCGCCTGCTATATTAGGATCGTTTAGATGAATTAAGAGTATGAAGAAGTATAGATATAGGAGGTGGTAGCTATGTTCCAAAGCATTCTCACTGTAGGTTTAATAAATCATCTTTGTCTTGTACTTGAGCTATTTTTTGTCTTGTGCGAAAGAGAGAGATCGAGGAATGAGAGAAAATGTATGAGTTTATCTTGAAAGTTTTCAGCTAAAGGTTAAAAATGAAGCTCTGATTTTGATTCTGATAAAATGCATTTTGCATTGATGCGGCTCCATTTCATATAAAAAGCGAGATTCGGAAATGAAAACACTAATGCAATATAAAAGCCACATGTGGCATCTTGCATATCGGTGGCAATAGCGTGAGCAGAAATTTACCTTCGAGCTTGCGGGTAACGGCGAAGCAATTCATGAGCATTAAATGTACTAAGCGATTTAAAAACACAACCATGAAAGCAAAGCTTAGGGTTGAAACATTTCTGAGGAAGAAAGCTGACATCAGAAAAATCTTGACTCAAATCCACGAAAAATGTTAGAAACCTTCTCACATTCTTGCCCATTTAACATCGATAAAATTTGATGATTGAGAACATTTAGAGATTATGCGATTTCATAAGCAGGAAAATGGTGGGAAGGCGGTCTGGGTTTGTAGTTATCAGTGGGAAGTCATATGTGGAGAGTTTGGGACATTCTGATACTGTGAAACCAGATCTTGGCTACATATGTAAGTAAGTTATATCAGGTATCATGGACATCTGGATATCGTTGGATCATATGATAAATGTCAAGTGATATATTATGATGATATTAGGTCAAGGCTTTGAATATAACCAGATGAAACTGCGACTGGACACTGTTTAAATAATTTTATCAGACCTTTTCTCTTTGACACCTTTAACTGAAACATATCTTGGCTTTACTGGCACGAAGACTGACGAAGGCGGATAGCAGTGAGTGAGATTAGTGTGACCTTGAGAGATCGGCGTCGAAGGTCAAACATGGTGACGACGTCGGAGAAAGGTGTGCTAAGTTCTTTTTTTCAAGTAGGATCGATCCAATTTCAACCCTAGGGAGTTTTTCTTTCACCAGTGAATTGCATTTTTTCTTCATGAAAACACGAAAAGAAGTCTTTGTGAACTTCATCGGTCATCGCTGAGAATGTGATCTCATTTCATGTAAAAAAAAATCGAAAAAGGAAATAGAAATTCAAATTAGGTTATCTTTTGTACGAACTCATCACACGAGAAGAAGAAGGAAGAAGAAAAGAAAAGAAAGAGAGGGGAAAAGAAGGGAATACGAAAAGGAAAGGGGGAGGGGTTCAACTTAGGAGGCGGGGAGGTAATCAGCGTTGTTGAGGCGTGTTCTTTGTGTTGATCAATCTTTGAAAGATTTCTCTTGACTTCCCTTATATATATAAATGGATTCATTGCACCATGAACCCCCTCCCCGGTTAGAGGGCATTTGAGATCGTCGTATGTGGAAACGAGGTTTTTCTTTCCCCTGTTTTCATCACCGACAATGGACTCATCATAAAAGCAAGCTCACGATAATCTAAAAATAAATAAACGCATATTCTCAAGTGATTTAAAAAATAGATAAAATCATAAAATTATTAATGTTTTCAAAATTATTTAATTATTTTATGTTGGGAAGGTTGGAACTGAATGGAGGAAAATGGTGGCAAGTGACACCAATTAGACAGTGTGTCCGTGTATGTATATATATATGCTTTATTGCCAATGCACTTGATTTATTTTATTTATTCTTTTAACACCTGTTACCTTTATTCTTGTGTTTATAGTTTATTAAGGAGAGAAGTGAGAACAATTAGGTGGGTGTTTTATAATTATTTTGAACTTCAATGAATGCAAACATGCAAAATTTTATGGAATTACGCCTAATTGATTAGGGTTTATGGATGGACGAATTAGATTGGTTAAACTTTTGAAGTAATTTGAACTAATTTAAATCATGAGATTTTTTTTTTTATGATGCAAGTATACAATGAGTAGTAGTGCGGGCAACAGTGATCGATAAAATAATCGAGATGATATTAACTCCATTGAGTGCGTCATGAAGAGAAGTGAAATTGGGTAAAAGGGAAGGAAATGTTGCTTTTCAATACAATTTTTGTAGACAAATATATAGAGGTCATATTATAGGTGAGAGCTCTGTTGAATTAGGGGTGAGGTTGCATCTTGTACTAAAGTAGATAAAATTTGGTTGAGATGCGGAAATTGATGGAGAAAGCTAAGCAGAGGGTCAAACGATCTAATTTAAGCGAGTTCTTTTACCCACATCGACGCAACATTTAATTTTGAGAATTCCTTTACTAGTGCTTTAGTGCTATTGATCAAAAGGAGAAAGGTGTGGATCAATTGAAGACGGTGATAGGTGCCGTGCAATGATTGATAGTGAGATAGCTAGGATGTTTTACACTTGGAGGTTGTCTTTTCATTTTATTAGAAATCCTTATTACGCTCCTGTCTTTAAAAGTGCAAGTCAACTTCTAGGTTATGTCCCACTACGTTATAATGCATTATGAACTATATTATTGCAGAAGAAGAAGAGTAATATTGAGAATCTATTGGAACCAATCAAGAAGACTTTGAATGAGAAAGGAGTGAGCATTTGTAGTGATGGATGGTTAGATGCTCAAAGAAGACCACTTATTAACATCATGGTTGTTTTCGAAAGATCACGACGTGTTTTTTTAAAGCGATAAATTGAAGGGAGATTAAGGACAAACACTTTGTAGATGATTTATTGATTAAAACCTCTGAGATTGATAATAAAAAGTAGTTCGATTTATGGCGATAATGTTGTAACTATAACGATAGGGCCGCGTTAATGAGCAAAGAAAGTTTCGGCATATCTTTTGGACCTCGTGTGTGGTTCATACTTTCAATCTTGTTTTGAAGAACATATGTGCACCATCAACACACTTAAGATATAATGATGTGATGGAACAATGTGGTTGGATCTCTCGGGTTTCAAGTGATGCTTTCAGCTCGAAATTTCATTATGAATCATCTGATAAGAGATGTCGATATTTAATAATCGCGCAGTTGAAGTTGCTTTGGAGTGGCCGATGCACACGTTGCTTCAACTATTGTTGTAGCAGTTTAGGAAATGATAAAAGAGGCTTGGAAGCGATTAGTGATAAGTGAAGAATGAGAAATGTATAAAGAAGATGATGTAGTGAAAGCTAAAGAAGTAAAGGATAAAATTCTAAATGAAGACTTTTGGATGGATGTGGATTATATCCTTAGCTTTACAGCTCCTATATATGAGATGCTTCGATTAGCTAATACTGAAAAACCTTGCCTTCACAATATTTATGAGTGGTGAGTTGATGATCAAAAGTGAGAGGAAACCATTTATAAGAAAAAACATAAGAGTTTCATAGAAGAAAATTGAGGGTATAATTAAAGATTTATTAGTTAAATATTTGAGTTTTGATTAATTTTAATTATATTTGAACTTATATGAATCATTTATAATTATACTTGAGTTTTTTGATGTTATAAGTGAAATCTTGGTGGAAAGATGAATTTAAAAACCATGCCTTTACATTCCTTAAATCGAGTAATCTTAAGAGTTTAAATTATAGGCTTTGTTTTTTTAAAATATAAATGATATTCTATGATGTTTAACTTTTATAGAATTATGTCATAACTTCTGACTTGCTTGAGTACTATAGTCCTTATTGGCTTGATGAGTCTCATAATCGTGTTCCACCACATCGAGATATGGAAGTAGCGAGAAGAGAAAAAATGTTTGAGGATATTTTCAAATGAAGTTGATAGAGCGAGGCAAATGAGGAATTTATCTTTGCTTTTTTGCATGCTTGGAAGATTTCTAGTATTGATTCCGTCTGATAATAGTGGTACATGAATCTTGTTAAATGATGAGCATTCATGGAACTATACAATCTTCAATCATAACGTGAAAGTACGAGAATAACTTGTTCATTAAGTATTGTGAAAATTGAGCACATATAATTTCATTCGATCGATGAAAGAGAAACAAGTTGACTGTGAAGTGAAAGACTTGGTTTATGTCCATAACAATCTTCAACTTTTGTTAAAGAGATTTCTAAACTATAATGAAGGCGAATATAAAATGTGGGACATTGGAGGAGATGGTTTTATTTCTGATAGATATAGAATATTAGAATTCAACGAGGATTGCGAGATCTTTCTCTTGATGAACTTTGAGGCGAAAATCATTTTATTTGATTCAATTTGAAATGTTAGTCTTTAGTTTTTGTATTACTTATGTTTATGTTTAAATATTTGTAAAAACAATGTTTAAGCATTTATTTTTTTATTTATTTAAATTGTATTTTAATGATAATATTTATAAGAATAACTATTTTTATTTTATCTTATTATATTGTGTCCTTACCGTATTCCTATCTTGGTTTTTTTGAAATTTATTATGTCCTCGTGTTCCATCATGTCATATCTCTATGACCATATCGATATCGAATTAGCTTCTTAGGCTGCTTGTGACAAAAGGGCATTCATGGCTGCCATTCGATGGAAGGTGAGGCGAGTGATGCTGGGATGAATAGCGAGTGTTGGAGTGGTGAATTACTCCATTAAAGTGGCCCGATGATCTTTTGTCGGGCGGTGGAGCGTGTAGAGGTCGTTGGCGGGACTTGGGCTGGCAGCGAGTTGGGATCACCGGGCTCTGGTCGTGCGGGCGAAGTAGGATCGGCTGCGTGTTGGTGCAGGGCTCTGGATGTGGCGCTCCTCTGTAGCTGAGGAAGAGAGGGGTCGACGAGGAGCCCGCCGAGTGTGCCTCAGATGCCTAGTCGATTCTTCCCGAGAAAAGAGAAGCGCTTACTCGCGGTCGAGATGTGTTGTATGTCTGCGTATGGGTCATCTGCGTACCTTTCAGATGGGGTGGCCTTTGTATTTATAGTAGATGTTACACGGTTGGATGGTGATTAGGATTCGTTCCCATTGGATGGGATATTTCTTGTTATTATCGATTACTCAGTTGGTGTTAGAAGAGGTATAGAAAGAGCGGTTATTTGGGATAATCTTCTTTGTGTAAGAAGTCAGGTTGATGATGAAGCTGTTATTATCTTTCTTTCCTTATTAATGAGATTTGATTGGATTTGCGAGGATAATATTCTATTTCCCTTATCTTTGGGAGACTTCCCATAATAAAAGCCTTTAGTAGAAGCGGATTGGACCTTCATCTGAGTTGTGTGCAAAGGCGAATCTTGGCAGTAAAGGCGGGCTTCAATGGGCATGTTTCTCCTTTGGGGTTTAGTGAGCGGGCCTGCGTGTTTTGTTGGGCTAGGCTCTTTCTTGGGCCTGGTGAGTGGGCTGTGAATATGTGCAAACCACATCGGTTCTTTGACCCTTGTGTGTTATGCGTGAAGCTGAGGTTGTAACGTTTCTCGCATCGGTGAAATTCCACGTGTCACACACTCGGGCTGGATTGGTGGGGCTTGGTGTGAGTCATTGATCTTAAATAATGATGACTCTTCGGTTTTCGCGCTCATTTCTCCCATTCCCTTCAATTTCCTTTTGTTTCTTTCACAGACATCCTCTGTCTTGTGTGCCTCTGATCCTGAGACCTTTTCCTTGCCTTTAGCGAGTTCGGACTTCCCTTTCTCTGTCTTACCATGGCCTTTTTGTCTTGAGTCTTTCTACGGCTTCTTTCTTAGGATAGCCTTTTAGCAACATATTCCCTAGGTCCGCTGCGTCTTTATCTTCTTGGTTTCTTTTCGAGCTATACGACGAGGAGCTAGGGTTGGGTTGGCCGATTTTTATTTTCATTATTTATTTTCGTCATGGGTCGTTCTTCTTCTCTGCGCATCGATGGTGATTCTTCGGCTATTGCTGGTTCTGGATGAACTTGCAGCGTCTCCGACCGTTCGGTCAGGGTTGAACTTCGAGATGCCCAGTCCCCACCATGCCTCCTCTTTCCCTTGAGCAAATTTGAGGAAAAGTAAACTGATTAAATACAGGTCGGAATACCTAAGATCAGCCATTCGGCATGCTTTGTTGTTGGACCCTAGTAAGATTCGGTCCCTCATCTGAACACCTTTGCCGGGCGTTACCGGTACTCCTTCGGCGTTCGGGTGTGGTCCCCTGACGTTTTGACCCTCTATGTGGTCTCCGTGCCTAAGATGGTGTGCTTCTTTGAAGTGGCCTTCGATAATGGTCTCCGCTTTCCTCTGCACCCCTTCATAAAAGGGGTTTTGCAGCACTTCAATGTTTGTCCTTCTCAACTCGCGCCCAATGGTTGGGGTATCTTGGTTGGTTTGTTGGTTTCTTTAGGAATGAGAACAAGTGTCCCCAGAGCATAGCCTTGCTCCTTTACCTTTTGGCAGGAAGGAGACATCAGGGGCTTTCTTCTGTTCCTCTGGGCGTTCTAGCGCTCCTCACAGTGATTCGGTCTTCCCTCCTCCCACCCAGTGGAAGGGACCTTCTACTTCTTCGTTAGCGGCCGTAATTGGGAGTATGACCCTCTCGATAAGGACGACACCCTGAGCTTTCCGGTGGCTTGGACCACCCCCGAGAATCTTCGTGAGTGTTCGTTTTGTTTTTGGTTATAACTTGTGTGTGGTCATTGGGTATTCCTGACTCTGCACTGTCTACATGCTTCTCAGGTGCTAGAATTGATCTCGTGGCCCAGAAGACATGAATGCTTGTTGGAGTTAGGCCCAGTGTCCTCCTCGTCCTTACACGGAGCTAATCAAGTCAGATGTTCCCGGCCCTTCGAGCTCGAGGTCTGCTCGCTCTGTTGCTCTGAGGCCTTCGCCTCCTTTCGCCATGAAAGTTCCTCCCATTGGGCCCCATTTCTTTGCTGAGGCCTTCGCTCCTTCCGTCATGAAAGTTTCTGCCATTGGGCCATCCGCCGCCAAACCCACTAGGGGGGAACTATTGGCTCTGTTGGAGACGTTGTCTCGAAAGCCCTGGAGCGTGAAACGAAAAACCTCGGACTCCGTTGAGAAAGATCGGCTAGCTCTGGTCAAGGTTCCAAAGTTGGGGGCATCTTCATCTTCTCCGTCTACTCATGTCCATAAACCGGAACGGGTGCAGTCGCCTCTGGTTACGGCTCCTATAGTCTTGAGTTCGCGGTCCCATTCTAGGTCTGCTGCGGAAGCAGAAGGTCCCTCGGGTGGGGCCGTTGAGCAGCCGTTGGCGGTCACGCCCATTACCGTCACGGAACCCGCTGGCGAAGAGGTTGGTCACCTTCTCGAAGGGCGGAAGAGTCGAGGTGGAAAGATCCGGAATCCGAAAGTGGCGGAGACAGGGACTCTTTGCTTTTCAATGCCGAACTCGCGGCAGGCACAGTCTCGTCCATACTTAAGGATTTTGATCTCAAGAGGTCTAATGCGCTGCCCGTTGATGAGGCTTTGGCCCTATCTCTTCAGGGAGTCGCTTCCGTAGGTTTCCGTACTTTGCCATATCTGATTCTATTTTGAATTGAACCAGACTTGCATTGGATCGCGACTCTATCTTTGGGGTATGCGGTGGCTACTCATTTGAAGGGCTTGGCCAAAAAAGGCCAAAATAAACGAAAGTCATGCCAAAAGCGGCTGAAACCTTCTGGCCCAGTAAGCTTCCCTCCTCCCAGCCCAGTGTGTTGTTGTTTGTTAGTATTATTCTGTTGTTATGCAGAGATCAGATCTGCTATGGCCAGGGAGCGTGAAGCTCCATCTGACTTGAAGCATACCACGTCGGCCCGTGCTCGGGCTGAAGGTAGGAAAACGAAGACCCGTAGCGGCAAGCGGCGAAGGCTAACCCGGGAGGGATTCGGGATGATTTGAGATTGTGCGAGCTTGACTTGATGGAGGTGGGACGGGTTGCGGTTGCCTAGATATGAACGGATGGTTAGGGATGAGCTTCTCACCTCCCAAGGCGAGCTTCGGGAGTCTAGGAAGAACTGCGTGCGATCAAAGACGATCTGCGTGATAAGACGACGATGTTGGACGGGGCTCGTCGCGAAATTTAGCAGGGCAACCAGTGGTAGGAGCCTTTGTTGAGGAAGTGTCATGAGTTACTAGAGGACCTTCATCGACAAATAACTTTGGTGGCTGGAGTGGGACGAAGTTATTGGAAGGCGAGGGGCGGAAGCATGCTCAATGGTTGGGTGGCTTGCCTTTCGGAAGAGAATTTGTTAATGCCTATTAGGCTGGTTCAGCTTTGGCCTTCGACGAGGATGACAGGGGTCCTTCTTTCTTGATTATTAAGAGCGGGCACCCCTATTTGAGGCCCACTCCCCTTCTTCACCGTCTACTCCTCCTTCTGATGCCTGATCTCCTATGCAGGTCTTCGCCTGTCCGATGTCGACTTTTGTACCTTTTTTTTTTTTTTTTTACATATATATTTTTTGTTGGGTCTGGGACCCAAGACATACATAGCCTTGTCCTTAATGAATACTCATTTTCCGCTTCACTTCTTTCGCCTCTACTTGTGCTCTTCGTGTGCATAGATTGAATGGCACGAATTGGCGTCACGGGTTGAATAATTGAGCTCTTGACGGCCGTGAGGCTCAGGTGGAATTTGACCCCAATTTAGATTGATTCGTTGGGGCTGTGTGAGGCGAGTAGTTAGGTCAGCTAAAGCCCCAGGGCTGCTAGGCTCAGTGGGGTACGCATGCTGGTGACCGACTCTAGGCCGCATGACTGAGATGGGAAATGATTCCTGGGTGCATGGCCTGTTTAGGCGAAATTTGTTGGGGCTGCTTAGAGCCCCACCCAACTCCGTGGTTACATACTTTGAATTGTCTCAATTCTTGGAGCTCGGGCGTTGAGGCCTTGACAGTTGAGTAGCGAGTTGAGGCCCAGTTCCCTAGGTTGCATAGCTGTCTGAGTGGTCAGGCTGGATCATCTTTGAGGCTGTTGGCTCAGTGGTGGATTGCTGGTCAGGCCAGTTCCTAGAATTTGCACTGGCTGTGTGGAATGGTTGAGCTCGATCAATGAAATTTCTTTGGGTTCAGTGGGCTGGTTACTGAGTCAGGCCCGATTCCTAGAATTTGCATGGCTGTGTGGAATGGTTGAGCTCGTCAATGTGAGTTGCTGGGCTCCGTGGGCTTATTTGCCTGAGTCAAATTGATTCCTAGGTTGCATGGCCTGTGTGGAATGGTTGAGCTCGTCAATGTAGGCCTCTTGGGCTCCGGACAGCTGTAGGGGGCGTGGCTGGTACATTCGACTCTGGGCGGCGTGGCTGTCTGGAGTAGACAGAGACTCGTCAAGTGAGATTTGCTAGGCTCCGGGCGGCCCCGAGGCCTTGTTGGTGAGTGGCACCCGAGGTCGGGGATCGAGTTCACTGGGTGCATGGCCGTCGCGGGAGTGCGTCGAGCTCATCCATCGCGAGGGCTATTAGCTCTGTGGGTGGTTACTGATCAATTGATTCCTGGGTTGCATGGCACGTGTTGGAGTAATTGACTCGTCATCTTGAGGCTGTTAGCTCCGTGGGTGATTTGCAGAGTCGGCGATTCTAGTTTGCATAGCTGTGTGGGATAGTTGAGCTCGTCGATGTGATATCTTCGGAGCTCCCAGTAGGAATTTGATTTGCCTAAAGTTGGGCCCGGATTCCTAGGTTGCATGGCTGTGTGGAATGGTTGAGCCGAGGCCGGCGGCACAATATACCTTGAGTTTGACCACTCAGCTGCGTGACTAGCAGAGTAGACGAACTCAAGAAAGTGAGTCATTGGCCCGAGCGCCGAGGCCGAGGGCGTATATAGCCCTCGAGCTGATCTTACTCCCTTAGGTCAGCAAGTGGACCTATGCGCAGACGAACTCACAAAGTGGAGTCAAGAAGTTCCGGCGCCGAGGCCGAGCGGCGATGTAAATGAAATGCTCGACTCCCAGCAACAGGGTCAGGCAGTGCACGAACCTGCCAAAGGAGTCGCTGGCCCGGCGAAGGCCGAGCGGCGATGTAGCCCGAGCCATTCGACCAGCAGCCGCGCCGTGCAAAGAGACTAACCACAAAGTGAGCCGGCCCGGCGCTTAAGGTCATGGCGATATAGCTTCGAGCCGACATCTTACTCCTAGGCAACAAGGGAGCCAGGCAGAGTAGACGATCCCGCTGCGAGCCACGGCTCGGGCGCCGAGGCCGAGGCACAGCTCGAACTGCTTTTGACCCCGTAGCAGCTGTGGCTCGTGCAGGTGAATCCTCGCCAAAGGAAGCTACTGGCTCGGGCGCCGAGAGGCTATGGCGATATAGCTCGAAATGATCCGACCCCTTAGGGGCCGTGCACCGCGCGAGTAAACGAACTCGTCAAAGTGAGCTGCTGGGCTCTGGGCGTTGAGGCCGAGTGGCGATGTGTACTCAAATTGCTCGACCCAGTACAGGCCTCGTGCGTATAGACGAATCGCTGGGGGCGAGTCGCTCCTCGCGCCGAGGCCAAGTGGCGATGTAGCCGAAATGCTCTGACTCTAGGCAAATAAGGGTCTCAGGTGCAGAGTAGACGAACTCACAAAGTGAGCTGTCAATTCGGCGCGAGGCCGAGCGGCGATAGCCCGAAATGCTTAATTCTAGCAACGCGCTTCAGGCAGCAGTAGACGAACTAGTCAAAGTGAGTCATAGTTCGGGCTACCGAGGCCAGCGGGCGAGAGCACTGAAATGATCCGACTTTAGGGTTGCGCGACCGCAAGGAGTAGACGATCAAAGAGACCGCCATCTCGCACTGGATCGATTTTCGAAGGCGCGAGCTGGCTTACCGACACGGAGAATTTGAAACGCTTTGTGCGAATTTCTTCTGAAAGCTGCCTTCTTATAATACGTTTTACTAAGCAAGTGAAGTTTATACTTTGAAGATTCCCCGCCTCCAAAAGGTGTGAACTAAATCTCGCTGATGAAGGCCTGGTCCCACTGCCTTCCACCCAGACCACCCGGCTGATCCGGCCCCGCCTGCTGACTTCGTCAGGAGTCAGAAAGCCCCTAGTCTCCCCTTTATGGGAGTCATGTTATTCCCTAGCTTCGTCTAGGAATGCGTCCTAGAGGGCTGCATCTCTTGCGCCGCCTCTATTTCGTTTTTCTTTTCTTCCTCTTTTTCTTCTCCTTCTCTTTCTTTTTCATCTTTTTCTTCCTAGAGTGTCCCAAAAAGATGTCCAAACCCCATTGTCAGCATTGGGGCCTGTGATCGACGCCAACCCTATGGAGGCGTGAGATCTCGCGCTCTTGCGTATCTTCAGATTTCGACGAATTACTTGTGTCTTGAGTATCAGAAAGCCGCAGTATCCTTGTCTCAAGACCTTCCTCAACGCATCAGCCCGATATGATTTCCGCATACCTTCGCGGTACTCTCTACAATGGATCAGCGTCTTTTCCTCGCGATGCACTTAAGGATAAAGGAAGAAACCTCGCTTGTACAGCTTCCTCGATTAGTGAACTCGTCGACCTCGCCCTTATTTTGGCTTCTTCTTTCGTCGCCGTAGACGCCCGTCATTATATAACCTCAAATGGTCCATCCAACTTAGGCCTCGACTCCAACCCGGGCAACCTCCACATCACGTAGATCAATGTAGGGTTTACCAGTATTCACGTGTCGACCGCCGTATCTCCGTATATCGCTAACTTTGCCAAAGGTCGGGCCGTGGTTCGTCTGGGACATGTCCGACCGAACCAACACGACCTTTCACAACTCGCACCTTTCGAGATACAGGATCATCCTTCCGCCTGGGCCTCGTGTATCTTCTATTTGTCTTACTACCACCGAGTCACTTGCACTCCACCGTCAACTTCCAAAGGACATGAAGGAGGGGGCCCGCTATGGACGCCTCATACTCGACCTCAAGTATCGAGGCTTGAAAACCGACCAGTGCATATCAATGTCTATTCCTTCTCAGAGGTCAAGATTGCACTGCCCGCTCCCTCGCGGCATTTGAGGCTCCTACGAGTTTCCCGCACGGGGAGGTCATTCATTGTTTGATGCTTCGCAGGCCGAGGTGACCCCATGGCGGTTTCCGCTTAAGACTCCACTTTCCTTTACTGCGGCTTTCACAGATCTACGTCGAACTCAAGCACTTTAAGGCCCACTCATCGGGCCTCTCTCCCAGACTCCGGCTATGTAATACTTGCTTCATCTAGCATTCCATTGGACTCTATAAGGAGCCTATAAGTAAGGGAAGGAGTTTCACACAAGGGGTTACCAAGGCCAAAATTGTTCTTCCATCTCGGGTACCTCTCCCTCCGCTCCTCTCGCAGCCTCTGGCCGCACAGTAACCCGGTGCCGCACCTGCCTCTTTATCTCCGATGAGGACAACGCCGGCTGAGAAGTCCGGAGTATTTTAAGTATAGAGTAAGGAGCTCGCTTCAACCCGACTTACTAGGAATGGGAGGAGAGGTCAAATACGCTTGCCGAGAATGCCTCTTCACACTTTCGTATCCTGGTTGAGCGCCTTCGACTCGAAGAAAAGGCCGTATCGCCACTGGGCTTCGATACGAACCGCTTAAAGCAAAGAATCCTTCCCACGACGAACTTCCTGTACTCATATACGCATGCCTGGCACCTTTCCTTATTTTGTCTCGGATTTGCCTCACCTCTGTTGACTATGAAACTAGAATTTTCCTACCGACAATTCAAAGCACACTGGGCTTGATCCGCCATGTTATTTCTCAAGATCCGAACGCCGGATAGATGAGCGCCATGTGGAGCTCACCGTGATGGATTTTACCAACATGTCATTTGCGTACACCCCATAGTTTGCCTATCTCGCTCGAACATCCTGCTCACCAAATCCTCTCGATACGTGAAAGCCCCGCGTTTCGAAGCCCGAACGGCATCACACGATACATAGGTTCCCCTACTGCGGACGAACGTTTTTTCTGAGCTTAGGTCCTGGCACGATTCAATGTTTTATACAATCCACAACGAGGAGCTCGCAGCCCGCAGCGGGCATCTACGCATGAGGTCGATTCGCCACAGAGGGAAATTCGGGCACGCCTGCTGATGTCGCGAAGTCGATGCGCAGTCGCCACTTTCCGCCGCTTTTGACGAGTACGACGCTGGCGCAGCCATTTAGGCATCATCTCCACCGCCCCAGGTGGAGCTCACACTCGCGGATGGCTTCGCCTTTCCTCCGCCAAGATCCTCATTTTGCTTGATCGGTTTGAAAGATGGGCCGACGTCGTACCGCGAAAGTGATTAACATCAGAGATCAATTCCTCCCATGTCCGGCCCGCTTCCATAAGACGCTCTCTTTGTTCTCGTTCTTAAAATGGATGAGGAGGTTTTTGAGGTCTTCGCTAGCTTCGGAGCCGAGACAGCAGATGGTCAGTGGTCACTGGCCCACGCTCCAACTTTTCTCCGGCGTTTAGAGAGAGGAGTACCGTCACGCATGTCAGCTCGGCCCAAGCATATGTTGTCGACCGCTTTTTTGTCACGACGAGCACCTCCCTAGCCACTGCCGATCTCCTCGGGAACCATTCCTACCCCGCTTACGTGAGGGAATCTGAATCACTACAGGGTAGGCGGAAGGGATGCTTTATTGTATTGGAGGGTCCGCCAGCAACATGTTAGCGCATCGGGCGCTTACGACGAGAGGGAATCTTGCCGTAGTCATCGCCCGGTACGGGATCTCCTCTCAAGGTGAGTACCACCTGTATTTGAGCCCAAGAGGTAATACCTTTCCCGTGCAGAAACCCCGCAGATGAGTGTTGACGCTCTAGCCTTCCAATGCCCATTTATCGGCCGACGCCAAGATGATATCAACTAACTCCCGCTAGAAACAATAGGACCCGAGTGAATCGCTTTAACGCGACAACCGCGCAATCGTCAGCGGTCAACGGGAGCACTCTCTCCAAATTCGAATGTGAGAATGTGATAGACGGTCGGTGCCGTAGTTTAGACACCGCTTGTATTTCCATTCGCTGACTTATGTTTCTTAAAATGGGCCTTCCGAGCCGAAATGGACTCCTCCCGCGAATCCCTCGAGATTACTTGAATTTCACCCAGGGTCGTTGATACGAGTCGCCGCTCGAGGTCGGGGCCGCTGCGCGCCCGGCTCCGCTTGATCGAGCCCGATTGTGGGATATGGCGCCGAGTACCCACACCGTATTAAGTACTCGAGTTTGTATGCACGTCTGTGCAGTGTCCGTAGTCCCTATGGAACCTCGCAGCACTCTAGAGTTGCCTCTTGTTGCTGGTTCGACTTCATTTGAGTTAGCCACCGTGAACTGCTCGTTCTGCATTTCAAGCAAGACTCAGATATCAGCTATTAAGGGGTGGTGCGGTCAAAGCACAACAACGCTGCCGTCTCGGATTGGCAGGTGGACTCAGACTTGCCTCTCGAGGCTCTACGCCTTTTTGGGATCGTTTCATTTTTCTTGAGACCCTTTCCCGGTCGCTTTGTTCTCGGGGCTTCGCCCCGTCTCGTCTGTCCCGCTTTTTTCTTTATGTGTGGAAGAGCTCTCTTTCTTGGATATGAGGGTTCTTTCATCAAGAATATATTTTCCGCTGGTAGCACCTCAACCACGTTGTCAGATTTTGACATTTAAACATCAAGTCTTTCGACCAACCCCTGCCGCGAATGAACGCAGTTGATCGTGAACTTCTCGGGCTGGGTATATCTACCTTGTAGACCCTAGATCAATCGCTGGACATAAGACCACAGCTTTCATGTAGCTCGCTTGATGGTCGCAGATATGATAACTTGGCTATACGCCCGCCCCAATGAAGCAGAGAGACGAATGCAATGGATAGCTCTCCGAATGAGGAGATCACCACGGTGGAAGTCTATTGAACCATGCCAAGGTCGGGCCTTTAGTGGTGATAGCAAAAGCTCAAGATCGCGACCTGATCTCGATACCTATGCAATCCATTTTGATTTTTGTGTTGAGATGATCAACGGATCTCTAAGCACCATCGAACGCTTCCACTCAGGGAATTCGAACTCGGGCCGGAAGCGGGAAGTGGAGCACCCCGGGCCGCGGTAGGTGACTTAGTTTGTTGAAAATTAAGGTGTCCATAGTGTCGTGAGCCGTCCTTTCACCACTCTCTCACACTACCGAGCTCACGGAGGCTCTCGAACCCCAATTCCCATGATTGCCCCCGCTCCCGGGAGCCGAGCAGCCCTTTCCGATGTTCCAAGTGTTGCTCTTGCCTTCCCTCTCAAGGCTAGACGTGGTCCGTGCCCCGGCCTCGCCGGATTCTCGCTCGCTTTACCCGGGGAGGCCGAGCTGTGTCATCTTCATGAGGGGAATTACCGCCGGCCTTTCCTGAAGCTCCGTCGCGCCCGTGGTCGCCGACTGCCCCGTGAGTTGTTCTAACTCTCTATTAGACGCGATTAGTGAGGCGATGCGCTCTACTCTCGTCTGTGGTTGCCTGCGATTGCTTAACGCGCGGAGACGGCCACCGCGTTTGCTCGTTGGTCTCGTGATCTTGAGGATGAAGCCCGCTTCGCTGTATTCCGAAGCCGATACTTACCACAATCGGTGAAATCGCGAGGCTTGTAGCTGAACCTGTCTTGGCTGCACGGGCGCCAATCGATGGTGGAGGTTTTTCAACCGGAACCGCCGGAGCGCGGTATAGTCATTTCGGGCCGAATTCTCGACCGCCGGGCGGGCCGGGATGCAGCCCGGATCGTCTGGCCGGCAGATTGCCGCAATGTCAGTCTACTTGCCTCGGATGTGGCGCCCGCAAAAACAGGCTGAAGAGGGGGTCGGCTGTGGCTTTCTGCCCCTGGTCGCTCCGATGCCTAAGCCGGCTTCTTTCGAGAGAAAAGACTCGCGAGGGCTTAATATGTTGCATATGCCCGTATGAATATAGCGCATCTTCAATCGATGGGCGACCTCAGATGATAAAGTAGATGCTCTACTCACTGACGCGATTGGATTCGCTCCCATTGATGGATATTTCTTGTTATTATCGGTACGATTTGGTAAAAGGATATAGAAAGAGCAGCTTTATTTGGGATAATCTTCTTTCCTTATCGGGGATCCCGCTGATGACGACCGTTATTATTTTTCTTCCTATCGATGAGATTTCATTGGATTGCAGGATAATACATTCTATTTACCCAGATTACCGAGAATCGCCTGCCGAGCGGATTGACCTCATCCCGAAGTTGGTACCAAAAGCACTAATGTTGACGTAAAAATACCGAATGCTTCAATGGGCATGTTTCTTCTGGGGTTTGTTTTAATTGGATCTAATGTGAATTCAATGGGCGCTGGGGGTTCTGAGCGCATATGGTTCCCTATTTTTCAAACCCTATCGCTGACACATAGGCTCGGTTGGTGCAAGAGTCATAGTGCTCCCACAACCATATCCTTCAAAAACTAAGAAGCCAATAACTTTTTACTAGTTGACAAAATTGTTGAGATTAGGAAAAAAAATTCACAACACAATCCTTGGGATTGCAATGTCAGCCCTCCACTAAAAGCGTGAAAGACGATGTTTCCATTTGTGAGTGCTTGCAATGTGGGCCCTCCACTAAAAACTTTGATGCACGGGCCGAGCATGATGACTTTCTCTGCAATTTAACAACATTTTTACCATTTCCATCAAAATAAACTTGATATGAAATATAGGCCCCATCCGAACAAATGTGTAGAGACAAAGGCGAAGCCTCGATATCTCCGGAAATATTTTACAATAACCCAAAAAAAGGTCAAATTATAATGCCGACCAAATCGCTATTTCCAAGAGCACCTGATAAACGTTGGTAATGTCCACGTATGTAATTATTTTACCCAGTCTAGGAACAGGCATGGAACCACCTGCCTTCAGTACCACATTACCAGACTACGGCTATGGATAGAGGAGGAGAGAGAGTCTCAACTCTCAACTCTCAAATAAAAGGCGAGACGCATAACTCGCTGAAGCATTCGAACCCGACCTTGGCCAAAACTCGACTGAAATAGCCGACTCGGAGCCGAACTCGACTAAATGTAAGAACGAATACGAAAGAATTGTGAACTCGACTCGAAAAGCTCTACGTAGAACTCGAAATATTTTATATATAAAATTTAAAAGTTTTTTAAATTTGATATCTTTTTTACTTTAGTGATGTCATAAATAATATATCTCTATTTTCAGATTCTTAAAAATCATAAATTTTCATTATTTATTTAGTTATAAATATATTTATTTTAAAAATAATTAATTTTCTTAAAAAAAGATTTAAGAGAATATGATAAATTTATCTCTATTTTGTATTCTTAAAAAATCATAAATTTTTGGTGGCTTATAAACAGATATATATCACTAATGGTAGGTTAAAAGAGTTAAAATAATTTTAGGTAACTTCTTTTTTCTCTTTTTTGTGATATGTTATTATCTAATTGGTACTTAAAATGTTTAATTTAAAAGTCGCCTTGATCCCCTTCTCCCCAACCCTTCCTCACCCATCCTCTCTTCACATCCAACACCCATTTTTCGACCATATAACAGTCTGACTTCTTCTCCGATCAAGAAAACCGACCCTCGTTTCGGGATCATCCGCATTCTCCACTGCAGAGCTATGAGAGAAGATTCTCCCGAACCCTAAGTGTAGTAGCGATAACGACGACGACGTTTCTATTGAGAATCAAGCAGCCCAATTATCATAAATCGACGAAAAAGCCGCGCTACATACTGGATACAAGTAAGATTTTGCTTTTTTTTTTTTTTTTTCTCATTAGAATTGGGGATGGAAGTGTCATTTTCTAATGGAATTTGCAGTTTTATGATTCGAGCCTCTCACATGATCCCATCAACCAAGGTATCAAAAACCATTGTGAGTAAAAAATGCAAACCCATTAAACCCTTTATACCTTACATAGCTTTTGCCGGTTTTTCCTTATTCTTATAACGTATAATTATAAAACCCAAACCCAACAATGTTACATAATGACAATCATAAGATACCCATAATACTTAAGATTCCGACTAATAAGATATCGACAAATGTAGATATTTGAGACTTTGACTTTTCACCTCGTTGAAACAACTCTCAAGCCAAAATCACCCACACGAAAGTCAACTAACAAATAAAACCATTGTATGACGATACAACCATGTCATAATAAGTCATGCTTAAAAAACACAAAAATAAAGCCGAAATTAATTTAAAACTCATATCCAATGGAATAAACCATTTTATTGAGAAAGAAAACGAATGCAGATAATTAACGATTTACATCTATTATTTTGAATTACAATGTTGTAGCATCATGTTCTAATAAAAACTAAAATCTAGTATTTTCATATGTCCCGTTTAACCAATGAGTCATATCTCATTGGCTAAATAAAATAATTTTTAAGTATTATTTGTCAAGTATTTGGTAACTCGATAGTTGTACTTCTATAATAAAATTATATTTTTAAAATTAATAAAAAACTAATTTTAAAAAATAGTTTAATGAAAAATATTCTTTAGTATATATATATATATATATATATATATATATATATATATATATATATATATATATATATATATATATATATATATATATATATATATATATATATATAATTTATGAGAATATGTAAAAAATTTAAATTAGAATTGTGCCAAACAAGAGGTTAGTCCTAAAAAATAATATTAAACAAAAATCTAAATAATAGATGCTTCAAATAATGGCAAAATTAATATCTCTTATTGCCTCTGTTACTAAATCATAATTGATAACTACTATTTAAAATTTTAAAATAGTTAAAATCAAGCTATTAAGTACAATTTTCGATTCTTTTTTAAATTTATAGTCACAACTTATGATTTTGCTAATACGAGAAGGAATAGTAGTTTAGATATTATTTAAAATATATGCTATTTTGCATAAATAAAATGTTTTGGCCAAGCAAATACTAATTAAATTTCTTTTTTTTTTTTAAATTATAAGGGGAAATAAAATAAAATAGGTGATCTCTTCCTTCTGCGCCATTTAGGATGAAAATTTACTAGCTAATGATCCCACATGTCTCCTCTCGTTCTTCTTGCCTCCATTTTCCAAGGCTGAGGCATCGAAAAACTCCTAAATCGCACTCATGGCCCATGGATCCCGAATCAACTCAGCCTCCGGGGCCATTCTTAATCGCTCCTTCCTCGGCCCCATCCGCCCGAAACCCTAATATCCCATCTCATGTCCTCCTCCAATGAACGACGCTCCCACCACGAACTCTTGTTCAATCTCTCGCAAGGCCCGATCCTAAACTGGCCTTTGAAACCCGCCCCAGATGCTTCGCTCCCTCGCTCGAGGCTCTGCCACTACCGCGATTCTCCCCGGGAAGCAATCGACCGGATGATTCGCGGCCTCCGCCGTACTCGCTGCCGACCGCCTTCGAAATCGATTTTGTTGGTTTGTATTCACGGAGGATGAAGACTATTTCAAGAAGCCGTATGACACCGCTTTCTCGAGTCGGGCCTCTTCGATTATGCCTGAGAACGGTGGTCGAGCTCTGCCGCTATGTTTCAAAGGCGTGACGTCCGACCGAGAGAAGCCATGGAGGCATGTTTCATTTTCAGCCATGCAGGCCATCAAGGGAAACCCTAGTTCGAGCTCGAGTCGAGTTCAAGCCTGACTCGAGTTCGAGCTCGAGCCGAGTTTGAGTTTTGCGTTTTCGAGTTCGATTCGAGCTTCATTTTCAGTTCTCACGAGCTGAGCCGAATGGTACCGGATTCGAAGCTTCTCGAAGTTCGAATGAGCGAATGAACCTCGAACCTCGACTCGCATCATTAGCACCCCTACTTTCGCCGCCGCAGGGCCCATCATTTACTTGGGGAGGATTTTCTGATAATAATGGTGGCCGGTGGGAGAAACAGAGTTCCCAGACGGATCCAATGAAAGCATTTAATTTAAAGACGATTATTTTTCTCTTTGTAGTTCCTCTCTTTATGCTAAGCTTTTTCAAAGCACGAAATAAGAGGGTTATTCCCGTTTAGTAAATGGGTACCTACTGTTGAGATAGATTTGTTTACTGAATTTATTCGATCCGTAGGTTACTAATCATTCTAGGTAATACTCAGTTGATTAAGATAATATTCTTATATGATGTTTTTTTTATTAATTTAACTTTTATTTTTTACCAAATATTTTTAAAATAATAAGATTTTAAGTTTGATTTTAAGTCTTTTGTAACAATTTTTCAAATAAATTGAATTAGGTTACACAATCTTTAGTTGTCCAATAAAAAAATGGTCATGAATCTCTCTCTCTCTTATAATTGGGGGAGACACCTTCTCCAACTAATACCAATATTATTTATTCATATAAGATTTAAAATGGTCTTAGGTTAGTGCTCGGTATTCCATTATAGACTCGATGATTAATCCCAACTTGTATAAATTATATTACTTTGTTAGCATGATGGTGGTATGGCTTCATTTGAAATGGTGACCATTCTTGAGCACTGCCGGCTATCCCCAGCTCTAGTCGGCGATCAGTCACTTCCTCTCACCTTCTTCGACATTCCATGGCTGCATTTTCCTAATCCACCAATTCTTCTACGTAACTCCTTACCCTAATAACTCTATTTTCCTAGACACCATATTTCCACGACTTAAACACTCACTCTCCTCGCTCTCGACCACTTCTATCCCTTCGCCGGAAACTTATCTTCCCCTCCTGAATTCTGTGGGTAAGCCCGAGATTCGTTACGCCAATGGTGACACTATTTCCCTAGTCTTTGCAGAGTCTAACAAAGACTTCAACCATATTACCGGAAACCACCAACGAAATGTCGCCGAATTTCGTTCTCTAGTACCGGAATCTGCTGCCGGTGTCGGTATCATCAGGCCCAGTGGTAGCCCCACTTTTAGCGATTCAAGTCACGCTTTTTCCGAAATCCGATTTGCATCGGATTCAATTTTCGACGTGTGACTGCTGATGGTAATGCATGCACAAGATTTATAAAATCATGGGCTAGTATTAATAAATTAGGAAAAGAGACCGCCATGGAGAAAAGTGGAAGCCTTCCATTCTATGATCGGACCATGGTGAAGGACCCAAATGGGTTAGCCTCAATTTTCTGGAACCATGTCGGGAAAACAAAGTTTGGGGGATTTGAACGTCAACTTTCCACCAGCAATGTCATAGCCACGTTTATTATGGGCCAGGCCCATGTCCAGAAACTCAAAAAATGGGCTCTGTCTCAAAGCTCAACATCATCACATGTGTCAACCTTCACAGTGATATGCGCTTATGTGTGGACTTGCATGGTGAAAGCTCAAGCAAGAAACGGCGAGAAGGTGATGTTAGAAATTTTTTTATTCCTTTAATGTCTTATGTCTCCACATTAAGACCTAAAAAAAAAAATTCTTTCTTTGAAAACAATAGGGATGAATTTCTATTAAGATTTTTTTTTTGTTCTCATGAAGACTCGAACCTAGTTTTTTTCTACTCAATTCTTAAACATTGAGCCAAATCTCATTAACCTGTTAGGGTTTCTTTTCGATTACATGGAATAAACCCTAAGTGCTTTTTTATTACATACTTTTATAGTATTATTCAATAACAAATTCATTGTATGCCTTAAAGGGTAGTTTGCCCCTTAAATTTTTCAAAAGATTTAAGAAGGCTGAACTTTTGATCACTTTGTAGATGAAGATTTCCTCTTTATTAACATTGTGCTAATTCCTTTTAGATAACAAATGCCCCTAAAACTAAACATTCAACTATTATCCACCTCAAAACCATTTTCTAGGTCCCCACTACCACTAATTTTTTGATCTTTAACATCATGGTTTTTACATAACTAGTAAAATGGTCAAGATAACACACCTTGATCCATTTAATAATATGATTTCTCTCTCTTCACCCTTTTAATTTGACTTGTCATAATTGATGGAAAAAAGAGGACCAATTCTTTTTTTCTTTTTTTTGAGACAATCAAAGAGGACCAATTCTAATAACACAAGGATTCACATTCTTATCATGTTGATGCATCAACGTGACCGATTATTTATTTAGAAATTTATCTCCACTAAACAATATGATTTAACATCTAATTATTAAACACAATTATTTCTCAATTAAATAGGGATAATTAATCCATTATAATTATCTTTATTTTATAAAGATAATTAACATTAAATTGTCCACATGGATAAATAAAAATCCAACAGGTGACCGAAGATGAACTAGAACACTTGCTCGGCGCAGATTGCAGAGCTCTCTTTGGCTCCCCACTGCCTGAAACCTACTTCGGGAACTGCTTGGTCTCATGCTTTGCAACTGCAAAAACTAAGGAACTGGTCGGCGATAATGGCTTTTTACCGGCGGCGAAAAAGATAGGAGAAGCGATTCAAGAGAGGGTTCGGAAGAAGGAAGGGGTATTGAAAGATGCGGAGAAATGGATATCCGAGTATGAATCCCGAAAAGACGACCGAATAATCGGAGTCGCAGGATCGCCAAGGTTTGCAGTTTATGATATAGATTCAAGGGGAAAGCCATAAAGTGAGGGTAAAGAGGTTGTGTCGATAGATTTGACTGGCTCGATATCGCTTAATGAGTGCAACAATAACAAAGAAAGTTTCGAGATTGGGTTGTCTCTTCCCAAGATTCAGATGGATGCCTTTGCCGATATCTTTGATAGTGGGTTCTTATTTTAGTAAGAGAGTAGATAAATCAAGAACTAAAAATGGGTGAGGATGTTCCTCTTTAGTGTTATCGATTAAATAAAACTATTCCTGGACAGTGATGTAGCATCAACTAGCCGTTGATTCAGGTTGGAGTTGGAGTCCTCATATATCTAAATCTACTTTTGTAAGCCTTTTGGGGATGATATCCATTTTATAAAGTATTTTGTTGTTGTTTGTGTTATATAACTGTTGAAGCTTTTTTTATGTACAAGAATATCAATTCAAAAACACATAGATAAAGGTATTAATTCAAAAACACATGTATAAATAATCAACATAAAATTATACGAGTGCTTGAATGCATCTGATCAATCATTGCCCACATTTATGAATGAAAGAGAATCTTTCACTATTTTGAAAAAATAGCATTGACTTAGAAAAATCATAAAATCATAAAACATTAGGATTTATTGAACACCAAGAAAATACCCCACAGTATTTTCAATCCATAAAACCCTTATATCTCTGCACATTATCAAATAATCTTTGCAAGTCAATAAAACACTTATATCTCTGCACACACCGAATAGTCTTTACAAGTTTATTTATTTCATAACTTTTTCCCTTTATGACCTAAAATATTTAGAGATATATTTATAACAACTTTCCTTATTATGAAATATAATATTACAATAATATAACTACTATGAATTATCTTATATAATATACCTTTATAAAAAGAATAAATACTAATTAGATATTTGAGACATATACTAGAGTTTAATTGTACTTGTCATTAATTGAGAAAAAAAGTGTTTCATACACTCATATAAAAATATATATTTTTTAAATAACTGAAATGTTATGCCTTTACTGATAAAGAAATTAGAATTTTAAACGTTCAAAGGTAGCACCTAAATGAGGATAATTTCCATTTTTGGTTAGAAATGGCTTATAAAAACTAGGGGTGGCAATTGGTGTAAACATGTTATGTTGAAGTCATGTCAATATATATGTATACAACTATATTCATTAACCCGAACACGATATGAATAATAATTTTGTTAAAATTAACAAATTCAAACACGACCCAATTAATAAATTAATAACACGACACGACACGCATAACTTATTTATTAATTTGATCATTTAAATTAATATGAATTATAATCAATTCATCAATATTTAACACAAATAACATAATAAACGGGTTGATTTTGGTTAAAATTAATTTACATAATAATTTAACAGGTCAATCCGAGTCAATTTTTTGTCATGTGGATTGACACGAATATAACCTAAACACAATTATACTCAACCCAAATACATAAAAACATGTCAATTGCTGTCTGCGTGGATCGTGGTCAAATTTTCCATGTCTAATAAAACTATAAGATTAATGGTAAAATTTCAATTAACTTATAAAAAATTGACATAATCAAGGAAGAACATTCAGGATTATAAAACCAAGTTTTGTTTAAAAACATTCAACAAAACCCTATTCTCCTTATTGACAAAGCCACTTTGATCTTCAAAAATCTTCGAAAGTATTTAATTGAGCCTTATCATCAAAATAAAGGATGTAATGTCTCCTGAATAGTTGAAAAATGACCTAATTAATTCCAATATTAATAGTAAGTTCAAATTCAATTTTGATTGTTCCCAATATAAAGAATAAAAGTGCTTTTGGATAGGTCATTAGATATTCTAAAAGTATTATAAAATACATTTATACATTTAGGCAAGTCCTTATTAATTATTGTGAGGTATGCATCTAAAAGATGATACCAAGAACAATGCATTATAAGAAATTCATACTTTATTGATGGAAATTACCGATGGATTAAATCTGCTGGTAATGACGGAATATTGATGTAAGACGAGCTACCAAACTTGAATACCTTATAAAAATTACCGACAGGCGTGTTTCGTAGGTGCAATTTTTGCACTATGACAGTGTGCACCAACTTTGCAATAATGCCAACATAATGCCTCACTTTAAAATTACCGACGGAAGTGCCCGTGAGGTGTTTGATATGATATAAACGCTACCAACTTTTACCCTATAAATACCTATGGATTATCAATGGAATTTACCGATGGATAGTTACCGTAAGTAAAACAATGGTTTTTACATAACTTTTTAATTTAATAAAAGTTACCAACGGAATAATTCCGTCGGTAAATGCTTTTATGCTTTTATTTAATTTTTTATTTTAATATTTTTTTCTTTAAAAATGATTTTAAAAAAAACATAACTTTTGCTCTATTTGAAACGCATCGTTTTGGGGCTCTACATTTCAACGCCACCACCAACAAAAAAACACTTAAGCTCCAAATTAGGGAAGCAAAAACCCTATTTTCTCTCTAGTTCACTTTGCAACTTTCCTTTCTCAAATGAGAGAATAAATTGTGAAGCATTCTTCAAGTATCCTACAAGGAGAGGTTGTGATGGTCGAATAATAAGAGATATTTGCTTTCTTCTTATTCATCATGAGGTCAGTTATTTGAAGAAAGAGAAGCAATGACTAACGTGGAAACTAGGTGATACAGAGACCAAGAAATTGTTGAGTTAAAAAGACAAGATTTTTGCCTCGTCCTTGCCTGATTTATTGAGTTCTTTCAATTACTTTTTTTTTTTTTCTTTAAGGTAATTAAGCTTTCAATTTTATTGCATGAGTTCAATTCTCATTCTTTCTTTTGCTAAATTTGAATTGGGTTTTGCATTTTTAACTTATGCAACAACTGTTTGCTTTTTTTTTTTTTTTTTGGGTTATAGGGTTTGGGTTTGGTTGTTCTAATTTTCAATCTGGTGTCTTTGTGTTTTGATTTTCTTTTCAATTGAGTAAATTATTAGATTAATTTCCTACATCATTTGTGGGTTTTGTACTTTGTGTTTATTATTATTTCAATTAAGGAATGACTCATCCAAGAAGTTAACCGCATGTAAGGACCTTGATTGCTCTGAGTCTTCCGAGCATCAAAGAACTCATCGTGAACTTGCAAAAAGGTGATCCGACGGTGGTGTGCCAGCCACACTCTCCAATGATTAAGTCAGTAAAAGATAGAGAAGAAAAAGCAAATAGTTCATCTAGTTGGAATTGACTTCACCACGTGGGAGATCTTCCCAATTTATAGGGCATGGCTCACAAATCTCCTCTTAAATTTAGGGATAAAATCTCTTAATTTTGGGGATAAAATCCCTTAATTTTAGGGGTAAAATCTCTTCTTCCCTATCAAGGATTAATCTTCCGAGAAATAAGAGATTTAGAAACTGTGAAATCCACTGATAAATATATCTTTGCAGATTTTTCTGCCCATATACTTATTCATGCCCAACTTCCCTATATACGATGTGATGGCTGACTGGGACTCAAATCCCCAAACGAGCCACCTTGGAGCTAGTTTATGGGAAAACACCTTGACATTTTCTGTAACGCCCCAAAAATACCCTAAATATTTTTATAATTATTTGATTTTATATTCGGGTATAAATTGAGTCAAACTTGGGTATTTCCGGAAATTGTTAAATGAATATTGATTGTTATTTGATAAGTGATTTAAAAGAATGAACCCGGAAATTTACCCAAGTGTCAAGGGCAAATCTGGAAAATTTAGAAATGAGGGACTCAAGGGTCAAAAATAGAATGAGTTTAAATGTCAAAGGGAATTCAAATGTTAAATGATAGGAACTGAAATTAACCCAAGTGAAAAAGGGCAAAATAGGAATTTACAAAATCAGAACCTAAGAGTCATAAGTACAAAGAATAAAATGTTTATGTGAATAATAAATGATAGTGCAACAAAGGGACTTAAGTCAAAAAAATGGATTAAAAGACCAAAAATGAATTGAGCCAAACAAGGCCTTATGGAATTAAGTGACTTAAGTCACATTTGAGTATTAGAAGAGCACATTTGTGCAAACCGTATTTGAGTGCTTGGGAGAGGGGAAAACTAGGGCTTTAGAGAGAAGAAGAGAAATTGATTAGAATCTCTTCAAGTTTGCTCAAGTTCTAGCAAGGAAGGAGAAGAAAGGAGCTAAGGTTTGGCGAACAAGATTCAAGGTAAGAACACAAACCCTAGAATTTTCTTTTAATGATGTTTGAGTTGGGAATTTCCTAAATCATCCATGGGATTTGTTTGTGATCGGTTTAGGATGATATTAGGATGTTATTAGAAGTGATTGACATGATTTATTTTGAGTTTTGAGGTGTTTTGGAAGAAAATCACGAAGAGGAAATTATGGTGTTTCAAAGGAGATGCTGCCAAATTTTTTTCCAAACCAATGTTTTTGTTTTGGCCATAACTTGGTCATTTCTTATCCTAATTGAGTGATTCAAATTTCTAAGTACACTAGACTTATAGTAGAACAAACTTCATGAAGTAATGTACCTGAATTTTGGACCTAATTAATCTTGGTGAAATTCGTTGGAAGTGATGCTCTGTTTCGGATAAATTTCTGTCTAATTCTAAACAGTTATGTGTTTTAGAGTAGTTTTGGTACTTAGACCATAAGTTGAGTTTCACTCATCCTAATTGAGTGATTCAAATTTCTGGGTAAACTAGACTTCTAGAAGAATAATTTACTTGAAGGAATGGTATACAAATTGTAACCCCAAAGTGCCCAGAAATCCTTCAAAGGGGAAAACGAAAAAGAAAGATCTGCTTCTGTTTTGCAAAGTAGAGTAGTCTGAATGTAAAATTCCATAACTTGAGTTATATTGATCCAAATTGGATGATTCCAATTGTAGAATAAACCTTAGAACCATAGCTTCAAATGATTAGAAGGGACCATTACCAATTTATGGAGTTAAGACCCCTGAAATTGAGAAAAACAGTAGGTAACTGAGTGAGTTGGGCATACCGACCAGTTTGGTACAAAAGATGTCATAACTTGTGTCAGTGATCCAAATGAGATGATTCAAATTCCTAATAAAATAGACTCATAGATCTATAATTTTAGTGAAGGATGTATGAGCAAAATGTGGCTCAATTGTCCCTAGAAAATTTAAGTATGAAGGTGTATTGGGTAGACATCACCCTAAAAACAAAAACCTAGAATGCACAAATGATTTTTCTTTGGTTATTCTTTGATTGTGAATTATGTGTGATGGATTAGGGGTTAATGAGGAGAAAAGCCCGAGTTGAGGTCGAGATTCCAAGGACAGGAATTAAGGACGACAAAACTTTTTGGGTTTGTTCTACCGACTTTTATTCATCGTTTCAAGTTTTTGCATATTTGTTCTATAGTTTCTATTCTCGTTTCAATATTTGAAATGCTTGTTCTAAATACATAAGAAATGTATATTGAATTGGTTTAAATGATTTGAAGAATTTGATTGAAAAATGTTTGCATATGAAAATTGCATGACCATTGAAAGTGAACTATTTATACAAATGTACATATTGTACTGTACTTTGCTATAAAAGATTTGAAAGCCCTTAATAGAAGGTTAACCGTTTAGTTCATATTAAGGAAAGATTGGTATACTATCATAATAAATTAGCAAGCATCGACTATTGTTTTGATGTGTCATCCGACAAGAACAATGTGACCGTATTTCCAGAGTGTTCACTATTTGATCGTTATAACAAATAAATACAATGTATCAGATCGTGTTATAAAACTGTTTATACCTACCAAGTAGCCTCAGCGTGGATCGTGCCGGGCGAATTTAACATCCTGTGATATGGAAGACATAGGTTAAATTGCGTAAGTGGCATAACTCGAATCGATTTGCATAACTTAATTGAATCACAGAATCTCGAATTGAATTTGTGATCATATTTGAATTGGATTTGAGATTGTGAAATATTGAATATGGAAAGTGTATTTTTTGGATGATCAATGAACTCGTAATTTCGATTGTATATATATATATAACAAGTATATGTATTGTATTTACATTGATCATCCATAAAGGTTTGAAAGTTTTGAATTGTTAAATTGCATGATTTATTTTAAATGAAACTGAAGGATGGATTTGTATAGAACCACTAAGTATGAAAATGTTTAGCGTATTGTTTTACCAATGCGCAGGTACCGAGGGATAGATAGTGAACAGGAAAGGGGCAAGATCGAGAAGCGCAGAGTCACTGAGAAAGAATTGAGGAGTATGCGCCGTCATATGCATTAATATCATTTTGAGCATGACTTTATCTTGTATTTTAAAATAGTGAATTACGAAACAATGTTGTATAATATTTTGAAAGGCATGGTATGCCATTTTGTAAATGAATTGTTTAAATGTTTATGGGCCTACCGTAGTGAACGAAAACGCTTTGCATATTTTAAAACAGTTTGAATGAAATGTGTTTTAAAATAGGTGTTACATTTACTCCGGCTTTTAGGATTCTCCCATCTAGGTAATACTTAATTTTAATACGATAAATGGGCTTCGGGGCTATTTCTTTACAATGCGGGCAGCCGGCTCACGCTTTGAGGCCCAGCTGAGTAGTGGGTCTAAAGAATATGGTACTAATGTTCCCTTTTTCCCGACCGAAATTTCATGCTTTTTCACGGGGAAAATACTGCTCTTTTTTACCTGGGCGTTGAGTTGAAAGGATCGGGAGAATTGATGGCTACCTTGAACGCCGCTTAGAAGGTGAAGGCGCGTTTGGATACTGCTTTACGGAAGCACATCGCTTCCTAATATGTTTGCAGAGCATGTTGTCCTCACAAAGATATTTAATGAGCCTCGCTGGATGTTTTGCTCCTATATATAAGGGTCAGTCTTAGTGTCACTCTCTTTTACGATTTCACAAAGCTCTTTGCCTACTACAATTTCCTCTTTCTCCCGTGTTTCAATAAACTTTCTTTCATAGGAATCACTGAGATCCCCGATAGCTTCAATTTTCCGCTGAGTTTTTCATTTTTTTTTGTATCATTTTCTTTGTGTTTTTATCAAGCAGGCTTGTTGAGTAGTTTTAGGTTAGAAAGTTTTTGTTTCTTTCTGAGGGTGCGAACATCATTCGTCGGTGGGGTTTTAGTGATGATGCTCCATGCTATGTGTGAGGTATTCCTAGGTTTAGAGACATCCCATTAGGTTCTTTGAAGATTCCTGGTTTAGGTTGTTAAACCTTAAGAGGGGGATTTTTCAGGCCTTTCATGGTTTTGTTGCCTTATTACTTTATGGGCCTCAAAGCAACTCTTTGTTTGCTTGCCCGTAGAATGGTGAGGGGTCACAAAGAGGTTCTACCACGATTGACGAGCAGGGGGACCCCTGGGAATGCTCACTATGCACTTAGTGGGCTACTATGTTTGTAGAGGAATTGAGATCCTTCTGGCCAGAGTTCTGCCGCCATCAGACCGGGAGGTGTCGACTTCATTACGGTCGTTCCAACCATAGGAGGGGCAAGAGCAATGTCACGCCTTACTTACCCGAGAGCAAAGCCATTATCGGACTTCTCGCTTCCCATCCCGTCTTTTGGTGAAGCAAGCCAGACTTCATTAGCACTTACACTTATACATCCGAACATCTTTCTAACATTCTCGATGCGCTTGCAAGCAGGTAAACTTTCTACCAGCTAGATATTTCACAGAGAGATTTTTTTATTTACACTTTGAAGTTGAGATTGGGGGCTTCCTATCTATGTCGACCCATGTACTGGCTACAATTTGTAACTAGCTCTTAGGATTCCCTTGGCACTAAGCTTAAAGGTTGTTTTGGTTAAAGGTCCGTGGTATGAGACGCTTGGCTCCCCAAGGCTTCCATTTGATATGAATCACACCTTTCATTCCTGTGTGTGTTTCAACAGGTAGTGTAACGCCTCAAAATTCTAGAATTTTTATAATAATTTTATTATATATTCCCTGGGTACGAATTGAGCTAACCAAGGTTCCGGAAAATTAATAAATTGACAAATTGTGAAATGTAAATTTAGGTGAACCTGGAAATTTGGGCACTAGAACAAGCGGATAAAATTGAAATTGCCATATGGGATATAAAAATCATAAAGGAGTAGAGATGGGCCATAATAGAAATAAAATGCTTGATTTGCAAAATTAAAAGTATGAAGGACTTAATTGCAATATGGAATTATGAGTATAAAAGAGAGAGATAAAACCAAAATTCACATTTTGGTCTCAAATTGCCCTAGCAAACCGTAGGAGAAGAAGAGAGTGCAAGAAAGCGGAGAGAAGGAAGAGGAAGTTAAGGAAGAGTGAGAGTAAGAAGAAGATCAAAATCTGCATGTTTTTGCCTCGGGAATCACAGGTATTTGATCTAAGGTTTTGGGTTTGGAGAGAATTGTTCTCCTTGTCTAGTGGTTTTGTGGAAAGATCAAACCCTTAAATTGTTGAGGTTAGTGTGGGTAAAAACCCCAATTGGTAGAAAATAAACATGGAATCATCAAAATTATATGATGTTTAGAAGAATTAATGGACCTTTCATGAATTCATAGGATTTTTACCTGGTGGTTTTGTGTGTAATGAGGTTCAAACCACCAATACAAGTATTTTGGAGTTGTTTTTGGATGATTTCATGATGATTCTCGAGGTGTTATGATTATAGAAGTGGTATGAAGTTAATTGGTATCAAAAGTGGCAAAAATAATAAACTGGGAAAATTTCTAAGGTGTACTAAAGATAGTAATGTGGGTGTACCAGACACCCCACTGTAGGGTCCAACATGTACCGGGTACAAAGCATCTATACTCCCAGACAAAGCCAATAGATCAGAACCCATCGACATGTGTCCAAGGTGTACGCATGTGTGAGCCCAAAATGACTGTGATTGTGTAGTTTTTTATAAGATGGTTTCAAATTCATACACCGTTAGTATAGGAACCTTATTAAATGATTAAGAGAGGTTGAATAGTGATTTGAACCTCGATTGAAAACAAACATCTGCACTCGCCTCAAAAGCCATTCGCTTAGTATGATTAATTGCTTAACCACTAAGAGTGAATAAATTGTATTTGACTAGGTGCAGAAGACGATAAATTCGACTTAGGATCGAGACGGTGAAAGAAACGAATCGATAATCGTTTGTTCTCTAATTCGTTCTTTATTCCAGCTTTGTTCTATACTTGTTCTTTATTCTCATATTACTCTCTATTTAAGTAAATATACATATATATATATATATATATATATGTTATATATATATATATATATATATATATCGATTCAATGATTATTATTTGAAATGTTTGACAAAAATCTGCATGTATGCGTGTATTTAAGCTTATGTTTAATTTATTGCATAAAAGAAATTGATTTGAACGATATTGAATGACCAACATGATCGGATTCACCTAAATCAATTCATTATGAAGGTAACCGTATTTGTCTAACACGAAATCACATTGCTACCGACGACAGACTGTATGTGATTCACCAACCTAACTGCCGTGAATGTCAACTTCTATAGTCATATGTGAGACGGTAATATTGAACGTGAAATCACATTGCCATCATCGACGTGACAGATGTGATTCACTCAACCGAATCACGCGAATGCCTAATTTCTATAGTCATATGTGAGACGGTAATATTGAATGTGAAACCACATTGCTACTGAATGACAAACAGGACAGGATTCACCAATTGAATCTGTCGTGGATGTCGAATTCTATAGCCATATGTGGAATCACAAACTAAAAAACGAAATGATGGTATTGAAAAGTGTATTTGTATAAGTATCTTTACATTACACTGATATTGTATAAAGGCATTATTTTGATAAATGCATGATTTGAGGCTGAAATCGAAAAACAAATAGAATCAGAGTAGAACTACTCAAGTATTAGTAGTCGCGGCGTATTGTTTTATCAATACGTTGTGTACCGAAAGTGATGTGATATTAAAGCAAGACCCAAGATCGAGGAGCTTAGAGTCATAGAGAAGGAATTACTGAGTATGTTCACATATGCATTACTCATATTTCTCGAACATCACATTTTGTAAACAAATAACTCGAATCAATATTTTTGTAAAATGCATTTGCTAAATGTAAATGTTATGAGTCTTTTGAATGTAAAATGCTTATGAGCTTGCCTAAATGAAATAAGCCCAGAATTACAAAATCTAAAATAATAAAACCAAACAAAATGTTTCATAAGATAATCAAACCGCCGGCGAACCTGCCCGCTTGGACTGGCCAACCGGCCAAGCCCGGGATTCGGCCGCGACACTTTTGAAAACTAAAATTTAATAAAACGATAACTAAAGGGATTTGATTAATGACTTCGACCAAGGTCCTGGTACGGCTCGACTAGCCAACCGGCTCTGGCCCGGCTCGGGGTCGCTACAAAGTAGGCTTATATCTTCTAAGCCATTCAGGTTTAGACATGCCCATTTTTTTGAAATTTTTGCAGGTGAGGCATGTGAGGCCGACTGGTTAGTTGGATGGAGAATTCCAGTCTAGATTACATCAGAGGACTACTTAAGATCACTGAGGGGGAGCACAATCACGAGCTCCTATTGAACTTGCAGGAGTTAGGAGCCAACCCATTCCCTTACATAGTCCCCGTCAACCCTCGTTCGTTGCTAGAAGAGCTTTTTAAGGGTGAACATTTTGTTCTTGTTGACCTTCTGAAGTCAATCCTAGATAGCTCTTCACAAGCGGGGTCCACTCAAGAGCCTAAAGACGAGATTGTCACGAGCCTCGTTAGCGTTTGTCCGCTCCGACCAATCAATCTTGATGTGCAGATCCAGCCCCCGTGCGGTGAAGAAGAAGAAGTGAAAGAAGGAAGAAGGTTAGGCAGGGCACGCGGCCAAGAAGATTAGAAGGCTACTTATGGACTAGGCATCCACTCAAAGTAGTTTCCGCCGAGAGAGGGATGATGCTATGTCTAGTCTCATTGTCGGATTTGCCATCGCTGACAAAGGGCTTAGTAGCTTTAGCCCAGGAAACTACCCCTAAATTTGCAAGTACCACGTGGCAAGCACCCTAAATAGTTAGGTTTAAATGACGAGGTTTAGAGGAGCCCAATGGTAGTTACTGGGACTCCCAAAGCAAGCCCCAAGTTCCTTCCACTTTAGAGGCGCCGCCAGTGGTGTCCCCATGTGGAGGCTTGTGCATTGCTAGAGGATGGGGATTCACCGAGGACCTCCCAAACGCTAATAACGTTGTGGTGAGGCTCCTCTTACAAAGAAAAACTATCGGACCGCTACCTCAAATCTTAAACATTTCAACCTCGCAATCATACAGCTCTACGCGCAGGCGGGTCTCGATTTCGGGCCGGTGTTGAACTCATCTGAATAAACTGTAATGGGGTGTCTATCCTCTCGGCTGAATTTAGTCTGCTCGCCTAGATGTTGCCCAATAAATTATTGACCGCTTGGAACCCATTCAATTAGAGGGATGCTTCGCTGGTCGAGTATGCGTGAACTCTAATTTCACTAACCTTCGAATAATGGTAGGCTCTTTCCCTGCCAAGAGTATTCCATCCCCTTCCCTTTACCATTTGATAAAAAGTCCGCCTGTCCCTTGCGGGCTTAAGATAGATGTATATCTGCATAACTAAGGATTTTACCCAGACTAGCTGTCATAATATCACTTAACAATTACCTTAGACAAATGGTCATATTGTACTCTTTTAATTACCTTAGACACATGGTTATATTTATTATATGTTTGACTTATAAATTATCTATAAAAGTTCTTCATATAAGTTAAGGAATAATCTAATAAATTTTATACATGTCATTATTGGTATAAACAAGTTATATATGTTAGTAATTAAAGAATGATAACATATATTACCTTTAAGTCAATGTAATATATGTCAATAAAAACCTTTTTTCTTGTAGTGATTGAAACATCATAACATAACATAAAAAGAATGAATTTTTTTTAAGGGTAGGATTACATAAGAAGCAAACCATCATGCTGTGAGTACTATAATCTTGCACTCACTCACTCATCATCTCTCACGGGCCAAGGGCCCGCTTCACCCACGTCATGGAAACGGTCCAAGCCTACTTACTCGTATTAAACCAGTGGGGTACTACTGGGATGGGGAGAACTTAAAGCCCGCTTGAAAAGTTACGGTGTCTTCCCATAAACTAGCGCTCCAAGGTGGTCGTCTAGATTTCGAAGCCCTAGCTAGCCATCATCCTACCGCATATGGGAAGTTCTTTACGATAAGATAATGGGGTCAGAAAATACGTGAAAGATATATTTATCACGGATTCGAAGCCAACTCTTATTTCTAAGATTAATCCTTGATAGGAAGAAGAGATTTTATCCTAAAATTAAGGGATTTATCCTAAAATTATAGATTTTATTCCTAAAATTAAGAGATTTTATCCTAAAATTAAGAGGAGATTTAGAACCATGCCCAATAATGAAGATCTCCTATAAAATAAGTCAATTCCAACTCGGTGAACTCTCCTCGCTTCTTCTCCATATTTTGCTGACTTAATGATCGGAGAGCGTGGTCGGCACACCGCCTTCATATCACTCAAGCTTCATCAAGGCTGGACGCTATACGCTCCGACGATGGTCCTTACAATTGACTCCGTTTATGGGAACTAAACAGAAAGTCTTGTCTACAAAGCAAGGGCTTCAAGCCAACGATTGTCTAGTAGTCCCTATCACTCTAGAGTTTCCGCCACCTCTCCCATATTTGATTTACCCCAAGGTCTATGATCCAATCGCTAGAAGATCAATTCCTCCATTGGTGTCAGGACCTGGAGAGGAAACAGGAGGAGAAAGCAAGATAGATGAAGGAGTTTCAAGGTCACATCGAACGCTTGTACCGGGAGAATGACCAGTTGAGTGCCTAGATAGAAAAAAGCCGCGATCTTGGAAAAGATGTACGAGATAACGGTCGAGTTGTGCATCCGATTGCTCAGAATAAGCCCATTATCCCCGAATATGTCGATATTCTCAAAGAATGATGAGTTGTCCCCTACCAGCTCTCTATCTTTCTGCCTCACTCGGTAAAGAATGTTTGGGGAGCACAAAGGCCAATCACAGAAGAGGCCTCTTCATATCACCTCTCACACTGATCCTGCAATGCAGCAGAGGTGAGGCAATCACAATCGCGAGCTGCTGAACAGGAACTGTCATCCACCTTAAGGTACGATGCCACCAGTATTACCTCGCAGTACATTCCACCAATGCTGCTTTATACATCATGCCTTGGTGGGCTAAGGCCAACATTCCGCAGCCACTCTCCTCCTCCCGCCTTAATTTGGGAGACCCAATGACATGCTCTCTTCGCCCTTGGGTGGCAACACATCTCTCGACCACAGCCACCATGTGTTTGTCATACCAAATTTTCACTATGTTCGACTCGCTCCGACCCTTACGATCATATGCTCCACTATAATCAGGCGATGATACTAAATGGCCCAGAATCACCGATCTGTGTAAAGTATTCTCGCTAGTCATGGGCCTGGTTCCCTGGTTTCACAAGCTCCTGCATAATTCAATAAATTCATTCAATGAACTATTGGCCGCATTCATATCGTAATATCTTTGTTTGGTGCGACAAAGGAGGAACATTATCTCTTTGCAAACTATTCTAAAGGTGAAGGGAGTCTATTGCATTTCACTAGAGGTTCAGTAAAACCGTCCAAACAGTGAATCATGAGCAAGACAGAATTAATACCTCCCAAACTAGAAGAAAAAGCTGATTTATTCAAAAGGCTATTTCTGAGTCTCTATTTATTGTAGGTTTTGAGCACTTTTTGTGTACTAATCAACCGAATTAACCCAATTTGCACATTAAGGTCCCGGCTATTCTACTGCTTATTGCATTTTATGGCTAATTTTGTAGTTTTTGCAAGCTATTAATGCCAAGATTGTCGAGTCGATCCAAGCACATAGAATTCGAGTCGAACTCAGCTTTGTAGATCAGAAACCAGAAGGAAAGAATAGCAGAAAAAGCTGAAAAATCGAGCAGCTTCGTAGAAGGGTGCAAAAATTTTGCACAGTGCAAATTTTTGCATTGGTGCAAAATTTTTGCACTAGTGCGAAATTTCGCACAGTGACCTCCCATTTGACTTTTTTTTTTTGTGATTTTTCCCATTTTTGCCTTTCATGTATTATGGGTATTGAGGGTATTTTTGTATTTTTGCTTATTTGATCACTATATAAGCTCAAATGAAATCTTGTAGAAAGGATCTTGATTTTTTCTCTTGGCTAAATATACAGAGACTGGGAGGGAGTTTTCCCGCTACTTTTCTTTTCCTTCATTTTCTCTCTCTTTCTTCTATTTTCTAATAAGCCAAACACCCCCTCTCGTGAGGATGACAACTCGTAGATATTGGTTAGACCGCTTTCTCCTTTGAAGAGGAGGGTCTGACTAGGGTTTTGAGGTAACTCGCTGGTTCTTTATTTTTAACGTGTTTTTATTGGCATTTATGTTTCCACTCTCATTCTAGGTTTAAATCTCTTAAATGTACCTTTGATTAACTCAGATTCGCAAGTTTTTAGGTTCAGCGGGATGCTTATTGCTAGATCCACTGAGATTCATTAGTTGCCTTCTATTAGTTACTGTAGGGTAGGTTTAAGGGATATATTCTCACTGTCAGGGAGCATTAATGTCTAATAAATGGTATATTTCAAAAGGAAAATTATTAGGATTCCGCTTATAGCCAAATACGTAATCTTGGCTTAGGAAATGACTATACTTCATCCTCCCCGATGCGAAAAGGACCCGAGGACTTTAGTTACCCTAGGACCTCAAACCTAGTGGCCCAATACTCAAGGAGTTCTTTATATTTTATTTCACCTTATTTCGCTTCCAACCATCAAACCCCGCTTTTATCAAAACCTAAAATCCAAATTGAATTTACCATTTTGGCCTTAACTGCAAATCATTTACACGAAGAAAACCCATCTCTGTATTCGACCCTAGAGCCACTATATCGCAGTAGCTATGCTACGACAGTAGGAGGAATTTAGGTTATAAATTTTGTTGATTCCGGCATAACCTACCTCTATATCAAATCAAATGGCATCGTTGCTAGGGATGGTGCCTAAGTGCAAGTGATGAGTTATTGAACTTGTGATCCACATCACAAGTGTTGGTGAATTTTCATTCCTTTTTGTCTTTACTGTTATTTCCCCTAGCAGTTTACTATTAGGTTGCTTCAATTTTTATACTATCCATATACAATTTCTATTTTTATTTTTTTGCTAACATTAACCTTTTTGGTAGCCTGTTTTGTTTTTGTCTCTTGTTGTGTTTTTAGTCGTTTCATAGGGGAGCTTATGCACCACCTGGATAGGAACACGCAGGCGATTAGAGTTGAGCAAGGTTTCATCAGCTATGAAGGAGCTTCGAATTGGGCCAACAGACTGAGCTCCACCAGGAACAATAGAGCCAACAGGCTTCTGCTGCAAATCCCAATGCATATAGATCAATGAGGGATCATATACATCCTCCAAGGGTAAGTGCACCCTCCTATATTGTGCCTCCTCTAGAGGACATAATTACTGCCTGCAGACAGCGCCCCACTCCCCATTTTCCATAAATCTGAGAGGAAAATCCATACTCACATCAGGCAATTCGAGGAAGTATGCAATACCTTCAAAGAGGACATCTTCAATGTGGATCTAATGAGACTGAAGTTCTTTCCTCTAACTTTGAAGGCGAGACAAGGCAAATCAGCTCAACTTCTGAGGCCGAGCAACTATTGTGGATTGTGGAGATATGCAGTCGACCGTTAAAGAAATTCTGTAGCACCCATAAAACCAATACTTTGAAGAGGCAGATTTACACCTTTGTAGCCCAAGAAAATGAGAAATTCTACCAGTGATGGGAAAGGTACCTAGAGACCATCAATGCCTATCTTTACTATGGCTTTGATACTTGGATGCTGGTTAATCACTTCTATAATGGAATGTCCCTTGCTATGAAGCAATTTAAAAGGAAAACTATGTGTGGAGGGGACTTCATGAGTAAAAATCCAGAAGAAGCCAAGGACTCCCTGAATTATGTGGCTGAGACATCCAAGGCATGGGATGAACCCAACCCTTCAGAATCGTGAAGGGTGAGGTTCAGAACCAATCAAAGGGAGGCGAATTACCCTGCAGGATATGGAGATGAAGGCAAAGTCACTACCTTGGTTAGAAGTGCTGGAAGAGCTTGAAACGAGAAATCAACATGAGGTAATGGACAAGAGCCGAGGCCATTGTACATCCAATTTCGCTTCATTTGCCGCTTCATTGATCACCAAGGGAGCATCGCCTAACCGGCTTCCTCTCAAAGGAGGGATTCATGGCTATATGCCAATGTTGTGGGCCAATACAAGCCACCAACCAATGCCCAATACAACAACACATATAACCCTAATTGGAGGAACCATCCTAACCTCTCCTAGAAGCCAAACCCTCCAACTTATGTTCCCCCTGCTGCACAACAACAACAGTGTGGCTCCTCATCTCAACCACAGCCACCACCATCCTCATCTCCACCGAGCAAGCTATTTAAACCGAGCAAGGTGGTAGGTAATTTCGGCGGAGGAGCAGTAAGATCATCAATGCGCAGTTTAACTCAAAAAATCAACACCGTGGAGATCACTCTTAATGTTAGCACGGATGGGCTCCAAAAATGAACTAGCTCATAAAATAGACAACCCGCAATATTCCATCACTCACAAAGACTAACCAATCAAAGAAGAAGTGCAGTGTAAAATTTCTTCCTAGATAATAGCCCAACTTAGGGTGATGAAGTAAGCTCTTCCAATGAGCCAAATCCTCGGATAGATGAAGTTAAAGCAGTTATCACTTTGAGAAGTGGTAAGGAGGTTAAACAAACACCTCAAACCAATGTAAGAAGGCCAGAGGTAAAGAAGCCGAGCCAAGCGAGGGAGGTGATCAAAGAAATGCGTTGAAAAACAAAGACACTCTAATCTTTCTCCGCAAGCACTAAAAGCCAAGAAAAAGGCCATCAACCAGGCTGAAATATTGGAGGTGCTAAGGCAGGTGAAGGTCAACATCCCCTTGCTTAACATGATTAAACAAGTTCCAACGTATGCCAATTTTTTGAAGGACCCGAGCACAGTAAAGAGAGGGTTAGATGTTGACAAGAAGGCTCTTCCGATCGAACAAGTCACTATCATCCAAAGGCAAGACTCCAGTAAAGTACAAAGATCCGGGTTACCCTACCATCTCGGTGAATATCGGAGGCACTTGTGTAGAAAAGGCACTGCTAGACTTGGGAGCCACTATCAACCTGCTGCCTTATTCAGTGTATAAGTAGCTAGGTTTGGGAGAGCTTAAGCCCACTTCCATCACATTGTCCCTTGCAGATAGATCCATAAAAATACCAAAGGGCACTGTGGAGGATGTTTTAATACAAGTGGACAAATTCTACTATACTTTGTTATGCTTGATATAGAATCAATTACAGTGGGGACTAATTATGTGCCTATCATCCTCGGAAGACCATTCTTAGCTACCTCCAATGCAATCATTAATTGTCGAAATGGAGTTATGCAGCTTACATTTGGGAACATGACTTTGGAGCTTAATATCTTCCACTTGAGCAAAAAGCATATGCAACCAATGGAAGAGGGTCCAGAGGAGGCTTGCATAATTGATACTATCCTAGAGGAACAAGCTGTGCAGTAGCAATTGCAGGATGTGCTGATTGAGGAATTATCTAAGTGTTCTGAAGAGCTGTAGGGAACCCAAGACTTGTATACTGTACAGAGGCCATGGAGAAAGAATGAAGAAATCCTATTTTTGCTGATGGAGGAAGGAATTAATGAGCCTCAAAAGCTGGATCTCAAGCCCCTGCCCGCGGAACTAAAATATGCATACTTGGAAGAACATGGGCAATGCCCAATGGTCATATCCTCCCCAGCTAGTACTTTACAGAAAATGTGCCTTACCGGACATCCTCAAGGAGAATGCTGTGTTATTGGGTAGAAAATCACTGACCTAAAGGGAATTAGCCCAGTAGTTTGCAAACATCATATCTATTTGGAGGAAGAAGAAAAATCAATAAGGCATCCGTAGAGGAGATTGAATCCTCACATGCAGGAGTCCTAAAATTGTTAAAGCTCGCATCATTTACCCCATATCCAATAGCACAGAGTCCAACCCAAGTTGTGCCAAAAATCGTGGGTAACTAATGTGTAATGAGAAGGAGAGGAAATGCTCACCCGTCTTACCACAAAGCGGAGGGTATGGACATGCAAGGTTAAATGAGGTGATAAGAAAGGATCACTCTCAAACCCTTCACGGACCACCTTCTCGAAAGAATTCTTCGCCAACCTCTTTTAGCTTCCTGGATGGCTATTCAGCATTCCGTGATTGAGATTGTTGTAGAAGACTAGGAGAAGGCATCATCTTCACTCCGCCATTCGCACATATGCCTGGCTGCAGGATGCCCTTGGCCTTTGTAATGCCCCGCTACATTCCGATGAATGCCGCGATCTTCGCTGATTTGGTGGAGCTTACCATGGAAGTCTACATGGATGATATTATGGGGCTTTATGGAGTGGAGCCTCACACGCTTCGATCAACTCGAAACAAATTCCGCATGGGATGTATAGAGAAGAACTTAGTGTCGAATCGGGGGAAAATGTCATTTTATGGTCAACCAGGGAATTGTGCTGGGACATATTATTTCCAACAAAGGAATTGAGGTTGACAAGGCAAAAATTGAACTGATTTCCAAACTGCCTTCTCCTACGAATGTAAAGACTGTGAGGCAATTCTTAGGGCATGCAGGCTTTCACAGGAGGTTCATCAAGGATTTTTCAAAAATTGCCAAACCTCTTTATAAGCTACTGGAGAAGGATGCCAATTGGCTTGGGGATGAAGATTGCCGTAAGAGTTTCGAGGAGCCTGCTGCATACTCTTGACCACTGCACTAATAGTGAGAGCTCCCAACTGGAAGTTACCTTTCGAGGTTAAATGCGATGCAAGCGACCTAGCCATTGGAGAAGTTCTCGGGCAGAGAGAAGAAGGAAGACCTTATGTGGTCTACTATGCAAGCAAAACGTTGAATGAGGCATAGAGGAATTACACCACCACAGAGAAAGAGCTGTTTGCAGTGGTCTATGCCTTGGACAAATTTCGTGCATACTTGGTAGTGTTAGTAATAGTGCTCTAGGCCTATTGTATGGACATGGTATTTTGACTATTTATGAGAATTTATTATTATGATGATTTGCATGTTTATTATATATAATGTCCTTGAATAATATTATTAATTATTCTAAATGTCCTTTAACTCCAGTATTGTTATGGGAATAACAATGAATTAAGATTAGTATAAGTTTGATTGATATTCATGGGATGAATATGTGTATGAGATACAAATCAAATTTATATCTATTTGTGAACAAATATCGATGCACTCCTGGCTTGAGATTAATACATAGATCAAAGTCATAAGTTAATCTCTAATAGTTGTGTCATTAAATCCTTGACTCGGAGATCATGTCGCTTATAGTCTCAACATAAGGAATATTGTGTTTCGATATAATCAAACGTGCTGTCTTTAATCGATGACTATAAAGGTTATACTTGAACATAATAAGAATTATGTAAACAGATATGAGCGATTAAGATGGAATTTGTCCTCTTATTATAAGAGAGATATCTCTCGGTCCCTCGACAATTGAGATCGAGAAATGCATGGCGTGCTCAAATGAATTGATGGAGATCAATGTCATTTGTTTAGTCGGGCCTAATTGGTTTCTTTGTGCAATCAAAGATGTAACGATATAGCGCTGACTTATTCCATGCCTTATATTTATCAAGATATCATGAGACAAAAGGATTATGTCATTAGCTATATTAAGGTTGTCTCGATCGCTGTTTTCATTTAATTTGGGTAGTCATAATGTCTTGCTAGAGGTACTTATGACTTGTAGACAAAATGTGATTTAGGCCTACCGCCAATGTTAATCGAACCTATAGGGTCGCACATTAAGAACAAATAATAACGGTTATGGTTTTTCACTCTCTGTAGTAATTTAAAATAATGAGATTATTTTAAATTACAAATAACAATTATGTAACACCCCAAATTATACCCTAACAGTTTAATAACATGTTTAGGGTATAATAAAAGTAATAGTATATTTGTCTGGAATAAAATAAAGATAAAATAAAATAAGCAAGAACGTGGAATTAATACAATAGTTAAGGGTAATTACTAAGTTACCACCTAGGACCTAAGGGTCATAATTTAATAAGTCTGGTATGCCAAAGTAGAAATATGCATAAGGAATCAAGAGTAATAGAGAGTCGGAGGACCAAAGAGTAATTAAATAAAGATAATAGAATGAAATAAGGATGAAAATTGTGAAGAGACAAGTGACATAAAGCAAGAGAGGAAAGTTTCCTCCTTGACTGAAAGTGAAATAGGTGGGTAGGGATAAGACCAAAATAAATATCTCATTTCGTCTTGGAGAGAGAGAGAAGAGAAGAGAAAGGAAGAAGAAGAAGAAGAGAAAAGAAAAAGAAGAAAGAAGGAAAAGAAAGAGAAGATCACAAGGTGTATGGAATTACTAAATTTGAGTATGGATATGTCTTGGGTTGTATGAAATTTATATAGTTTTGTATGGAAACTATGGGAGTATGGAAGTCTAGTTTTGGCCTGTAAGTTTAGATACAGTTTAGAACCCCATCTTGTGTATGGTTTGGGTTTGGCAACTCCTAAACTCATTTCGTGTGGTTGAGTTGAGAAGAGTTCTGGGACTCTATAGGTGTTTTGGGGCGGTCTAGTTGCAAGTTGAACCCGCAAAAATTCCCATTTTTTGATCATGTGAGTTTCACCTTAGAACCAAGCCGGGTCTGAAATAAAGAAAACTGGTAGTAAGTCCTTTTAGTAAATTGTATCCACATCAATGAACTTGATGTTAGGGCTTTCAATTTTCATTTGGACCTCTCAGAGACCAAGCTATGGTCCTTTTACCGAGGCTGCCCGCCTAGATCTCGGCCTAAGTCGCCATCCAGCCTCGGTCAACTAGCCTGGTCCCAGAATGGTCTTGGGTCAGAAATAAAGAGAATTTGGAAGTAAGTCCTTATGATAAATTGTATCCACATAAATGAACTTGATGTTGCTTTTGAATCCCCCACCCGACCCTCGTAGACTAAGTTATGGTCTTTATCAACAACCAAACGGGTGAGAGGTCACCTGGCGTAGGTCAGCCCAAATAGGTCGGCATCTTCAGCAGGTCACCAGACTCCTCGCGTGCCAGAGGTCGGGGAGTCACAGATCTCATGCAATAGCTAGCGCATCCCAGCGCAAACAGGTCGCCAGAATTTCATGCAACAGGTCAATACTGAGGTCGCAGACCTCATGCTAAAGGCCGGCCAGACCTCATGCAAGCCAGGCAGGTTAGCAGACTCCCCATCCCAGAAACAGAGGATCTCGGCCCCGGGTGAGCTCAACCACCCAGAGCTCGCCCTAGAGTTTCAAACTGGTCCCGTATCCCCGCCGTCCGCTCAGTCACTGCCTAGGTTGACTACGTATGACCTCCAACCCTAAGGTCATACCCTCCGCTTCCAAACTACTATTCGGGTGTTCTTAGACTCCCATGGCACCATTGAGTCAAGAATCCATTCATATGCCTTGAGGAAGATATTAGATGCCGTGGTTCAGGTGATAGATCGAGTTTCGCCCAAATGCCCGCCGCCGCCAGATTTGACTACATATGACCTCCAACTTCTAAGGCTCAACTCCTTCGTCCGAACCCGATTCGTGTTCTTGACCTCTATGGAAATCCCATTGAGTCAAGAATCTATTCATATGCCTGAGGATATCAAGTGTCATACTGAGGTGTCGCACTAGTTTACCGAGGTCAGTCACTCGTCCTGGTGTCCCTACTTATGACTCCAATTTCCTGGTTGTCATAACTCCTTCGTCCGAACTCCGATTCGGGTGTTCTTGGACTCTATGGAAAGCCCATTGAGTCAAGAATTCATCCATAGACAGCTTGATAAGATTGGAACTCATATTAGTTCCAGAAAACATGAAAAACAGTAGGCACTATAGGTAACCATAGTTATTCATATTACGAACGCCTATTATGAATTCATAAATAACTCATAAGCATACATGGTAAGCATAGTTATTTATGCATATAATGAGATATGGAAAATGTAAAGATATGAATAAATGATTGTATATATATCACATATGATTACCGAATGACAATAATTATTCTGGAATATGAGATATATACTGAACATAAAATACACATTGATTGTCTGCTTAGAACCTGGTAGAGGGATAGATGGGCATGCCTATTAGGGAAAAACAAGTCTCCAGAAGATACAAGTTCTCGCAAGAGCACGAGGCCCCGTTTGGGCTCGATGAGATAGGATCTCTGCTGGGATCACTTGCACCCCGAAAGGGTCAACACACAGCGCCGGCCCTTATAGACCACCTGCTTCACACAAGAGGCCAACGCCTGCCCTTATATGGTCATTGTCTCGCATAATGATAACAGTCGCCTTCGGGCTCCTTATAGACCACTGCTTCACACGTTGAGTACAATTCTTCGCCCTTAGTTTCCTCAGATTCACTTAAGGTTTATGCGCATACGAAACATAAAAAGAAATTGGATGATATAGCGTAAACGGGGTAGAGAAATACATGACATGATATGAGAAGACAAAGTAATCGCTTATGCGATGATAGTATACAGTTACAAGAACAATAAGTAAAGTACAAGATGACATGAAAAGTATATGGAAGATGATAAGAAATGAAACTGGTTATGAAAAGTATATATATATGAGAAATGATAAGAATCTGTAAATGTTATATGTGTTATATGCATTTATAGAAGTGGGGTGACAGATTCCTTAATAGAGGTCATCCATGTGTATTAATTCCCAGTCAAGCGCAGTTTAGCACGGGTGTTCAATCCGTGTAGGCATGTAAGAGAAAACCAGAGGACTGGACAACTCCCACATCGCTAGCCAAAGGCCACACATCAATAGTTCCACCGGGTGCCACCTTTAGGTCTATTTTATATGAAATTTTGTAAAACCCATAAATATTGTAGATGTCGAACACTTCCATATATGGAGCTTGTATATATATTTTGTAATCCGTCGCATGCATCATAATATGGTTAATGTTTAACATTATAAATGAACTAGCTTAAAGTTTATAATGAAGGAAAAAAATGACCTCACTTGACACCTTATGCCGAGTTGGGGCGCTACGCAAGTGGTATCGAGCCTAGGTTGAGGCATTTTTGAAAGCTTAGGCTGAAAGGCTCAATAGAGTATATATGAGTTGTGAAAGCCTGTGTTTAGTAAATGTGTCAGCCTCGATGTGGATGTCCTCGTTTTGTATAGATGTGGATCGTCCCGAAGAAATCACTGAGAGTGTTAACCCAATGGAACAAGGGGCCTGAACCTTCGAAAGTAATGTACCCAATGAGCCCACATAAGCCTTGGCCGAGAATATCGCAAGACATGGCTCGGTTTTCGATAGATCGACTCTCCTAAAGCTCCAATAGACACAAGTAGTTAAAGACATGGAGCAGAATTCCATGGGTCGAGCATGGAAGAGTCGTAGAGAAAGCCGAATTCGTTAGAAAAGCTAGAAAGGGTATTAGGAAGAGGTTAGATGTCCTCCCAATCGAAAGTATCATGTGCGCCCCAATTACAGAGCGAGGCATAAGGATTGGTGGAAGCTAGCATTGAGAAGTCCAATGATCCCAAATCCCATGACTTGGGAGTTCTTTGTCCAAGAGTTCAGGGCAAAGTATGTTACCGAGATGTATAGGGATTCCAAGTGGAAACAGTTCTTGAATTTGAAGCAAAGGAGCTTATCGATGGTTGAATATGAAAAGAATTTAGCTATATCTTAGTAAATATAAACGGACCGTCTCTCAATGAGAAATACTTCGGGTAGGCAATTTGAGGATGGACGCATGATTCCACAGAGGTATTTCGCACCTATGACTTCTCTCCAAACAAAGGATTTCTATCGCCTGGTACAAGCCGCAATGAAAGTAGAGAGACTAGAAACGAACAGCAAAGAAAGAAAGATTTCAAAATAAGAAGTTTTCTAGAGGAGCTTCGTCCTCCTCGGGAAAAAGAGCTAGAGAATCTCCAACTCAATCAGAATATAGTTCCGCTACGAGAGGTAGAAGGCAAAGGTCCAATGTAGCACGTAGTATAGGTAGAGGTGCTTCAGTTAGACATGGAGAAATTCCTGAATGCCCTCATTGCCATAGAAGGCATTGGAGTTTTGCGGATAGTGATGTAAGAGGGTGTTTCCGGTTGTGGAAGCCTTGAGCATGTGATAAGACAAAGGTCCCCGAGAGTCGTGGGATAATAGAAGTCAACAAGTGGGCAGAGGAAGATCTCGCAAAGACCACTTTCGACTCGCGATCGAGGTAGGGGTCAGAAGGGCCCATCTCAAAGATGTAGGACGAGGAGGCATAGTTTCGTAGACAAGGGATCATTCTACGCCATTAAAGACTAAAGACGGCATACATGCTATGTGAAGGCTCGTGAGGATCGAATGCCTGCGAGGTTATACTTCGGTATATTTTCTTTTATATGATATGTAGATGCATGCATTGATTGATCTGGATCTTACTCATTCATATGCATGGAGCATGTATTCTGACAAAGTTCAAAGAATCTGGAAATTAGCATATGACATACATGTAACTAAATTGGCCGGGGCACGCTGCCATCGTGAATAGCATATATAGAAATCGCCCCATTGTTATACAAACAAGAGAGTTTTGCTGATTTGATAACCTTACCATTCCGCGAATTTGACTTAATTTCAGGCACGGATCGGGTCACCTAAGCAATCGAGCCATCGCCGACATCGTGTACAAAAGACGTGAGTGTCGTAGGATGCTTTGACCGTGATCGAGGTAATAGTACAAGGCATTGACTGGCGTACGCCCAATGTGATTCCACTATGCAAGCTAGAGATTTATGAGGAAAGGATGAGATATCTGTCGTGATATCACCCAAGAGAGTCAAGCTGACGTAGAAAAGATCCCAAAGTAGTATAAATTTCCTGATGTATTCCCGAAGAGTTACCAGCATTCCACTTGAGAGAGAGGTGGACTTAGCTATAGAAATTTGTACTGTGTGGATGTACCTTATGTCTAGGGCACCAGAGGTGATGGCTCCAACGGAGTCAGAAAAAGAATTAAGAGTCAACAGAAGAACTGATAAAGGATTTATCCGACCAAAGGTGTCCCCTGCGCACCTGCTTATTTGTGAAAAGAAAGATGGCACTCTACTGATGTGCATCGATTATCGCGTATCAATAAGGTGGCAAAGTGAAAACAAGTACCCATTGCCGAATCAAGATCTTTTTGATCGGGCCAAGTGAGCGGTGTCTTTTTCAAGATAGACGTACGATCGTGGTATTATCGCTGAGAGAAGTAGCTAGATGTGCCGAAGATCAGATGAACCCGATATGGCCATTATGAGTTTTTGGTTATACTGGTCGACTAATGCAATCGACAACATTCATGATTTGATGAATAGGTTTTCCGACCCTATGGATCAATTTGCCGTGGTTTTTACTGGCGACATCCCGTGTGTATCTCTAAAGATGCACAGAACATGAATGAAGACTGAGAATAGTCCTAGACGTTAAGAGAAAAGAAGTTATATGCTAAGCCTCAAAGAATGTGATTTTCAAGCAAAGGGAAGTTTCATTCCTAGGCCATATTGTGTCCACTGAGGGTATAAGAGAGTTTATCCCGCTTAAGATCGCGCGAATTGAAATCACCTCAAAATGTAACCGAGGAGAAGTTTTTGGCTTAGCGGTGTTATTATAGAAGATTTGTGAGAGGCTTTTTTTGCTATAGCTTCTTCAGCCACCAAGTTACTCAGAAAGGAATAGTTTTGATGACAGACAAATGTCGAATAGTTTTGAATTAGCTGAAAGGAATGCCAGTCAAGCACCGTGACGACGCAGCTTACTTCGGGAAAAAAGAGTATATCTTGTATAGTGATGTCGTTGCATTGGTTTAGATGCGTGTTAATGCAAGATGGGAAAGTAGTGGCTTATGCGTCTGCATTAACTGAAGCCACATGAACAGTTATCCCACTCATGCACCCAGTCGGCCGCTGTGAGTAAGGTTTGCTTTAAAAAATATGCTTACACTACGATAATGGGAAAAGTGTAGAATTTACAACGATCATAAGAGTTCAAGTACTTGCTAACGTTAAATAGTAAAATTTGAGATGTGGGAGATGGTTAGAGTTATTAGTTGATTACAGGGGACTGTGATCAGATTACCAATTCCTAAAGGCTAATATAGAGCCGATGCTTTAACTTCAAAGACAAATGGTGCAATGTCACTAAAGTACAATGATTGGAGACTAGCAGATGATGGAGCTTATGTTAGTTCAATTAGAAGCGCAACCCAAGGTGAAAATGATTATAGATGCGCAGAAAAAATGATGTAAGAGCTACGAAAAGTTACGATGGTTAGAGATGGTGACAAGACCAAGTTTTTAGAGAAAGAAGTTGGAAGTTTGTATTTCCAGACAGATTATGTGTGCCGATGATATAGAGCTAAAGCAAAGTTGCTATTTGAGGCTCATAATACTGCATTTACTATGCATTCGAGGGAATAAGATGTACCAGACTTGAAACAGCTTTTATTGGTGGAAAGGAAATGAAAGAGATGCGACTGAAAGATGTGTCTAGGTTTAACGTGTCGTACAAGTCAAAGCTGAACACCAAGTGCCCACAAGAGTTAAACCCTTCCAATTCCTCAATGGAAGTGGGATAACATTACCATGATTTTGTGTTCAAGCTCCCCTCACAACAAAAAACATGACTTTGTATGGGTGATTGTAGATAGGCTCACAAAGCCTACCATTTTATACCGCCAGATTGAATATTCTATGGATCGACTAGCTGAGTTATATGTGGATGATTGTGCGAATTGCATGGTGCCGCTGTTTACTGTGTCTATGTGAACTGACGAGCATCAAGGTTCTAGAAGGAATTACGCCGCTTTAGGCACTGCTTAATTTTAGTAGATTTTATTCCATCCGCAAATGTATGGATAGTCGAGAGATTGATTCAGTGCTCAAGATATGCTTCGAGGTTATGTCATAGAATTTTCGAAGTTGATATGATATTCCATTGATGGAATTTGCCTATAACAATAGTTTTCGCCAAGCATTTGTATGGCACCATATGAAGCTTTGTACGGCCGAATAGAACTCCTGTGTGTTGGACGTAATTGAATGAGCATAAACCGAGTAGGTCCAATTAGTAAAAGATGCGTAAGAGAAAGTACAAGTTATTAGGCATGCAGGTTGTAAGGCGGTTAGTGATCGACAAAAGTCGATGCCAACCTAGTAGAGGGATATTGAATATAACGGAGACAAGGTCTTTTAAAGGTATCACCACTGAGGAAAATTCTGTCTGGTCATAAAGGCAAGTCGAGTCCAAGGTTCATAGGCCATGGCGGAGATTTTGGAACGATGGCCTGCATGATCGATTGGCACTCCGGAGTTGGCCAAATTACACGATGTGTTTCATGTCGATGCTTCTGAGATACCGCCCGATGAGTCTCACATACTACTGGGGCAAGAGATACAAGTACAAGAGGATTTGTCATATGGATGAGGGAGCCAAAGCACCATTCTCGCTCGAGGTGAAACAAATTATGAACAAACAAGTACCATTAGTGAAAGTGTCTGAAACACCACCCGTGAGAAGAAGCTACTGGTCGTGGCTAAACTATGAGAGCACAAGATTCACAACCTTCTCGAATCAGGTATGAATTTCGAGGACGGAATTTTTTTTAAGGGGGGGAGAGTTGTAACACCCCAAATTATACCCTAACGGTTTAATAACATGTTTAGGGTATAATAAAAGTAATAGTATATTTGTCCTAACAGCCAAAGATAAAATTAAATACAAGAATGGAATTAATACACAGTTAAGGGTAAATTACTAAGTTACCAATTCAGGACCTAAGGGTCATAATTTAATGTTCATATGCCAAAGAGAAATATGCATAAGTTAAATCAAGAGGTTAGAGAGTCGAGGACCAAAGAGTAATTAAATAAAGATATTAATGAAATAAGGATGAAAATTTACAAAGAGACAAGTGGTTTAAAGGGAAAGAGGAGGAAGTTTCTCCTTTGACTGGAAAGTGAAATAAGGATAAGACCAAAATAAATATCTCATTTTGGTCTTGAGAGAGAGAAGAGAAGAGAAAGGAAGAAGAAGAAGGAAGAGAAAAGAAAAGAAGAAAGAAGGAAAGAAAAGAGAAGATCATGTAATGGAATTACTTAAATTTTGAGTATGGATACATGTCTTGGGTTGTATGGAATTTTGAGTATAGTTTTGTGGTGGAAACCCAGGACATGGGAAGCTAGTTTTGGTCTAGAAAGTTTAGATACATGGTTTAGAACCCTCTATCTTGTGTATGAGCCTGGGTTTGGCAACTCCTAAACTCACACGTGGTTGGAGTTGAGAAGAGTCTAAGACTCCTATAGGTGTGTTTTGGGGGAAGGGTCTAGTCAAGTAGCTGAACTTAAAATTCCCTATTTTTGATCATATGCAAGAATTCTGACCTTAGAACCAAGCCTGGGTCTGAAACAGCGGAATTTAGCAAGAAGGTTTAGTAAATTGTAATCTCACATCAATGAACTTGATGCTAGGGCTTTTGAATTTCTCGATTTAGACCTCAGAGATCAAGTTATGGTCCTTTTATCGAGGTCAGCTCTCACTAGATCCGTCAGCTCGTCATCTGGGGCCGGTCAACTAGCTGAACCCCAGAATCTGCTTCTTGGTCGAACAAAGAGAATTTCCAAAGTAATTCCTTCCGAAATTGTAGCCACATCAATGAACTTTGATGTTGCTTTGAATTTCAATTCGGACCCTGTAGACCAAGTTATGGTCTTTACTCTGAACAACCAAATGCGAGAGGTCACCCATAGAGGTCGGCTCCAAATAGAGGTCAGCAGACCTCATGCAATAGAGGTCGGCAGACCTCATGCAGCAGAGGTCGGGTGAGGTCGCAGATCTCATGCAGCCAGAGGTCAGCGGCACTATGCAAGAGAGGTCACAGACTATGCAATGCAGGGCCACAGACCCTTTTCATCCTATAGAGGCCGCCAGACTCGTCCCTCAAGAGCCTGGGCCTAGTCCTAAAGAGCCCGCCGTCCTAGAGTCACCACCCCGGCTCAGTCACTGCCTAGGTTGACTACGTATGACCTCCAACTTCTAAGATCATAACTTCTCCAACAACCTCGATTTTGCGTTCTTGACTCTATGGAAAGCCCATTGAGTCAAGAATCCATTACCATGCCTAAGGAAGATATTAGATGTCAGACTACAGGATAGATCGAGCTCGCCCAGGTCGCCACTCACGCCTCAGGATTTGACTACATATGACCTCCAACTTCGGAAGGTCATAACTCCTTCGTCCGAACTCCGATTCGAGTGTTCTTGGACTATATGGAAATCCCATTGAGTCAAGAATCTATTAATATGCCTGAGGAGGATAGCAAGTGTCATACCGAGGTGTCAGACCTAGTTTACCGAGGTCAGGTCAGCTCGTCTGGGTGTCCCTACGTATGACCTCCAATTTCGGAAGGTCATAACTCCTTCGTCCGAATTCCGATTCGGGTGTTCTTGGACTCTATGGAAAGCCCATGAGCCGCAAGAATTGTCCATGGATAGCTTTATAAGATTGAACCCAGTATTAGTCTCTGAAAAACACGAAAAACAGTAAGCACTACAAAATCCATAGTTATTCATATTATGAACGCTTATTATGAATTCATAACAAATCATACATACTACGGTAAGCATAGTTATTTATGGCTATAATGAGATATGGAAATGTAAAGATATGAATAAATGATTGTATATATATCACATATGATTACCGAATGACAATAATTATTCTAGAATATGGGATAGTATACTAACATAAAATAAACATATCGACGTCCGCTTTAGAACCCGTATGATAGACGGATGAATTTTTCATTAGTAAAACAAGTCCCACATCATACAAGTTCTGATATCAAGGCCCCGCTTGGGTAGATGGAGATAGATCCCGTTTGAATTACTAGTTCCAAAGGGTCACCACACGCTTTCGGCCCTGAGACCACTATTTCACACAAGCAGCACAATGTTTCGCCTTATAGATGGCTACTGTCTCGCATAATGATAATTAAGCGCTTTCTGCCCTTTATGCACCACTGCTTCACACACAGTGAGTACAACGCTGCCCTTATAGCTTCCCTCGTATCCACTTGGGCGTTTATGCATACGAAACATAAAAAGAACTGATATATATGCAAACGAAACGGTAATACATGATACGATATGAGTAAGCATAAGACCGTTTATAATACGATAGTATATGTCATAAGAACAAGAAGTAAAGTACAAGATGACATGAAAAGTATATGGAAGATGATAAGAATGAAACTGGTTATGAAAAGTATATATATGAGAAATGATAAGAATCAGAATGTTATATGTGTTAAAGTATATATATATATTTAGTCATATTTAAATTGAATTTAATTTCGGTAAAGTTTTGAATTCTGTGATTTAAATTATAAAACAAATAATAATTGTTTTATTTTCTTATTGGATAAGGAAACAACTGCAGTATTTTTTTGATAGTTATTTAAATATATAATAATATAAATTCGCTTCCTTATCCGATAAGACTTGAATTTAAATTGTTATTATTTAAAAGAGTTTTAAATATATAATAATATAATACAAGCTCTTTATCCTAAGGCACTTGATTGGAATTAAACTATTATTATTTAAAAGAGTTTTAAATATATAATAATATAAATTCGCTTCCTTATCTGGGATAAGGATTTGAATTTAAAATTGTTACATTTAAAGAGTTTTAAATATAATCATAAAATTCATTTTTGAAAACCCCAGCAGATCATATAGATATATATATGGAGAGGAGATAGATATAGAGGATATATATATATATATATATATATAGATATATATATATATATATGTGAGACATATATATTTTTGTAGGTAATCGCCTTACCTCAAGAACAACCAAAACAAAGAGATTCCACTTCAGTTTTTGAGAAGACTGAACTAACTCAGCATTCATGGCAAGACTGCTCACTATTTGAGTCAGGTGTGGATACTTGTGTGAGGGTGGTCGCCGTAAAGGCATCACCTTGAAGATCCGAATAAACCAAGACGCTAGACTTTGAATACTAATCGATCTACAAGAGTAAATTTCTTGCCATTCTTCCTTCGGTTTTATGAAACGATAAGATCCTTGTGGTTAAGGGATAAATATTTTAAATTCGCTATGCTTAGTGTCCCAATCGATTGATATTCGCCAGAATCCTATCAGGCAACAGAGCCACTGTGTTTTCATAAAATCGATAATGTCATGCTGACTGTGATGTATATGTGGATGATAAGACTCGGCATGATTTGCGTTTGAATATATGTGATATTATTGTCAGAAAGGAACTACATAGCGGGAATAGGTTTTGTTAAGGTATTAATTGATTTAACTGAAACCTGGTATGATCGCTAATATAGTCAAGAACTCAATGGAGACGCACGCAAAGTGTTTATAGCATGTTATATGATTTCCTGTTTCAAGTCCTAATCATTTAATAAGTGATTGAATTCATATATCAATTCCGATTTATCAATGATTGTTTATGGTGGTGTTTTAAATAAGCATATGTGTAATGAGATTACATAATATGCTATTTTAATGTGATTTTGATGGCTTTCTTGGCTATTCAAAATTTATTGATGAGATCAATAAAATTTAATTTTTGAGATGAAACTAATGTTTCGAAAGAAAAATTTCCGGCACGCCCCTTACCCGCTTAGGCGGCCCCCTCGACCCCTCTAATCGGCTAATGAACTGGCTGTAATAGCTCAAGGGTTTCATGGATTTGCGAACAATTGGTTTTAAACACACGCCCATTATAGCCTGGTTTCTTTTGAATGTAAATTGTTTATGCTATATGATAACATGATATATTTTGTAATGTTATGTTGTTTCACATGGTACACAAGATGGCCTTGCACTCAATGTCGCGGGTGTTATTAATAGCTGTTTTTACAAGGGTTGTAATTATTAAATACGGGCTTGCATACCGCTTTTGTTTTATTGTAATTTTATTTTACTATTAGTAGTATTTATTTAATTGTTGCATAAACAAGAGACAATGTGCCATTTGAAGTCATGCAATCCAACCATGACGATGGGAGGAGCTAGTGTCATGCGCAAGTCAGGTCAAATCGACATCATGGAGCTGCTTATTACTACCTAGGAATGAATGTTGATCTTTATATTGGCTTAAGTGGGAGATCAATCTAGATTAAGCCATACTCGTGACACGCTTATTATATGCAAATGAGATGCTATGTATGATGTTACATGAGTATGTGTGATACTAGATGTATAATGAGATCTATTAATTAAAAATTAAAATCAATCAAGATCCTCTACATAAAATTTAAAGTTAATATGCCATCCATATTTTTAAACACTGTCAAACCTTTATCACCTTAATGTGGGTTCTACCAAAGTAGAAGTACATTATTAGGTTACATTAGTGAGACAAGATGAGAGTAATTTGTTGTTACCCATGTTTAAAAAATGGTTTAACTTATTAGTTATCAAACGGTTTTGGGCCTAATGTGGCATTGATGGGATTTAAACATGCTGACATAAGGATGTCAAAATCCCATAAATATCTAAGAGTTGCATGAGATGTAATTGGTAAGAGTTACTACCTAAATAACTTAATTTTGTTGTCAGCGCCAAAGTCGAGACTTATAAATAGTAAAATATGGATCTTAATTACTAGATTAATATGATTATTCTTGAGGGTTGTTAATTTAGTGAGAATCTTTACAATCAAAATACTTTATCGAACTTTGCATTCATTGTAGTGATGGCCAACAATAATAACAATTCTACTATGTCATCGCTGATCGCCCTGAGAAGGATAAACTTATCGGACTAACTTCCTCGACGTTTCGAAATTTGAGAATTGTCTCTCAAACAAGAAAGGAAGTTTTTATGTCCCGGATGAACCTCTCCTCGAAGAACCAAATTGATAATGTTCCTTAGAGCTGAAAAAGAATGCTTATAAGAAGCATCATAATGACTCTATTGATGTTGCATGCTTGATGCTAGCTACCATGAGTTTCAACTCGTATGATCCTGAAAATATGGAAGCTATGATATGATCTTCAATCTTAAGGAAATGTTCCAAGAATAAGCAAGGCAAGAAAGGTATGAGACTACCAAGGCAATCGTATTCTTGCAAGATGGCTGAGGGTGCTTCGCTTAGTGCCTAATGTTCTAAAAATGAGCGGCTATATTGAGCACCTTGATAGGTCAGATTTCCATCGAGCCAGAGTCGGGCAATTTATTTGATCCTCGAATCTACTTCCCGACAAGCACAATAATTGGTTTAACTATAACATGAATGAAATGGATAACCCATCTCTCGAAGCATACGATGCTTAAACCGTCGAAAGGTAATACAAACTGCTTGGCCATGCGCCTCCGAAGGATTCAGCGGAAAGGGCTTCAAGCATCAAGTGGCAAGGGCAGGCAAAGGAGTCCAATTTCAACCAACCCAAACTCGAACTCAAGGCTAAAGCCCCAAAGGAGGGTGTTTGTTTCCTTTTGTAATGGAACCTAGTCAGCTGGGAAGAGAAATATGTCAGATTTAGAGGATCTAAAGCAGTTAAGAAGAAGACTGTGAGACTAGTTCTTCAAGTATTTATGCTATACGTATTAATTTTTCTCCTTCTAGCCTCATTAGATAATTAGATGCGGATCTCACATTTGTACAAATGTGCAGTGGCTCAAAAGGAGTAGACAACTCAAGAAGGCTTCAAGTTGACTTACGAGTGAGGCAATGGAGCAAAAGGTTTCTTTTGGTCAGAGGAAGTTATGAACTTACTTTGCCCAAATGGATTGCTAGTTTTAGACAATTGTTATTATGTTCCTACACATGTAGGGAATATTATTTCGCTTGTTTGATAATGGCTGGTTTTTCTTTATTATTAAGAATATAATTGCTCCATTTTTATAAAGACATGTTCTATGCAAATGCCTATTTATTGGATGGTTCTTTATGTTATGAACCTTCAAAAAATACAACAATTCTCATGTCTATAACATAACTACTAAGAAATTTAAGTCTAATTATTTAAACTCAACCTATCTTTAGCATTGTCGCTTGGCCATATATAAATTAGAAATGATCTCAACTCCACTAAGTTGGACTTTAAATTCATTTGATTTTGAATCATATGATACATGTGAATCTTGTCTATCAAGATGACAAAGATCCCTTATCGACAGCGGAAAATAATGAATTATTAGACTACGGCATACATGTATGTAATCATTAAGTTCGGGGATGCTAGAGGATAGTTATAAGTACTTCATTACATTTACGGATGACTTCATAGAGTATGGTTATGTCTACTTGATGAGACATATAAATCTGAATCATTTGAAATGTAAAAATCTCTTTCAAATGAAATACAAAACCAACTCGCAAGACAATCAAGGCACTTCGATCCGATCGGTGTGGCGAATATTCAGCCAAGAATTTGATGACCATCTTAGAACTTGTGGAATCATTTCACAATTAATCCCCCTCGAACACCACAATGAATGGTGTGTCCGAGAGGACAGAATCGAACTTTATTAAATATGGTCTCGACCTATGATGAGTCCAACAGATCTTCCATTTGCCTTTTCAAGGCGTACTTTGAAACAACGTGCTCACACTAAATCGAAGTTCCATCCAAAGCGTTGAAAAGACACCATATGAGGATGTGGACTGGCAAAGGTCAAATTGTTCTTTTCTTTCTTAAGATTTAGTTGTGAGGCTTATGTAAAACGTCAAGTTTCAAATGTGTTCGAGCCCAAGTCTGAGCAATGTCTTTTTTAAAGGGGTATCCCCAAAGCGACTAAGGGATACTACTTTACAATCCCATAGAGAACAAAGTGTCTGCTGCTCTAATGGTGTCTTTCTAGAAAGGGAATTCTATTTCTAAAGGAACCAGTGGGTGTAAGTACAACTCGGCAGTTCGCAGAACCACAAGATAACATTGAACTGCCTCAGATACCTCATATATTTTTTTAGTCAACAAACTATTGTCGACACACTCTATAGCACAAAAATTCATGGGATCCATAGATGTAGCCATGAGCCCGAGAGATATGGATTTTTGTGACTGGATAAATCATGATGTATTGTTAGTGGATCAAAAATGAACCCACTACCTATCAAGAGGCTATGTTGGATCCGCATCGGAAATGGTTATTAGAGCTATGAAGTCTCGAAATTAATCCATGTATGATAATCGTGTATGGACTCGATCGACCCAATTGGCCACAGATAAAGACCATTGGGTGCAAATGGTTTTAAAAAGAAAATCGACATGGATGGCAAGTGTATACTTACAAGTAAGGCTATTGCAAAAGGTTTCAAATAAACTCATATAATTGCGATGAAACTTTTTCACCGTAGCTATGCTTAAGACTATCGTAATTCTTATTGCCATCAAGCCGATATCATGATTATGAGATTTGGCAAATGGATGTTAAACCGTGTTTCTTAATGGAAACTTACTGAGGATGTGTACATGACACAACCTCGAGGGTTTTGTACAACCTAAGAATTCGTGAGTATGCAAGCTTCAAAGATCCATTTATGGTTTGAAGCAGCCTCTGAGTCGAATCTTCATTTCGATGAATCGCCTCAAAGGCTCTGATTCATCAAAAATGAAGACGAGCCTTGTGTTTATAAGAAAATTAGTGGGAGCAGAATTGTATTTTTATCCATATGTTGATGACATTTTACTCATTGGGAATGATATCCCTACTGCACGTCAAGTCTTGCTAGGGAAGTGTTTCTCAATGATATTTGAAGGTTTCATTTATATCTCAGTGGATAAAGATCTATAGAGATAGATCTAAGAGAATGATTGGTCTAAGTCAAAGTGCTTACATAGACAAAGTAATTAAAACTGCCTGCAAGATGCAAGATTCCAAGAGAGGACATTTCTGCCCATGTCTCATGGTATTGCTCTTAGCAAATCTTTGTCCTAACACTAAAGATGAGCTGGAGCGGATGAGTAAGATTCTTATGCCTCATCAATAGATTCATCATGGGCGCCATGTTGTGCACTGTAATCGATGTATCTTATAGCTTTAAGCATAACGTAGTAGATACCACATCCCTGAGAGTCACCGATGTACCGCCAAGAACATTCTAAGTATCTCGGTCTAAAGATATGTTCTTCGTATGGCTGATTGGAAGATGATCCGGTTTCAGAAATGGTTACACGTATACAAGCTTCCCAATCCGACAAAGATGATTTGATTGCGTACTGGGATATGTTTTGTTTAATGGTGTGCGCGAATGAAAGTTCAAAGCAAAGCACCGTTGCTGATTCTACAACCTGTCATACATTACAAAGATCCGATGCAAATAGCGAAGCAATTTCTTGGATCATAGTTCACATCGACCCTGAAGTGGTTCCTAGCATTACAAATCTTGTTGATGTTTATTGCAGACAATAATGATGCTATTGCACAAGCAAAGGAACTCAGATCACATCGATCCAAACATATTCTTAGGCGCATCATCTCATCTCGAGAAATCATCGAGAGAGGTGACGCTTAAGATATGCAGAGTTCCAAATGGGATGATAATGTTGCTCGATCCATCGACTAAGCCTCTACCACAAGAAGTATGATCGTCATGCTAGGTTCATATAGGTATTAGATACATTGATGAATGGGCCTAGCGCAAGTGGGAGATTGTTGGGGTAATAGTGCTCTGTGCCATTGTATGGACATGGTATTTTGACTATTTATGATAATTTATTATGATGATTCCAGATGTTTATTTATATATAATGTCCTTGAATAATATTATTAATTATTCTAAATGTCCCTAATCGGTTATTGTTATGAATAATAATAATTAAGATTAGTATAAGTTTGATTGATATTCATGGGATGAATATGTGTATGAGATACAAATCAAATTTATATCTAATTTGCTGAGAACAAATATCGATTGCATAATGCCTTCGAGATTAATACATGGATCAAAGTCATAAGTTAACTTCTTAATAGCTTGTGTCATTAAATCCTTAATTCGAGATCGCTATAAATTCACACATAAGGAATATTGAGTTTGATATAATCAACGCTGCCTTTAATCTGATGACTATACAGTTATACTGAACATAATGTTAATTACAGAATAAGATACATACTTGAACATTAAAATTAATTTGTCCTCTTATTATAAGGAGAGATATCTCTAGGTCCTCTCGACAATTAAGACCGAGAAATGCATGGTTCATGCTCAAAATGAATTGATGGAGATCAATGTCATTTGTTTAGTCGGGCTTCCACTGGGTTTCGAGTAATCAAAGCATAATTGATGAGGGAAGCGCCGACTTGGCCCATGCCTTATATTCTATCAAGATATCACAGACAAAAGGATTATGTCATTAGCTATATTGTCTCGGATCATGAGCTTTCTACTAAACTTGGGTAGTCATAATGTCTCGCTAGAGGCCACTATGACTCAGAGGATCAAATGATTTAGGCCTACCGCCAATGTTAATTGAACCTATAGGGTCGCATTAATAAGAACAAATAATAACGGTTATGGTTTTTCACTGTAGTAATTTAAAATGATGAGATTAATTTACCATAAATAACAATTAGTCGTTATTTAAATTCGAACTCAATTCCTTGAGAAAGTTGTTTAAATTTAGGATTTAAATTATAACAAATAATCACACTTGAAATATACTTTCTTATTGGATAAGGAAATAATTCAGAAAGGGTTTTTTAAAGAGGTCATGAATATATAATAATATAAATTCAAGTACCTTTATCTCGATAAGGATTTGAATTTAAATTATTATTAAAAGAGTTTTAAATATATAATAATATAAATTCGTTTCTTATCCCATAAGGATTTGAATTTAAATTGTTGTTATTTAAAAGAGTTTTAAATAGAGGCACAATATAAATAAATTTGTTTCCTTATCTGATAAGGATTTACACTCAAATTGTTATTATTTAAAAGAGTTTTAAATATATAATAATATAAATTTGTTTCATTATTTGATAAGGATTTGAATTTAAATTACATATTTAAAAAAAGTTTTAAATATATAATTATAAAAAATTCGTTTTTGAAAAAAAAAAACCCTAGCAGACTTATATATATATATATATATATATATATGTGAAACATATATATTTTTTTGTAGTGGTCGTCTTTTACTCTAAGAACAACCAAAACAGAGACTCACTTGCTTTTGAGAAGACGAACCCAAACTAGCATTCAAATAAGATTACTCATTATTTGTTCGTGTGTGGATACTTGTAAAGTAGTCGCTTCGTAAAGACCTTTAAAGATCCAACAAACCAAGACGCTGCACTTTGGAAGGCTTCTGACGAATCGATCTACAAGAGGTAAGTTTTACATCCTTCCGCTTTTATGGAAACGATGTGATCCGCTGAGGCAGGATAAAAATTTTAAATTCCGTTGCTTTTATGTTCTAATCATATCGATATTCCTCGTCGTAACCCAACAGGTAAATTCGACATCGTAATCTCTGGGCTGCATCATTCGGCTCAAGTACCTTCCTCACCAAGCAAAATTCCAAGGCTAGGCTTATCATATGGGCTCTCCGCCTAAGAGTTCAACCCTACGTATTTGGTGGATAAAAAGGGTAAAAGAATGCTAAGTTGGCGGATCATCTCTTGAGACTAACAATAGCACACAACACTCACAACTCTCCAATCAATGACGAATTTCCTAATGAGTCCCTACTCCTAGTAGAGAATGCCCCATGGTATGCCCACATTGCCAATTTCTTAGGAACAGGAGAGCTACCAGCAGACTAGAAGGCACAAGACAGGAAGTTTTTCTTCACAAAAATTCACTCCTACTATTAGGAAGAGCCCTTTGCATAAATACATTGGGCTTTAATTATATAATCAAAAGGTGTGTGCCTCGATGTGGAGAATAACAAGGAATACTCAACCATTGCCATGAGAATGTATGTGAGGCCATTTTGCTCTTTAAAACTCGCCATGAAGGTGCCACCTTGGGTTTTATCGGGCCTTCTCTTTTCAAGGATGCCCACACCATATGCGGGGAATGTGACAAATGCCAAAGATTGGGGAAAATCTCTCGTCGTCACATGATGCCTCTGAACTCGATCTTTGTAGTTGATTTGTTCAATGTTTGAGGCATCGACTTTATGGGACCATTCCCTTCATTGTTTGGATACATCTACATTTCGGAGTCGACTATGCCTAAATGGGTCACAGTTGCCTTGCAAAACAAGAGAGACCACAGGTGGTGTTGAAATTCGGCTGGTAACATCTTCCAGATTTAACCCTACAATATAATCGTTGATGGAGTTTCACATTTCTGCAACAAACCTTTTGAGAACCTCCTAGCTGAGTATGGTGTAAAACACAAAGTGGCCACCCTTTACCATCCTCAAACCAGTGGTCAAGTTGAGCTCGCCAACAAGGAAATCAAAATAATATTGATGAAAGTGGTGAGCTCCAATAGAAAGGACTGGTCTCTCAAGCTACTGGATTCCTTGTGGGCATACAGAACAACATACAAGACCATCCTTGGCATGTCCCCTTATCACCTAGTTTATGGCAAGGCGTGTCACCTGCTTGTGGAAATTGAGTATAAGGTATGGTGCAATAAAAATAACCTGTGATATGGGAAGAAATACTAAAAAGGCTCCTTGATATCAATGAGCTAGAAGAGCTGAGAAATGATGCCTACCCCAACTCGAAGATTGCAAAAGACATATTAAAGAAGTGGCATGATCAGCTGATAGCCCGCAAAAACTTCAAATAAGGAGAACAAGTGTTGCTTTATGACTCCAAGCTCCACCTCTTTCCGGGTAAGCTCAAATCAAGATGGACTGGTCCATTCATCATCCACCAAGTTCATCCTAATGGCTCAATGAACCTGCTCAATTCCAAGGACAGCAGAATATTCAAGGTCAATGGGCATAGGCTAAAGCCGATACAAGATTTCAAGCCAGAATGCATAAGGAGGAGATCCTCCTCCTCACCTCACATAAATTCAATAGGATACTTTTAGTTAGCTCGGGTTCCACTAAGACCTAAATGCCACTCCATTTTTTTTTTTTTGTGTTTAACGACTTATTTGTTCATTCCAAGTTTTATTTATAGCTTAGTTATGATTGCATTTTTCTCATTCTCTATGCACACATTCGCATTCGCTTTGTGTGTAGCAAATTCCTCCTCTCACAAGTACTGGCCGTCGTCAAATTTTACCCATGATGATGATATACTCACCAACTCCGCTTCACCATTGAGGAGTAGCACTTCCTTTCTTCTAGCTTCAACTGAGCCCTAATGAGGGCAATGAGACATTTGGTCTGGGGAGGGGTGTGGGGGGTTCCGTTTTGTGCAGTTGTTTGTTTTGCTGTAGTTGTTAGTTTCTTTTGTAAAGCCTAAAAATATAATGTATATATCTTTTATACATACCATACAATACACCATAGCCTACCATAATTCCATTTTTGGTGTTTTCAATCCACTGCAATGCTTGAAAATTGAAACATTGTCCAATGTTGTTGATGTTAGATTGGTTCCATGCTTAATTAAGTGGATGATCAGTTAAATTCTTAGAGCTTTCAACCTTTTTCTTCCACCTCTAGCTAATTACACACTATGCACATATGGTTTCAAATAAAGAATAAACCCAACCTCCTAAATCTTGCAAAAGCCTATCCTAGTTTCATTTACTACCTTCACAGGTTATGAATCTCTGTGGTGAAGGCCAATGAGTCTTCCAAAATAAAAAGCAAGAGAAAACAAAACAAAAAGAGTTAAAGAAAAAGAAAGAAGAAATCAGAACGCTTGGCCGAAACCTGAAAGATCATCCGAGGGATATACTGGCGAAAAGTCTTTAAAGCCCTGCGTCTCTAAGCTGACCGTTGGGAGCCACCGACTTAGTGCTTGCTACATGGGTGGATGGGTGAGGTTAAGCGAGTTGTAGGTGCTAGAGTTTCAAAGTCATTCGAAATCTGGGGTGAAACCTGAAGAGTTTATGGTTGAAAAATCCTTATGACTTGATGCCCTAAGCCTTAATTGGTTGGAAGTCATCTGTGGATCCCTGCTACATGGACTTTGGTGAAGTCGATTCTTTAGCATTGCACCCTACAACACAAAAAGAATTATGAAATAAGAGGCCTCGATCTATTTAGGCCTGCTAGTGTGCTAGGTCAGCGTAGCTCTCGCCTGGGCAGAGAGGCTTGGCAATTTATTGTTGAAAACTAATCATATAAACACTTAGATTTTTGTGAAAATTCTAGGTTGATTCTCTAGAGAAGGAAACTCTTTTGATACCGAATTTTGTATGGCATCCACTCTCGTGATGGTTATCGGGCATGGTTTTTGATTCCTATCGAGGGTTGTGCATTACTCATCCACATACTTTTTGAAATACCATTTTTGAGAACATAATTTTGTTTTTTTTTTTTTTTTTTGCTCTTTCTTTCTTTCTTTCATTGCTAAGGGACTAGCAATGTGTCGGTTAGGGGAAGTGATTAGTGCCCAAAAATTGCTATTTTGAGCCCTATTTATTGTAGGTTTTGAGCACTTTTTGTGTACTAATCAACCGAATTAACCCGATTTGCACATTAAGGTCCCGGTTATTCTACTGATCGCATTTTATAGCTAATTTTGTAGTTTTTGCTAGCTATTAATGCCAATATTGTCGAGTTGATCCAAGCACGTAGAATTCAAGTCGAACTTAGCTTTACGCATCAAAACTGTAAGAAAAGGAAAGAGTAGAAAAGTTGAAAATTTATAGTTCGCAGTATGGTGCCAAATTTCGCACGACGACTCCCGTTTGACTTTTTTTTTTTTTGTATTTTTCCTATTTTTTCCCTTCATTTATTATGGGTATCGAGGGTATTTTTGTGTTTTTTTCATTTGAGCACTATATAAGCTCTAAATGAAATCTTCAGAGAAAGGATCTTGGATTTTTTTCTCTAAATATATAGAGATCGGGTGGAGTTTTCCGCCGCTTTTCTTTTCCTTCATTTTCTCTCCTTCTATTGGTCGCTAAACACCCTCGAGGATGACAACTCGTGAGGATGGTTGGCTGTGACCGCTTTCTCTCCTTGAAGCAGGAGGGTCACTGACTAGCTTTGGTAACCGTTGGTTCTCTCGCTTTTTAACGTAAGTTTTTATTGGCATTTATGTTTCCACCCTCTCATCAAGGTAATGTACCTTGATTAACCTGTATTTGCAAGCTTTTAGGGTTCGAAGGGATGCTTACAAGCAAATCCATCGAGATTCATTAACATTTCTATTAGTTACTGTAGGGTAGGTTTAGGGGATATGTTCTCACCGTTAGTATACTAATGTCTAATAAATGGTATATTTTCAAAAGGAAATTATTAGGATTCAGTTTTTATAGCCAAATACAGACCCGGTTTAGAAATGACTATACGTCATCCTCCCTGACGCGAGAAAAAGGACCCGAGGACCTCTTAGTTACCCTAGGACCTCAAACCCTAGTGGCCCAATACTTCAAGGAGTTCTTTTTATATTTTATTTCACCTTATTTTCAGTTTCCAACCATCAAACCCCCTTGTTTTATCAAAACCCAAAATCCAAATTGAATTCACCATTTCGCCTTAATCGCAAATCATTTGGCTACCAAGAAAACTCATCCCCGTGTTCGACTCCAGAGTTACTATAATCAAGAAGAGTTGCTACGGCAAAAGAGGGAGGAATTTAGGTTATAAATTTTGTTGATTCCGGCATAACCTAGCTACCGCTATATCAAATCAAAGCTTTGGACCATTTACTCATTTTTTTCTTCCATTCACTATCTTTAGACCCGCCAACAACAATGGAAGAGTTATACAAACGAGCTGATAAGTCACTAATGTCGGGAGGACAATATCCGTATAAAGCACGCATAGTCATGATTACAACCAGTCGGACGTAGGAAATAAGCCTTTGGGAAGAAGCAAGTCGCCCGAGTCCAACAATGAGGTCTGTGGCAGAGATCAAGCGTCCCGTGATCGCCACCGAAATGAGAGAGCTCCCCACACCACCCTCCGAATATCTCCCAGCATGAAGTTATTGCCCATCATTAGCGACTTGCCAGAGTTCAAATGACTTGCAACAATCCAGATGGATCCTTCCCAAAGAAGCAAGTCCTTGTGGTGCAATTATCATAGAGATCATAGGCATGAGACCAACAAGTGTCGAAGCCTAAATTTCTTAGTGGAAAAGCTGATTAAGGTTAGACACCTCAGGAGGTATGTCAAAGAAGATGACCACATAGAGGAATTAGGCAAGCAAAGAGACAGAGTTACTAAGTAGGAGCAAAGAATCCCATCGTCTAGACCACCATAAACTATATACCCGGCGCTCCCCATTTGAAGACCCCAAGATCACGCCGCTAATGTATGAAAGACTTTTAAGGGTCGCCACCGTTAGCGGCCAAGATTAATGTTATCCACACGGAAGGCATCCATGAAGAAACCAAGCCCATAGATGACCCTATATCCTTTCCTCCTGTCAACTTGAACATGATTATTGTGCCCCACTGTGATGCATTGGTGCTCACCCTTCAGATAACGTGCTTTGATGTGCACAGAAATTGTAGACTCCTGGGCATAGCGACAGATCATTGTAGCTGGGCCAGCCTTCGCTGCATGAAGCTTCCTCAGGTATAGTCGAACTCAACCGCGAACCCGGTTTTAACAAGAGCAACCAATTTAACACTCAGGAGATGTCGCGCTCCTTGTAAAAAACAAGAATACTCAAGAAGTTTTGTTCTCAATTGTCGAAGACTTAGGGCCTTACAATGCCATAATCAGGAGAGACTAGTTGCATTCGATGAAGGTTGTTCCTTCAACCTACCACCAAATGATTAGCTACTTGACTAACGTTGGGAAGGTTGACCTTTTAAGCAATCAACTGGCCACAAGGCAATGTTATCAACTATCTATACACGAACAAAGAAGGGAGAAGAACTCTGAAAAATCCTCCCCTCAAAGATCAAACCCTCGCATAGCAATCACAGTTCGCCGCCTAGATCAGGGTGGAAGAGAAGGATCCGCGGGATCCCTTTTGGAAAAAAGTAACGACGGTCGAAAAGTTCACTACATCGCCTCTTATTCAATGAAGAAATGGGAACGCCATAAACTCGCATTTCATGAATAATATAGATGTATTCGCTCGAGCTACCAGATATTGTCGAATTAACCTAATCCAAGGGCCTCACAACCAAATATTAGTCCCCAGCCTGCACTAATAAGACAGAAGTGAGGTGCTTCCCAAACCCTGGCTTACACGATTATTTAGAGGGAAGTAGAAAACTTACTGAGAGCAGGTTTCATCAGAGAAGTGAAGTACCTTGAATAGCTAGCCAACATGGTGGTGGTTCCAAAGAAAGGCGGTAAGTGGCAAGTATATGTAGATTCCATTGACCTCAATGAAGCCCGCCTAAAAGATAGCTTCCCCTTACCGCACATAGATCAAATTGTTGATGCAAAGAATAGCATGTGATTAATCGGTCGCTTCGACGCCTCTAGATATCATCGATTCTATGCAATCTACCGACGCAAAGAAACGACCTTCACATGGTTATACCGCTACAAACGTGATGCCTTGGTTCCAAAAGAATGCCGGGGCGACTTATCAAAGGTTAGTAACTAAGATATTCCAACCGTTGTTAGGAGAAACCATGGAGGTCTATATCGATGATATGCTTGTAAAGTCCAAAAAGTGCTTCGATCACACCAAACATTTGCAAGAAGCCTTTGAGCTATTGTGTAAGTACAACATGAAGCTCAACCCTTTCAAATGTGCGTTCGGAGTCAGTTCAAGCAAATTTCTAGGCTTTATGGTGACCTTGAGAGGCATAGGGGCCAATCCTATTCAACTCAAAGCTATAATAGATTCTCAGATTCCTACTTCCGCAGCTGGAGTTCGATAATCGACCAACACCGGCAACTCGCTATTTATATCTCGCCCATAGATCGATTAAAACCCTTTTTTATCACTCTAAAGATAGCAAAAAGGGCCGGTCATAATGAGGAATGTGATCAAGCTTTCATGGTGATCAAACAATATCTAACCAAATTGCCAATTCTGGCTAGCCTAGAAGTAAGCGATATGCTCTATCTTTACTTAGCGATTTCAGAAACCTTAGTAAGTGCATCTTTGTTCAAAGAAGATGAAAACCGAAAATAGAGACCGGTATTCTACATAAGCAAATCCCTATCTAAAGCAGAAACTCGGTATACCCGTCTCGAACAAGTGGCACTGGCCCTCCGTGTGGCGACTAAGAAGCTCCGCCCCTACTTCCAAGTACACCCTATCGTCATATTAACCAATCTCCCTTTGCGAATCACTATACATAAGCCCCGACCACTGTGTGAGGATGGTATATGGCAATTGAGCTATGAATTTAAAAGATTCAATATAAGTCGGGTTGGTATCAAGGGAAAATATTGGTAGACTTTTTAGCAGAAGTTCCCCAACAGGATGCGAACCCAGATAGCGTTGGCTGGTGGATCCTTAATGTAGACGATGCATCTCGACAAATGGGAGCTGGAGTCGGGTTGCAACTTAAAGCCCCAACTAAGGAAAGGATAGATCAGGCCATATGGGTAGACTTCCCCCCGTCTAATCATAAGACTGAATATGAAGCAATACTTGTCGGAATCGACCTCGCACCTTCTATATCTTTAGAAAAAATCACCATATGAAGTGATTCTCAACTGGTAGTAGGGCAAGTGAACGGAGAATACAAAACGCGAGGCCAATGCATGATCAAGTATGTATGTCTGGTTAAGCTACGACTAGAGAGTTTTGCACCTTGGAAGCTTAAGCATATCTAAAGGGATTCGAATGAAAAGGTAGAGGCCAAGCAAAGCAGTAGGGGCTACATCCCTCCTAATAAAGAAACTAAGATTCTCCTTTGTCTATCTCCACCCGTAAGATCATCAATTACTATCAACCACGTAATCAAAATAGATGAAGCTTGTTCTTCTTAGATGACTCTAATACTGCACTATTTGAGCTTGGGAGAATTGCCAGATAATAGGATTGAAGCCCATAAGATTTAGGTCCAGACGGTTGATTTTCCCTTGTGAATGGGCAATTATATAAACAGTCTTTAGACGGGTTGTATCTCAAGTGTCTCACCAATCAGTAGGGGTAATATATATTGGCAGAACTCCATGAAGGAATATGTGGAAACCATCTAGGTGGCAGAACTTTGTCTCACAGGGCCCATACACAAGATTATTATTGGCTAACCATGAGAGTAGATGTAGCTGCCTACGTCAGGAAGTGTGACCGCTGTCAACGACAAGCCCCCATCTCAAGGGTGCCGGCTCAAGATCTAACCACCATCACAAGTCCTTGGCAATTCGCTCAATGAGGGATTGATATAGTTGGATCGCTACTTACCACCCTAACTCAAAAAAAGCTATTGTTGGTTGCCACCAATTATTTCAGCAAATGGATAGAAGCTAAGGCCTTCACCTCTATCAAAGATAAAGAAGTCCTCCAATAGTCTGCCGATTCGGAATACCTCAGTCAATTGTAACTAACAATGGGACACAATTTGACAGTAGAGTATACAAAAAAAATTTCCATGAGTCGAAAATCAAAAACTTGTATTCAATCCCACGATACCTGCAGATCAATGGCCAGGAGGAAGCATCTAACAAAACTCTCTTGACGGCTTTGAAAAAACGACTACATTCAACTAAAGGAAATGGGTAGACGATCTACCAGGAATTCTTTAGGCCTATAGAACAACCAGCTGGAAGTCGACTAGAGTATCCCCTTTTGCCCTCACCTATGGGATGAAGGCCATAATTCCTACAGAAATTGGGGTGCCCACGCTTAGAATGGAAAGCCCTGAGCAGGCTAATACTGAAACCATTGCCAAAGACTTAGATATGACAGACAAACTCCGTGAAGCTGTGGCTGTATGTATAACATCGTACCAACAAAGAATAACAAACCTCTACAACAGGCGTGTAAGACAACATGCATTCCGAGCTGGAGACCTAGTCTTGAGAAGGGTCTTTGAAAACACAGCTGACCCAACAGTCGGCAAATTCCAACCGAATTGGGAAAGGCCATACATGATAGTAAGAGTGGGGGTAGTCGGATCGTACGCATTAGAGGGGCATTGACGCCATTCCAATGGAAGGAGAGCGAGTGATGGGATGAATGGCGGGTGTTGGTGGTGGTGTACTCCATTAAAAGTGACCATGGCTTTGCGTCCAGTAGCACAGTCACGGTGCTCCCACAACCATATCCTTAAAAAATAAGAAGCCAATAACTTTGTACTAGTTGACAAAATTGATGAGATTCGGAAAAAAAATTCACAACACAATCCTTGGGATTGCAATGTCAGCCCTCCACTAAAAGCGTAAAAGACGATGTTTCCATTTGTGAGTGCTTGCAATGTGGGCCCTCCACTAAAAACTTTCATGCTCGTGCCGAGCATGATGAGTTTCTCTGCAATTTAACAACCATTTTACCATTACCATCAAAATAAACTTGATATGAAATATTACAGACATACAATATCAAAAGTCAAACAACACTTTTTCTCTCCAAACTCCAATTTGTCTAGAGATTAGTCCCGCTGAAGTCCCATATCCAAATGCCCGCTTCACGCCCATCTGAGTTATCTCACATATCATTTCTCTGTCCATTTCCATCTACCCATCTGCATCATCCACATGCATCTTTGGCATCTTCTGTACCATCATCTCTTTCTATCAAATATGGCCAAAACAATTCACAGTTTCAAATTTTGAATCACGAGACAAGATTCCTTATGTCTTAAGTTGCTTCTTCAACAGCATCAATTCACAGTTTGAACAGAATTTGCATGCACTTGGTAAGCAGACACCATTAAAAAATAGAAATACCTTGTGGTAATCTTTTTTATTTTGCTTACCCTATTTTTTAAATTTATTTATAAATAGAATTTAAAATAATTCCTTTCAGCGTTTTCCCTTCTTTTACAAGCAAACTTTTTTACCTTCTGGTAGACCAAAAAAAAATTCCATTTTTTAACTGATATTTCGATGAACTTTGCCTACCCATTAAAGGATGCCTCATTTCACACTTTATATAGAATTGAACGGGTGTGAATACTTCTACCTAATCTAATGAGATGGTTAGTGTGTTAGAAGAATGTCGAGTATCTCCACCTCCCAATGCTATAGGTGAGAAGACTCTCCCACTCACCTTATTTGATATGCTATGGCTACATCTCCATCATGTTCAAAGCCTACTCTTTTTCAAATTCCCTCACTTCAAGGCCCACTTCATAGAAACCACCATCCCTTCCTTTAGACACTCCCTCTCCTCGTTTAAACACTTATCCCTTTTCCGGAAATTTACTATTTCCTCCAAATCTTAAAGAGCCCGAAATTCATTATGAGGATGGTGATTCAGTTTCACTGACCTTTGCTGAGTCTAATATCGATTTTGATTGCCTTATCAAAAACCACCAAAGGGAAGTTGCTAGCTTTCATCCTCTTATACCCCATTTGTCATAGGTATGTGTAAAAGGTACGTAACACAATCCTAACACCTGTTTTTGCCATTCAAGTAACGCTTTTTCCCAATTCCGGGATTTCTTTTGCGTTCACCATGAACCATGTTGTGGCAGATGGTAACAGTTTTATTAGATTCATTAAGTTGTGGGTAACTATAAATAAATTTCAAAGAGAGCCCTTTATATTAGAGGAAGCAATATTCATGCCGTTCTATGATAGGACTATGGTAAAAGATCCCAACAAGATTGGCTCATTATTTTGGCAACACAAACAGAAAATTAAATTTTAAGGATATCGACAACTTCTCCCCCACCAACAACAGCCTGGCTACATTTTTACTAAGTCAAGCAGATCTTCAATGGCTAAAAAAAATGGTTATGATTCGATGTCCAACGCTATCACATCTCTCAAGTTTTACAGTAACATGTGCTTACACATGGGTTTGCATTGTCAAAGCCCGGGTCTGGATTGGTGAGAAAGTGAGTGAAAATGAGGTGGATCACTTTGGTTTTTCGATTGACTGTCGAGCCCACTTTGACCCACCATTACCTGAAAACTATTTTTGGCAAACTGCGGTCTCCATATGTTATAACTGCAAAGACTATGCAACTAATAGATGAAGATGGTTTTGTAATTGCAGCCAATCTCATAGAAGCAATTAAAGGAAAGCTAGGAAACAAGAATGAAATTTTGGAAGGTTTTGAGAAATCAATCACGATTTTATCAACCATAAACATGGAGAGAGCTGTAGGAGTTGCTGGTTCCCCAAGGTTTGCAGTATATGACAAAGATTTTGGATTTGGACAACTACAAAAGAGAGAGTTCATATCCATAGATGAAACAAGATCCATATCACTTCATGAAGGCAAAGATAAGAAAGGCGATATTGAAATTGGTTTGTCACTCCCCAATATTAAAATGGATGTTTTTGCCTCTATCTTTACCACTGGCCTCGTGATGTGTGATTAAAAGAAGGAAACCATGTTCCTTGAAGAATTTTAAATATATTTGTTCTGAAACCGTCAATCTTGGTAGTTATTTTCTCTTTAATCTGTAATCATTTTAGTTTTTGCCTATATTAACAGTAATATTCAAATTATTGTTAGTAAATCTTTATTTTCAACAAGCAGACAGATATCTTGTCTGTCAATGATGTGAAAAGTTTTTTTTTTTTTTGAAAGCTAATCACTTGTACAAAGTAAAAAGTTGTATATACTAGACTCCAATTCCTCCCTTTCTCATGTCCGGCCTTTAAACATTAAAGGTTCTAACCATTTGAGTTAGGCATGTGGACAAATAGAACAAAAAAAAAAAAAAAAATCTCTCAAATCTTCCATCTTTTTAGGCACTCGAGCTGGGGAAGAGACTAAGGGCCTGTTTAGTAACAGTTTTTGAAAACTATTATTTGTTTTAAAAAACAATGGGAATAAAGAAAACAGAGATAAAATGTTTGGTTACCGTTTTATTTTCTGAAAAAATACAAAGAACACATAAAACACTAAAAATCAAGAAATAAAAATAGTTTTCCTTTGTGTTTTCAAAAACTGTTTAACAGTTTTTGAAAATAGAAGCCAAATATATCCTGAAAAATTTAATTAATAAATTATACCAAATATTAATTAATTTGACTAAATTGTGATAGAGGAATGGTTCGCTTCTATTTGAGAATAGCCCCTATGAGAATTTTATTCATAAAATTAATTCTGTTCACTGTATTAACGTTCAACAAGATATCATCTAAAGTTTAAGAATTACTTTACTGATGAGCATTTTAGGAATAAAATTTTAATTTGTACAAAAACTAGAATAATTTTAAAATGGGCAGTTGTTGAGTTAATTTCCCCTTCTTGAATTCCAATTTTTAATTTTTTTTAAATAAGTATTATCGTACCTAATTTTCTCAAAATAAATTTGAGGTTAGACCCGTCCAATATAGCTTTCTCACGTCACTTCATTTTGGCCTCGTGGCCCTACCGAAAAGGACGGTTGGGCTCCGCATGGCCTAGCATCGAAAGGTGTCGGGTCGGGCATCGTCGATCTAAAAGGAGCGAAATTACGTCGAGGAAACAAATGGGGTGCCATGCGGGTCACCACCTTGCTGCCACCTAACTCACTATGCCACCTTTTTTTCATATAAAATTATCAATAATACCCTCTCAACAACTTATAAAACTGGCTAGCTTGAGGGGTATAAAGTCTTCAGACAAGAATGCCTATAATAATACCCTCCTAACATTTGCATGTCGGCCAATTCATTTGACATCCACGGGCCTGCTCTACTTCTACCATTTTTTAAGTGGGCCAGATGGGCCAAAGACGTCAAGGTCTCAAGTAAGACACGCAAAGTCAAGCCGAGCTGCCCGACACTACTGGGCTGACAGTCTATTTGAGGTAGATAGCTAGCAAACCCTCGAGAACCTACACTTTTATTAGTTGTGGTTATACTGTACTTTTGGTATCAATGTACAATGGAAATTAGAATTAAGATTGAATAAGATATGTGACAAACTAGTGTCATCATCCATGCATAGGGTTTATTAACCTTTTGCATTGGACCTTCCAAGCTATTTTAGTTGGGATAAATTTGCGTGTGGACACGATTAATTGCCAAAAATGAGAAGACAGAACACCGACATATGTGTGGTTTGAATCTATGTGGGAGGGGGGTGGTCCATTTATAAGCTCCAAACCCCATATTTTTAGGGTTTCTTATCTCTCAAGCAACCTAACTGGTCCTCATCATATAGGGTTTTTTGCTTATCAAATAATTAATTAATGAGTTTGGTTACTAATTAGCTAGCTTGTGAACCCAATGACCCATTATCAATTTTAGCTCTTGATTAATGGCTTAACTTAGATTATTTTTAGAGCATAAATCCAACATGTACATGTTATTAATGTATTATATATTTGATAGATAATGAATAACCACCATTATTTGTTTTGTTTTTTTGGGGACAGCATTTTGTGGATGGTAGATACTCCAATTACCACTTGTGATTGGTGAATATGGCATTAAAATTGTACTATTTCACCGGTTATGAATAACATTAAGTAATTGTATCAAGGTTAAATCTAATACATGGTTCACTAATACTACCCACCAACTTTATACCGTGTAGTTGAAGAAGATATTAATATTACGATCAGTCACCAATTGTTAACCCTTACCTACAATTCCATTTAAATTAACAACAACAAATCTCAAAAACATACCGACAGTGGGTTCTCTATGACCTTCAGTCACCATTCCAAAAAAACAGAAAAGGTTTTTTAATTAGTGTCAACCAACGATAATATATTTAATAATACAATCAAGAAGAATCAGGTTCAAATTTATAAGATAACATAATATTATAATATCAGAACGCGGGGTTAATGTATCGCCAAAATAATAATAATAATAATAATAATATTAATAAGACGCTTAAAATAAAGAAAAAAATGTTTAATTATCATTTAAACAAATTATTATTGTTTCAAAGAATACAAAATAATTAGAGGTAAATAAATTCTTAGACTTAACTACAATATAACAAATCATACCTATATGTAAAGAGTCAAAAGGATTCAAATATGTGATGGCTGAAGATGAATCAATATTTTGAATTAAGTCTAACAAATTATATTATATATTTATATTATATCCAGAATGGAATCAAAATCTGAAGATATTCATGAGATTTGTTTGTTGTCTTATTTATGTATGCCAAACAATCCTTGGAAAAAGCTAATAGAAAAAGACCAAAAAAAAAAGAAAGAAAAATCTATGATATTTCTGGAGAATGCATTGATAGATGACATCTCCCAAGGTTGATCTAATCCATGATTCACAAAATTTAGCCTTCAACAACTATTCTAGAAAAAAAAAATACCATGTCGGTTCTATTTAATTAACTTCGATCATTTATAATAAAGAACTTTATCTAGAATTGAACGGATGTGAATACTTCAAATACTCACAGATTTACCATGTTAGGTCCCATCAGAGGTTAAAAATGAAAAAAATATGAAGATGTTCACTTTGAGTGAAAACTAATCATATGAATTTTTTTTTTCTACTTTTTTATTAGCTTCAAAAGAATTTAAATATAAAAAAAAAAATAACAACAGCTAAATCATCAATATAAAAAATAGGTCACTTAACGAATAAATCACTAACTGATGTAAATTTGGCCACGGTTATCAAGAAACGACAGTTAAATCCGAACTTAAATTATGAATTTTTCAATATTAATCAAGTCTACCAAAACACAACATAAGCTGCCATTTATAAAGACAAACAAAAATCCCAACGCCGATAATCCCAAAATCATAATGTATAAATCCAAAAAATACTAATAGATAAATCCAAAGAATAAAATAAAATAAATAATTAATAAGAATAAATTCATCATCGGACGCTTTCTATCTCGTTAGCCAGATGTGGGCCTACCCATGCCTCCCATCATTCCTCCGAGTCAAAGAACTCGACCGAAGAAATAAAGGAAAAGCCGGCAGAAGAATCCAACAATGAAGAATCCAAATGACGGCATCATCCTCCGTATCCAAGAAGATCGTAATCGTGACGACTCATGTCATTTGACAAGAAAACGACCTAAACCCACCATCTCTGTAAGTCACTAACCCATCATCACGATAAGATCCACCGCTTCCTGTAAAATCAGAACGAAGGCATACTGGGCGCACTCATACTCTTCCACCGCACACACTAAAAGGCAAAGTAGAAGGCCTCGTGCGCCTCTGTGAAGGGGTGTCCTCTACATCAAAATGCGCGCTAATATCCATGCCATTATACAAATCAAGAAGATATGCATTAGATCCCATTTTACGACGATGTATCAGGTGGCCTACGTTTCGTGATAAAGTTTTTGAAAAACGCGAATTTTTTCAAGATTTGACGCGGTAACCATAACATGGTCACCAACATTAAATTCTTAGATCTACGATGCACACGCAGCCCGCTTTATACTCCTCATTACTTATAGAAATTTTTCGCTTAATCTCAATATGTAGTCATTACGCTGCTTTGCAAAGTTTTCTCGCAGTTCATACATGTACAAAGTGAGCGGTAAAGGAACAAGATCAATAAAGGTGAGTAGCCACAATTTGGAAAGGACTTTTACCATTTGAACGGTTAATGAATTGTTATAGTAAACTACCGCTGGACAAATTAAATCCCAAACACCTTGTTTTATCCCAACCAAACACCTAAGCATATTATCCAGACTAAGATTAACAACCTTAGTTTGCCCATCAGTCTAAGGATGAAATGCAGGTGAAAATTTTAGAGTAGTGCCAAACAATTTCCAAAGGGTTTTCCAAAAATAGCTAACAAATTTTCACATCTCTATCGATACAATGGTGAAGGCAAAACCGTGCAATCTAACAACTTCTCTAAAAAAATTTAGCAACACGGGAAGCATCATTGTTTCAGTGACATGGAACAAAAATGTGTCATCTTAGAAAATCATTAACAAATAACCAAAATAGAATCATGTCCTCTAGCCGCCTTAGTAATCCAAGAACAAAGTCCATACTAACATCTTTCCAAGTTTCATGAGGGATGTGTAAAGGAGTATACAAGCTAGTTGTTTTGTTTCTAGCCTTAGCTATCTGACATGTTCTGCATTGTGCAACTATCCTAGTAACATCCCTTTTCAGAGAAGGCCAATAAAACCTATCTTCAAGCAATGCAATAGTTTTATCCCTCCCAAAATGTCCAAATTTGGGTCCAATTCGCATGCATCTCCCAAATTAATAAATCCCTAAATGATGTCCGAGGTACGCACAATTTAGTCACTTTAAACAAATACCCATTTTCAACAAGGAAGTCCAGATACTCTTGACGGTTACCATTACTAACCTCATTATAAATAATACCAAAGTCAGGACATGCATAATACTCATTTTTCAATCTATCAAACCCAATGACATGAGCACTCATAATGGATGAAGTGTAATGGGGCGACCGACTATGCATACCTACCAAATCCTCTCTCTCAAACTCGCATTTTAAAATATGCAAATTCCTTTCAGGAAGTTTAGAGATGTCACGCTTAATTAAATGCAAACTTTAGGCTTAGCGTGTCTCAAAATAATGTTCTCGCCTTGTACTTAAAGGAATAAATGTTATCTTTACCAAAATTGGTAACATTAAGATCATAGCCAAGGGGCGCCTAAAAGAACATGGGCAACATCCATGGGTAGCACCTCACAATAGATTTCATTCTTATAAACCCCCATTTGAATAGAGACTAGACACCTTTGAGTGACAGGCAAAGTGTGGTCATTCACCCAAGCTACTCAAAAATGGATTTGGATGTGGTTCTACTTTCAAGTTTAACAATTTAACAGCATCCTTAGAAACCACATTCATTGAACTACCCCCATCAATCACTAACTTACATTTCTTATCTCCACTTTGTATGACTGTGTGAAAAATACTAGTGCGCTTCCAATGATCATTATCTATAGTTGTGGATAGCACACTTCGAACCACACTAACACATGCATCTTCATCACAACTTTCATGAAGATCATCTTCATCACCATAATAATCTAAAGGATCAATAATTTGGTCTTCCTCATTCTCCAAAATACTTTGTTCAACATTTAATGCCAATGCACGTTGAGGACAATGAGACGCAATATGACCCTTATGATGACACTTATGACAAACAATCGATGAGTTACTAAATTCTGCATCAATAGAGTACAACAGAAGAGAGCACGTAAAAATAGACTCTTGTTCATCAAGTATAGCTATATTACCGCTTGATGACATGGATTCGACTCGATCCGACTATGTGTGCAAGAGGAGGGCCCATCGAACTTCCTCGACTTCTAAGGCTTTTGCATGCAATCCTCTATAGTGTGTGGAGCATGCACCCAACTATCTCTTGAATGCCGAACCTAAGACCATTAACAAAAGCGAAAAGCAGACAAAGAAATTGGTCCTCAAAGATGGAACTCACTACACCTAAGTCTAACTTCCTCAAATTTAGCGTAATATTCAAATACACTAAGAGTCATTTGTTTTAGATTAATCATGGTGAAAACAATCGTTCTTATATGATGGAGGAATGTACTTTTCTTTGCAACTTTGCTTTCATAATGTACCATTGTGACGGGTGGTTCACCTAGACGGAAGCATGTCTTCAGAACACATCACAATACATCTTAGCCGACCGTTAATTTCATTTTAGCAAACCGAACCTGCTTCACTATCAATCATTTCATACCAATCAAAATATTCTCAATAGCAACTAACCAATCGTAGAAAACATTCGATCCATTCTACCATCAAATCTGTGAGCATTAACCTTAACTTTTTCAGGATGTCCCTTCAGGTCGTTTAACCTCGTCTATCCTGGACATCTCTACCCCAAACACCATTAACTCCTAGGATGGTATCGCTGAGGAGCGGTCTTCTCTCACCGGATTCGTGGGTAAGTTCGCTTGGTGGTTGGTAATCTAACGGAAAGTTGATGATTACAGTTGAAAAATTGATCACCTAAGTTAACCCGAGGGTCTCCCCTGCCAGGTAACCTTGGTGAGGTCGTAGTAATTGAATGACTACCCAAGTCTATTTTACCCAAATTTTCATGCAAACCATTTACGACCATCGATTGATGTGAACCTTGTATGACTTAACCCCAAAGGTGTGGTGACCACGTGTTTCCTAACAAATTTCATCGATTAAGGTCACCTATCTCATGTTTACCTGCATGTTTTAAAGCAAGTCCATTTTTTTATTTATCAGATGAGTTCATACTGAGGGCAGATCGACGCTGAAATAATTGACCAATACATTGAATTTAAATTACCACCGACGCAGCGGATTCAATCAAATTGTGCTGTTGGCATCATGATGACGGTAATACAAACTAATTATCATTTAGATCTCGAGATAAGGTCAGAGCCTAAGTCAAAATTATTGAGTCTCTTAATTGACTATCGGTTAGAAGCAAGGCAAGATGCAACAATATCACTTTCGGCCGACACGAGATAGAATCTAAAATTCCACCGAAAAGAAATTTATAAACTATATGTTAATGCAACAAACACAAATCTAAAATGTAATGTGATTATATATCACTTAGTGCACGAAGTCACTAAAACAAGTTTTTATTTTTTTTTATTTTTTAAATACTTTATGCCTCAACAAAGAAATTGAAACCCAAAAGAATCAACAAAGATATACTTAACACACAAATATTAACCTAGTTTTCAAAGTAAAAGAAAATATAATTCCATGAAGAACTTTTTAGATGTCATAATTCTTAACGAGGTTGCAAGCTTAAAACAAAGTCATGGTGCAAGGATGAAGGCAAGCAATGATAGATCGTGAGCAAAGGCTAGATATCCAGCTTAAATAGAAGGTAGCAACCCGCAGTGAGAGGAATAGAAACTAAAATGCAGGAAACGACGCCAGAACAACAAATGCATCATGTCTTCTATCAATTCATCAACTTAGTATATAATACATATATACTGGGCTTGTGGTGATATCAGACGACAAAAGTGTGAGACCCAAAAGAAAATCGATTAAAGAAGCCTCTTTGCAAACTTCTTCCTTGTAAAAATTTCATTGTTAAATTCCTCGATGCAATTTAACTAGTGTCAATTCAGTAGCTAATCCTCTCCGCCTTTTGTCTCGCGGTTTCAATCAAAAAATAAAATTGCAGAAGTCATTCTCATGGATCTCATGGGGATTGGCGTAAATCGAAAAGGGTTGATTTCCGTTCCGAAAATTTCCGGGTGGAGTCTTGCGGTGTCATTACTTACGCCTCCGATCTTGGTTTCTTGACTTAGGCACGCATTCGTGGGGAATTTAAAAGTAGAGAAAAAGAAAACTTTCGGGGACCTCGCAATAACGGCAAAGAATCTACCGATTGACTTATAGTCCGAGGAAAGAATAATGGGTTAGTGAATTTTGCGATACAGAAAGATCAGACATTAAAACTAAACAAATAAGAAGTTCTGTTCTCGGATCAAGAACTTGAAATAAATAAAATAACTCGATTCGATCAAGTTTGCCTCGATACCAAATCACAATATTACGGTTAATGAAAAGAACGAATAAAAGAAACGAATCTAAATTCCTCAATTTTTCAATATTAATCAAGTCTACTAAAAACATAACATACGCTATTTATAAAAGACAACAAAAAATCCTAACGATAATCCCAAAATCATAATGATAAAATCCAAAAAATACTAATAGATAAATCCAAAATAAAATAAAATAAATAATTAATAATAATAAAATTCATCATCGACTTCGCTCTATCTCGCTTGAAACTAAATGCATGAGCTTCATTTACGCCCCATCACTAACATATCAAATAACCTAAAAATAAGACATTAATTGCTAATGATGATAATATTTAAAAATTCATTCAAATTAAAAGAATAACTAACAAACTAATAAACAGGACATTAAAATAATTATCCAAAAGTATAAAAAAATACTAATTAAGTTTTCTCGACTTATCATTTACCACCCATAAACTTCGAAGAGTTGTAGGATTTGCTGGTTCGTCAAGATTCGCAGTATATAACATAGATTTCGGATTCGGACAGCTACGAAAGGGAGAGTTCATATCAATTATTAGTAGTCACTCTTTATTTTCATTGAGTAGACAGCATCTAACAAGAGGTATCTCTTGTCTGTCAATGATGAAGGTAATTTGGCCGAAAGAAAGAAGTCTCTCAAACATTCCATTTTTGTGGTTCGTAATGTATATGGCATTAATGCTGTGGCGTGACACCCGCGATGACGCGTTTCACGCACATTTAATCGCAAGTAATATCTGGTCAATCCAACCGGCTACGAATAATAAACGTATCAACATTCACTAATCCAAACCCAACTTATTTATTATTCGTTATGCTAGATCAACACCTAATACGATCCATTTAATTTCCATTATTTAAATAATAAGCACTATAATTAATCATCTACGTTAACACAAATAACCTATTAACTTTTAACACGTTTATTAATTTTATTATTTAAAATAATATGAATTATAATTAATAATTCATATTTAACACAAATAACCTATTAAATAGGTTAATTAATTGATATAATAATTAAACGAGTTAATTCGGATCAAATTGCATAAGGTGTTCAATACCGAATATGATTCATTTATTGCAAACGCTGCTCGACACAATACGATCACGACTCAAACACGATTATACTCAATCCAATTCGCAAACTCGTTAAATTCAGACGTATTCACCTATCGCACAAATACATCAATCTCAAGCACAATCAGTCTCGACATAATTGACGCCCTAAGTATCACTTATTTGGCGGAATTATTTGCCATTTCGCTGACGAATCGAAATTTGAACACGTCACTGACATATTATATTATACCTGAATAGGTCACAATGATTCGCAGAGCGGTTGTCCGGTCATCACGAACTAATTCGAGAATAGCTTACAGAGTGGAATAATGATCGCATATTTGAGAATGATTCATAGATGGCACGACATAAGGGGCACCATTTTTAGACTGTCCCAGCAAGGGAAAATTTACTGTATAAATGGATGACGGTCCGACCTTTTAACCAATAATTCTATTTGGCCTTCAACAACCATTCAGAAAATAGGGAAATTTGTATTTCACGAGAATATTTACAAAGAATGTAAAATATATAACTAAAGTAAGAAGTTTCATAGAAAATAACTATTTTTAGGTATGGTAGTATCTATAGTTGGTACTTAACCATTATAATAGTACTTAAGACATTAAGATAGTAATTTATAGTTTTATTAACTAAACATACTTTTTTATGAAATTATATTGAAATATATATTTTACATTCTTTATATCTTTTTGTAATTATTTCAAAATCAATTGGCTGAAATAAAGTTTTCTCACAAAATATCTTATGTAAGTTCTTTTCAATTTAACTTTGATCATTTTTTAATAAAGAACTTTAAATAATAAGATTGGAGGGAAAGAAAAATATTTTTAATTAATTGCTTAAAAATTATTTTTCTTTCAAAGAATAAAAAATATCTATGAAAATTTTAAATTTGAGTTTTCAATCCTTATTAAAGAGAGTGATTTAAGCATGGTTAAATAAGGAGATTTAAAAAGGTAGTTGGTAGAATATTCAAAGTTTAAAAATATAGGACATCCAAGAACCCAAATTCGAGTCTTGGGATAATTTACTATATTGTAATAAAATGTTTAATTATAAAAAAAGTAAGAAGATTTAAAAAATCACATACGAACTTTTTAAGTAACCTCAAGCATTTTTAAATGAGGAGAATTAAGTAATAAGAGTGCGAAGAAAGAAAAAATATGCTTAATTAATTTTTTAAAAATATTATTGTTTCAAAGTACATAATATAATTTGGGAAAAACAAGGATTTTGTTTTTTGATAGTTTACTTATAATGATTTAAGAATGGGATTTTGATACTACACATCAAATGCATAACATCATCTTTTGATATGTGTTTTAAAAGAATTTCTATGAAACTACTTTAATATATTATTTAAAGAACTTCTAAAAACAAAGATTCTCATAGTTTTTTTGTTTTTTTTTTTTAAAGTAGATTCCTCATAGTTAGAACTTAGGATTGAAAATTGCTCTATTTGAATAAACATATTATACAATATCTTAAGTCATATGAGTTTCAAACATTTTTGTAAAAATTCAAACAATAAGAGATTTTGTAAATTACAAAAAACGTGAAAACTACTTATCTTCTTTGTACCCATACTAATTTTTAAAATATTTTTAGATTTTCTTTTGATAGTAAACATGTCGTTACAAATTAATAAATTGTTTTCATTGGGACTGAAATCGGGATTCCTCATTTTCCTATGCTTATATTTTTAAAATATTGAATGCTTTATCACATAAATTAGGTATGATGAGCATTTTTAGATTTTTAAATATAGGTTATGTATAAAGATATATGTTTTTATTGTCACCAATCTAATGACCCTAATTAACTTCTGTGAATAGCTTTGAGTTTCAAATCGAACCAATTAACTAAAGAGTGTGATTGATTTGAATCCGAACACTTTATGGCTTTTGGTGATCAAACAGTGCATTAACCTCCATTATTGCACTACATGACATTAATACACTATCCGACAAGTACTAATAGCTCCATTATCACTGTGTGTTTTCCTGAATTATTTTGTTTTTGGAGTTGAATAAATATTTTGAACAACTATGTTAATGTATTGTTTGGTGGATAGTGAATAACCACTCCATTATTGCATTGTATGACACATTAATATTAATTATCCGACAAGTATCAATAGCCTATTATTTTTATTTTATGCTTTCCATGGTGTTAGGTCACCATATCTAAATTGTTTGGTTGGGAGAAAATATTGCATTATTGGATGACTGTTGCCATTTGATGGCCTCATCTAATCCCAATAGCAATTCTAGGAAAAATATCATGATGCTTTTTTTTTTTAGAAATATTTTGTTAAAAGATATCAAATAATTAAATTTAATTATTTTCATTTTTTTTAAAGATATTATCAGTAAAAATGCCATGATGTTAAAAAAGAAATGCCCTTCCATATTTTTTCTTGATAAATAACTCATTATAAATAAAAATATATCATTTATCTTTTAGGTATTTACACGTGACCTATAATTTTATTAAAAACAATTCATTATTAAAAAATACATTTTCTCTCAATTTAATATAATAATCATACCCAAAACAAGGCTAATAAGAAAAATAATTATAACCATTGTTAATATAATAAAAATCTGATGTACCATTAAATTTTCAAATTCATATTTCAAGTGGTCTTTTAATCAAATCATCCTTCTTTTTAATTAACTTCAATGATTTTAAATCAAAGAAATTTAGGCCCTGCTGTTATGAATTTTCTCTCGCTTTCTCTCGTATTCAAACTTTTCAAACAATAAAACGCGTTAGCTAATAGAACACATTAAAATACCTTCAAAACAGTTAAAAAATGAATTCACTCATTTTCAACATTTTATGGCAACCGAAACAAGCCAGGTCGCTTTCCCGTTTTCAATTAAATCGAAACACCTGACTTATGGGATTGGGATAAAATGAGCACGGATTCTTCTTTTCTTCTTTTTATTCCCCTTTCGTCTTCCACTTCGATTTTCTTCTCATCAATTTCATTTAAACACTGATTATGAATAAGAATACGCATTTTAAACATTACTTTACGTTTTCATTAACTTCATTTCAAGAAAATGGTTTTACAAAACGAATTTTCTTATTATTTATTTCAATCAAATTCAAGCACAAACGATTTTAAAAACGAAAACTAAAGATTATTTGTCAAAATTTTCATATTCCTCGAATTTTGGATGGAATCAAAATTCTCGCGAACTAAATGGCCCAAATAACAATAGTGAAAGGAAAGAAAAATAGAAAATATATCTATAAATAGAAAATCATTCCTTTCAGTATTTTTTCCCCTTATTAATCAAACTTATCCTTATCCTTATCCTTCTAAGAGCAAGAAAAGAAACCCATCATTTTTCCTAATTGATTTTCGATAAGCTTTATCTTCCATTCAAGGATTCTTCACTTCACAATTTATATAGAATTGAACTGAAAAATAGAAAATAATGATGTGGGAAACTGCACACAATAACAACCGATTAATGAGCAAAAAGGTAGCACAATTAAATTCCCTTTACTTGCAAGAACTTATGAGGAGGGCCACAAAAATATACAAAAACGTAATCACTAAGACACAAAGAGACACAATTTGTTTAACGAAACCCCTTAAAGTAAGTAGAAACCACGGGTCGCCCAAACCAAAGAAATAGCTCCACTATGATCAAGAATTTAGGGGCAAGAGAGTTTCAGCCAAGTGTACCAAAATGTGCTATAGCCAACAATCTAGAATCAAACACCAATGCTTCCAATGCAAAATAAGAAGAAAAAAGAAATACCCCAAAAGCAGAATATAAACTACGAAGCACTTATCTCCCTGCTCAGATATCGTATCGACGATCCAACCGTACAGAATGAAGTATCACGTTTTCCGAACCTGCTGTCCAAAAATCAGCCCGATCCAACGGTGAACGAATCTGCAGTTGTAATCTGAAAACGATGCTCACGTGATGCGAAATCACATAGCTTTTCTTTTCCTTCTCTCTCTTGCCGCTATATTTCTCACAAAATGAAGACTCTCAGGCTCCCATCTGACCCCTCCTCCACTTAAATAAGTGAGACAAGTGGCCCTCACACACAAGCTGGGCTTTACTCCACATAGGTATGGAGCCCAAACCCAACAACCTCCCTCACAACTATGTGGAGATGACCGCCAAACCCGCATCTCAAGCAACAAACTCAAACTTCCCTCTTGGTAATGCCTTAGTCATCATATCAAGACCATTATCATCAGTATGAATTTGTAGCCACTCTAACAACTTAGCATCCAAAGCATCCTCGTATCCAATGATACCCCATGTCAATGTGTGCTTAGACCTGAATGAAAGGTCGAAGTTCCACAAGATAAATAAAGACTCGACTATCCACAAACAAGAGATATTTCATCTTGGAACAACACCTCAAGCTCCCGCAAGAATTTCTTCACCTATAGCAACCTTGCATGCTTCTCGTAATGGCACACTCCCGCCTCTCAGAAGAGACAAAGCCAGACACCTTCGCAACCTAGGACTGCCAAGTCACAAACTCTCCTCGCAGAATTAATCATATAAATTCGCCGACTTCCCGAATCAATGTCTCCAATATCTCAGTCTGCTGAGTATCCCACCATAGTAGGTTTATCATCACCAAAACAAAGCATCATATTAATGCACTCAAGATACCTCAAAAATCCATTTTACAGATTTCCAATGTTTCTAATTGGCTCGACAAAATCACTCGACCATACCAACAAAGATGTGTTATATCCGGTCTTCAGGCACACCATCAGATACATCAAACTTCCCACCGCAGATGCATAAGGAACCCGTTGTATATAATTTCTCATCTTCATTTGATGGATCTTTGTTTAACTCGCCTTAAAACGAAGAGGCAAGAGGAGTGCTACCACCTCGTCTTCCTTTCCATGTGAATCTCCGCAACACTCTTTAATGTAGCGTTCTCGTGACAAACCACAACTTTTTCTCCTTTCTCACACTGATGATTCTATACCAAGAATCGCTTAGCAAATTCCATGTCCTTCATGGAAAATGACTTTCCCAATCGCTTCCTTTAACCCGTCAATCATGGAAACATTTTCCCAACAATAAGCAGCGTCATCAACATATACAACAGGATAATGAAGTCATCATTAGAAAATTTTCTCGATTAAAGACACAATGGTCGGAAGGTCTCTATGTAGCCAAGCCATACAGACTCAAACTTCAGACCACCGCCTTGGAGCTTGCTTCAAACCATATAGGCTCTTTCTAAGCCTACACACATAGTCTTCCTTCCCTTCAACATGAAACCCATAAGGTTGCTTCTCTTATATAGATTCTTCCAAATCACCATGAAGAAAAGCTAGCCACATCCATTTGCTCTTACCTCCAAATCAAGAGTAGCGTACCTAAACTCAATACGCTCTAATGGATGACATTTTTACCATTGTGAGAGAAAATCTTTACTAAAACTCAACACCTCCTTCGACTAAAGCCCTTCACCACTAATCTAATCCGGCTTTATACCTCAAGCATACTGCTACTTCATGCTTCACTCTATAGATCCACCTCGTTATCCAAGTGCCCTTACCTTTGTGCAACTCTTCACTAACTGTACAGGATTATCATGTAAATGATTTCTATCTCATCCTCTTTCATTGCATCCAACCACTTTTCTTTTCTTCACTTCCACGGCCTCGTAAAGCACTCGTGTTCTTCATCATCCTGTTAATCACATACTCATCGATAATACTTCTGGTTGTCTCCCGCTGACTCCGAGTCGAACTTGAGGTGGTTCGCAACATCACCCGATTTTCATCCAGACATGTCATGCTCCTCTTCATCATCATCAACGTGAACATCTACTCATATGTGTCACATCACCAACATCATTCCTACACGCATCGATTCTCAATAGGCTACCGAACGTGTTCAAAATCACCACGCCATCATTCTTCCTGCCAGAGACTTCCATCTTATCAATGTCTTCACTTATTTTATCTCCATGAATTTCACATCACGCTTCTAACAAAGCTTCTTCTCAATAGGATCATAGAACCCTCAGAATCCAAATTCATCCTCACCATAGCCAATGAATATGCATCAGCCTCGAATTTCAGCATCCAATCCTGATTCATCCTTGGAACATGCACAAAACTCTTGCAACCAAAACCCTTAAGTGATCATATCACATTCTTGCCAAACCAAATTTTGCTCGCACTCACTATTCAAAGCAACAAAGCAGATTCAAGATTGATCATTGCACCATTGCATGTTACCTCACCCTGTATAAGCCAGTAACTTAGCTTCGAGAGCATACACTTCACTCTCTCTCAATCACTGTCCCGTTTCCATCCTCTCTCGCTAAACCATTCAAATTGGAGCAGTTTTAGAGGAGTCTTCTCATAAAGTAAATGCCAGCGCTACAAGATATCAAAAGGTCCACAATACTCACTACCATTGTCATGATTTGATTATCACCTGCCCCGACCGCCTCCCTAACCGAGGCATGAAATCCTTGAACTTTTCCAACACTGGTTCACTTCAAAGCATAGACCCAAAGTTTTCCTGAATAATCATCAATAACAACAAAAATAAAGTGTTCACTAAAGGATTTCACCTTCTAAAGGGCCACAAACATCTGAATGCACCAATTCAAGCAAGTCGATTTTCTCGAGAGGATGTTTCAAGGATACTGGTTTGCTTACCAATCATGCAATGAGAACATTTCTCCAAATCTACATTCTTCAAACCCTAAGCATGTCCTTCTTTGCTAGACACCCAACCCCTTCTCACTCGGGAGTGCGACTGCCTCGTACACAAAGTGAAGCCTCTATATCCATAGCATTCACACTGTCACTAGCAACCAAAGCTTTTGTCCAATACAACTTCAACTCTTCGCCTTTTGCCACAACTAAGTTATCACCTTTGTGAGCTTCACTTTCCGTAATCCGAAAGTGGTTATCAAGTAACTAGCATCATCAAGTACACGACAGAGATCAAATTAAAGCTGACATCCGGGAGTATGTTCACTCTCTAAAAGAGCAATCGTATTCCCATGTTGGTTTGCAAACGTATATCACCAACCCTAATAACTCCTGATTATCGCCCATCATTACCCATCTTTCAAACTCCAAATCACCCGGAGTGTAAGATGTGAAGAACTCCTTCCCCGGTGTAACATGCAAAGCAGCACCACTATCAATTAACCACATGCTCTACCGATACAAAATTAAGCAATTAGGTCATGGAGAATAACAAGATCATCACCTTAGTTAGTCACAATAATCACGATCATCATGATCCTTCTTTCTCGCTTACCCTTGGTTTTTACTTCCTTTCTTCCATAGAAAACAGCCTTGGATGTGCCCTCATTTTGTGACAATACCTATGACTAATATTCTCAGACCGAGATCCTGACTCAAGCCCCGCTCTTGTCTCTACCACCTTCAACTCCTTACCCCCCTTTTCAAGAATAAGCACCTCCGAATGAGTAGAAATACCTTGCGCCTTCCTTCTCATCTCTCTTCATTAAGAGCAGACCGGTCTTTTACATTTGCAAGGAACAATGCCATCAGCAAGACTAATCATGGAAACTCGAAATGTCTCCCACGAATCGTAGAGTTATTAATAGAAATAGTCCCAACACATCATCATCAAATCCTGACATCCGCAACATAATCAATCGATCACAACGCCTGAATTCACCAAGTGTCAAGAGAACGGAGCCCATCTTTGTACTTCAATTCAACAAATTCTTCAACAACATAATTTGCTGCCTCCCTCGATTTAAGCATACATGACCTGTTTCGCTACATAGTTCTTGCAGATGTGTCTCAAGGAGCACAGATTATAAATAGGCTCATCTACAAAGTGCCTGATAAAACCGCATACGCGCTCATGCTCAAAACCCCACTCTTCATCAGACATGGACTCCGGCTTCTGTGCGCCAAAGACAGGAATATGCATATTCTTCACAAATAGCAAGTCCTTCATCTTACCCTTCCAATAGTGATAGCGTTTGCTCCATTCAAAGATAACATATTTTCATATGTGCCTCCATCTTTCAAGCGAAAAACAACCACTAACAACTCGCTCGATACCACCTGCCAGGGAAACCTACAACACACAACAACCAATAACAGAAAAAAAGGTAGCACAATTAAATTCCCTTTACTTGTGGTAAGAACTGCGAGGATTAACAAAAAAATATAGCGCAAAAAACGTAAACTCAATAAAGACACAGTTATATTGACAACTGGTTAACGTAAAAACCTTAAAGTATAAAACCACTTCGTCAGTCTGCACTGTTAAATAAATTCCAATTACGATCAATAGTATAAGAGAAGTTTCCAATAAGTGCACCAAAATAAAGCAGCCAACAATCTAGAATCAAACACCACTGTCAACGCAAAATAAGAAGAAAAAGAAACACCTAAAGCGTATAAACTACGGCTAATTTATCTCCCCGGGCTTCAGATATCGACGACGATCCAACCGTGCTGCACGAAGTATCACGTCGAACCCGCTGTCCAAAACCGCCCGATCCAACGGTGAACGACCGCAGCTGTAATCAAAAACGATGCCTCTATGGACGCGCGAAATCACATGCGCTTCTCTTCTCTCACGCTATATTTCTCACAAAATGAGCATCTCACGGCTTAATCAATTTCCTCTCCACTTAAATGCCGGCATGCCGTCACAACGCCGCTTTTGACCACATGCGGCGGTACCAAAACCCAACAAATACATCTATAAATAGAAAATAATTCCTTTCAGTATTTTTTCCGCTTATTAATCAAACTTATCCTTATCCTTATCCTTATCCTTAATTTTCTAAGAGAGCAAGAAAAGAAACCCATCATTTTTCCTAATTGATTTTCGATAAGCTTTATCTTCCATTCAAGGATTCTTCACTTCACAATTTATATAGAATTGAACGGATGTGAATACTATGATCTTTTTATCTTTGCTCATATGGCCTCATCTAGTGAGATGGTGCATGCTAGAAGAATGCAGAATATCTCCACTTCCCCGTACAGTAGCAGGTGAGAAGACTCTTCCACCACCTCTTTGATCTTCTATGGCTACATTTCCATCATCATGTTCAAACCCTCTTCTTTTACAAATTCCCTCATTCCAAGACCCACTTCATAGAAACCACCATCCCTTCCCTTACACACTCCCTATCCCTAACTCTTAAATACTTCTATCCCTTTTCTGGAAATTTACTATTTCCTCCAAATCTTAAAGAGCCTGAATTTCATTATGAGGAAGGTGATTCAGTTTCACTCACCTTTGCCGAGTCTAATACCGATTTTGATTACCTTGTCAAAAAAACCATCCACGAGAAGTAGCCCTTTCATCCTCTTATACCCAATTTGCCACCGGTATGTGTAAAAGGTAACACGCTCATATCACCTGTCTTTGCTATTCAAATAACGGTTTTTCCTAACACCGGGATTTCTTTTGGGTTCACCACTGACCATGTTGTGGCAGATGGCAACACTATAATTAGATTCATTAAGTTGTGGGCTACTATAAATAAATTTCAAAGAGAGCCCTTGATATTGGAGGAAGCAATATTCATGCCGTTCTATGATAGGACCATGGTGAAAGACGCCAACAAGGTAGGCTCACTTTTGGCAAATACAGCCAGAAAATTAAATTTCCAGCGACATCGACCATTGCCCCCACCAGCAAACTTCTTGGCTACATTTTCACTGAGTCAAACCGATCTTCAACGGCTAAAAAAAAGGGTTATGGTTCGATGTCCAACGTTGTCACATGTCTCAAGTTTTACGGTAACATGTGCTTACACCTGGGTTTGCATTGTTAAAGCACGTGCCTGGATTGGTGAGGAAGTGAGTGAAAATGAAGTCGATCACTTCGGTTTTCCGATCGACGTTCGAGCCCACTTAGACCCACCACTACCCGAAAACTATTTTGGCAACTGTTTGGTTATATGTCTTGTAACTGCAAAGAGTATGGAATTAATAGGAGAAGATAGTTTTATAATGGCAGCTAATCTTATAGGGGAAGCAATTAAAGGAAAACTAGGAAACAAGAAAGAAATTTTGGAAGGTTTTGAGAAATCAATCACGATGTTATCATCCATAAACATGGAGAGAGCGGTAGGAGTTGCTGGTTCCCTGGTTGTCAAAAAGATAAGCAGACATAGATTTTGGATTTGGACAACTACAAAAGAGAGAGGTCATATTCATAGGTGAAGCAAGATCCATATCACTTCATGAAGTCAAAGATAAGAAAGGCGATATTGAAATTGGTTTGTCACTTCCCAATATTAAAATGGATGCTTTTGCCTCTATCTTTACCACTGGCCTCGTGATGTGTGATTAAAGGAAACCATGTCCCTTGAAGAATTTGAAATATATTTGTTCTGAAACAGTCAAACCTGGCAGTTATTTTCTCTTTAATCTGTAATCATTTTAGTTTTTGCTTATATTAACAGTAATATTCAATTTATTGTTAGTAACTCTCTATTTTCAACAAGCAGACAGATATCTCGTCTGTCAATGATGTGAACAGATTTTATTTTTTGAAAGCTAATCCCTTTGTATAATGTAATAAATTGTATCAATTGAGACTCCAACCTACCTTCCCATGCCATGCCTTTTAAACATAAACATCTGTAATCATTTCTAAGTCGAGTGTATAAAAAATAGAACAAAAGATTCTAAATCTTTCATCTTACAGAAAGATCTAGAGCAGGAAAACATACTAAGGCCTGTTTTGTGAACCGTTTTTAGAAAAACTATCGTTTGCTTTTAAAAACAATGGCATTGCCATGGAACGTGTTAACACATTCGATTATCATTTTATTTTGGCTTAAAAATAAAAAAACAAAAAAAACACTAAAATTAGAGAACAAAAAATTTTAATTAATAAATTATATCAAATATTAACTTGTTTGAATAAATTGTGATAGAGGAATGGTTTCGCTTCTAGCTTTGAGTATAGCTATTATGAGAATGTTATTCATAAAATTAATTATGTTCACCTTATTAACGTTCAACAAGATATTATTTCAAAAGCTTTCTTAAGAATTACTTACTGATGAGCATTGTAGGGAATAAAATTTTAATTTGTACAAAAACTAGAATATTTTTTAAATGAGGAGTTGTCGAAGCACTTTCCTTTCTTCAATTCCAATTCTAATTATTTTTAAATAAGTACACTAAAATCTAATTTTCAAATTAAATTTGAGATAGATAATGAAGAACCTTCGTAATCCCACACTTTTATTAAGAGCTGGTTATAACAACGTTTTTAAAATCTGACCACGACTTAACTCCAAAAATTATCGATCCAATACCACTAATGACACTACGAACCGCAATAATGTCGACGTTATAAATATATTATTTAAAATTTAAAATATATAATTAATAATATTTAAGATATTATTTATTCCTTTTTATATAAATAAAGTATTTTAAAATTTATTTTAAAAATATGTATAATGTTTAAATAATATGAAAATATATTAAAATGGAATTTATTTATATAAATATATATTTAATTAAGGATAATATATAATTTTTTTAACATCTAAAATAATCACAATGGACGAACAGTGGTAGAATAGTTGATTTTTTTTAGTTATAAATCTTTTAACCCAGATGGTTTTTAACCCTAAGCAAAACAACGTCATTTTGATATAAAAAGCATCAAAACAACGCCGCTTAAAATCAGTGGACGCGCGAACGAACCGCCGGCTTTCGGAAGAATCGGCCGGCTCGATCACGGCTCAACACCCATCGCGCTCGATCACAAATAACAGACGAACCATATGGATTCATTGGCCGACGACGACGGACGGTCCTATCCAATCTTCAAAACATCAAGAGAACGCACTCGAATCACATACAATGAAAATCATAATTAAGATTGAACAAGGTGTGTGACAAACTAGTGTCATCATTATTAGGGTTTATTAACCTCTTGCATTGGACCTTTCAAGTTATTTTAGTTGCGATAAATCTACGGATGGACACAATTAAATGCCAGAGAAGAGAGATGAACACCGACATATGTGTTTTGATTTGGTGGGAGGTGAGTGGTCCAAACCCTATATTTTTAGGGTTTCTTATTTCTCAAGCAACTTTAGGGTTGCTTATCAAATAATTAATTAATGAGGTCTGTTGCTAATTAGCTAGCTTATGGACCCAATGACCCATTATCATTTTTAGCTCTTGATTAATGACTTAAATTATTTTTAGAGCATTAATCCCAATAAAGACATGCTATTAATGTATTATATTTATGGATAATGAAACCAATTACTATTTGTTTTATTCTTTGGGATAGCATTTCAGGATTGTAGATACTCCAATAAGACTTGCGACATGATCACAGATTAAAATTGTACTATTTCATCAGTTATGAATAACATGAAGTAATTGTATCAGGGTTACATGGTTCACAATAACGGTTACCAACTTTATACCTTGTAGTTGGAAGAAGATATTGCATTATTGGATGACCGTCACCAATTGTTAACCCCTTACCTACAATTCTATTTAGCCTTCGACAGCCAATCTAAAAAAATACCTATAGTGGGTTCTCCATGGCCTTCAGTCACCATTCCAAAAAAAAGAAAAAAGTTTTTTAATTAATCTCAACCATCGATAATATATTTAATAATATAATGGAAAATCATATTCGACCAATAGTTAACATAATATTATAACGTTATAAATATTAATAATGTATTGCCAAAATAATAATAATAATAATAATAATATACTAATAATAATATTAAGATTAGTTAAAATAAAGAAACATACGTTTAGTAATCATTTAAAAAAAATTATTATTATTTCAAAGAACACAAAATAATTAGAGGTAAATAAATTCTTAGACTCAACTACAATATAATAAATTACCAACTCTTGACACCCTCCTTCACGTCGGATCTCATACCTATATGTAGAGAGTCAAAGGGATTCAAATATTTGATGGCTGGAGATGAATTAATATTTTGAATTGAGTCTACCACATTATATCATATCCAGAATGGAATCAAAATCTGAAGATATTCATGAGACTTGTTTGTTGTCTTATGTATGCCAAACAATCCTTGGAAAAAGCTAATAGAAATGACAAAAAAATGGAAAAGAAAAAATTCCAGACATTTCCTCTGCAGACTGTGATTGATAGATGACATCTCCCTAGGCTGGATCTAATTGTCTACAATATTTAGCCTCTTCAACAACTATTCTAGAAAAAAAAAAATGAAACTACTGCTGTTCGGTTCTTTTAATTAACTGATCATTTTTATAATAAAGAACCTTATCTAGAATTGAACGGACGTGAATAATAAAATACTCACAGATTTACCATGTTAGGTCCCCATCAGATTAAAATAAATAAAAATGAAATGCTCACTTTGGAGGAAAACTAATCATATGAATTTTTTTTCCTAATTTTTGTTAGCTTCCAAAGAATTTAAATATAAAAAAATAATAACAACCGCTAAATCACCAATATAAAAAATAGGTCACTTAATAAATAAATCAATCACATATCAAATAACCTAAAAAATAAGATATTAAGTTAATGATGATATAATATTTAAAAATTATTCAAATTAAAGAATAATCTAAATAAAAGTAATAAACAGGACATTAAAATAATTATCCAAAGTAAAAAAAAAATACTAATTAAGTTTTCGATCTATCAATATTTACTATCCATAAACTTGGGAAAAGTTGTAGGATTTGTTGGTTCGTCAAGATTCGCAGTATATGACATAGATTTCGGATTCGGACAAATACTACAAAGGAAGAGTCTTATATCAATTATTGGTCACTCTTATTTTCATTGAGTAGACGGCATCTAACAAGAGGTATTCTTTAATCTGTCAATGATGAAGGTAATTTGGCCGAAAGAAAGAAAGTCTCAAATCTCTCCATTTTTGTGGTTATTATATTATATTATAACTGAATTGTGTCAAAATCAAAAGATATTCATAAAAGATATTATATTATATTATGTTCGTTCTATCATTTATGCATGCCAAGTTGCCAACTAATCCTTGAGAACAGCTAATAGAAAAAAGACAAAATTATCTAAGATATTTCTCTGGAGAATGTGATTGATAGATAACACGACATAAGGGCCACCATTTTTAGACTGTCCCAGCATGGGAAAATCTAAAATTCTACTGCATTAATGGATGACGGTCCGACCTTTTAACCAATAATTCTATTTGGCCTTCAACAACCATTCAGAAAATAGAGAAATTTTTGGTTTCACCTATTTGAGAATATTTGCACAGAATGTAAAACGAATGACTAGTAAAATGTTTCATGTAAAAATAACTATTTTTACGTATGATAGTATCTATAAATATTTTAATAAATTATGTATATTATTTTAGCATTGACTATTATTATAGTAGCAGATATTAAGATAAGATTATATTTCATTATTCAAAAATAATATTTTTTACAATCATATCAAATATATTTTTTACATTATTTATATCTTTTAATTGAAAGAAAAGTTTTCTCATAAAATATTCATGTAAGTTCTTTCAATTTAACTTCGATCATTTTAATAAAGAACTTTAAATAATAAGATTGGAGGGAAAGAAAAATATGTTTAATTAATTTCTTAAAAATTATTTTTCTTTCAAAGAATAAAACATATCTCTGAAAATTTTAAATTTGAGTTTTCAACCCTTATTAAAGAGAGTGATTTAAGCATGGTTAAATAAGGAGATTTAAAAGTGTAGTTATGAAATATCTAAAGTTTAAAATATAAGACATCAAAAAAGCTTATTCAAGGCTCGAGTCTTAATAAAAATAATTATTATATTATTATAAAATATTTAATTATAAAAATGTAAGAAGATTTAAAAAATCACATACGAACTTCTTTTTTAATTAACTCTCAAATCCATTTTTAATAAGTGAGGATTTAAAATAATAAGAGTGCGAAGAAAGAAAAATATACTTAATTAATTTTTAAAAAATATTATTGTTTCAAAGGTTACAATATAATTTGGGAAAAACAAATTCATATACTTGGATTTTGTTTTTGAGGTTCACTATACTTGATTAAGAATTGACTTTGATACCATAATGATCAATAAAATGCATAAATATAAATATTTGATATGTACTTAAAAAGAATTTCTATGAAACTACTAATATATTATTTAAAGAACCTCTAAATAAGGATTCATCATAGTTTTTTTTTTTTTTTTTTTTGAAAGGAGATTCCTCATAGTTAGTAACTTAGGATTGAAAATTGCCTATTTGAATAAACATATTGTAAGTTAAGAATTCTTCGTACCCATACTAATTATTTTTAAATTTTTTAGATTTTCTTTTGATAGCTAAACATGTAGTTAAAAAGTACAAATTGTTTTTATCAGTTGAAAATCAATTCATCCTTTCCTATATTTCTCTATATTTTTAAAACGCTGAACGTTTCTATTACATGAATTGGGACATGACTGCATTTTTGCATTTTTAAATATAGGTTATGTATAAAGATATATGTTTTTATCAGCTACCAATATAATGGACCCTAATTAACTTCTCAGAATATTGAGCTCAAATCAAACCACTAACTAAAGAGTGTGATTGATTTGAATCGAAACACTTTTATGGCTTATGTACAAATAGCGTATTAACTTTCCATTATTGCATTGTACATGACATTAATACACTATCCGACAAGTATCAATAGCCTCCATTATATCATTTGAGTTTTCCAGAATTATTTTGTTTTTGGAGATGAACAAATATTTTGAATACCTATGATGTTAATGCATTGTTTGGTGGATAGTGAATAACCTCTCCATTATTGCATTGTACATGACATTAATACACTATCCGACAAGTATCATTAGCCTCCATTATTTCATTTGCGTTTTCCATGGTGTTTGGGTCAACATTTTTAGATTGTCTGGTTGGGAGAAAATATTGCATTATTGGATGACTGTCGCCATTTGTTGGCCCCATTCAAACTTTAATAGTAATTCTAGGAAAAGTATCATGATGCTTTTTTTTAAGAATTATTTTGTTAAAAGATATCAAATAATTAAATTTAATTTTTTTCATTTTTTTCTTGAAAGATATTATCAAAAAAAATACCATGATGTTAAAAAAGAAATGCCCCTTCCATATTTTTTCTTTAGAAATAACTCGTTATAAATAAAAATATATAATTTATCTTTTAGGTATTTGCACGTGACCTATAATTTTATTAAAAAACAACTCATTATTAACAAAAACACATTTTCTCATTTTAGATATTTACCCGTGTCTTGTAAAATGAAGGGATAATGAGGATATATTTATTAAAATATGATAAAAAATTGATGGACTGTTAAATTTTCGAAATTCATATTTTAAGTGGTCTTTTAATCAAATCATCCTTCTTTTTAATTAACTTCAATGATTTTAATCAAAGAAATTTAAATAACAATAGTGAAAGGAAAGAAAAATAGAAAATAAATCTATAAATAGAAAATAATTCCTTTCATTATTATTTCCCCTTATTAATCAAACTTATCCTTTTCCTTATCCTTCTAAGAGAGCAAGAAAAGAAACCCATCATTTTTTTCTAATTGATTTTCGATAAGCTTTATCTTCTATTCAAGGATTCTTCACTTCACAGTTTATATAGAATTGAACGGATGTGAATACTGTGATCTTTATCTTGTCATATGGCCTCATCTAGCGAGATGGTGCATGCTAGAAGAATGCGGAATATCTCCACTTCCCGGTACAGTAGGGTGAGAAGACTTCTTTCCACTCACCTTCTCTTTGATCTTCTATGGCTACATTTCCATCATCATGTTCAAACCCTTTTCTTTTACAAATTCCCTCATTCCAAGACCCACTTCATAGAAACCACCATCCCTTCCCTTAAACACTCTCTATCCCTAACTCTTAAATACTTCTATCCCTTTTCCGGAAATTTATTTTTTCCTCCAAATCTTAAAGAGCCTGAATTTCATTATGAGGAAGGTGATTCAGTTTCACTCACCTTTGCTGAGTCTAATACCGATTTTGATTACCTTGTCAAAAACCATCCACGAGAAGTAGCTTTCTTTCATCCTCTTATACCCAATTTGCCACCGGTATGTGTAAAAGGTAACACGCTCATATCACCTGTCTTTGCTATTCAAATAACGGTTTTTCCCAACACTGGGATTTCTTTTGGGTTCACCACTGACCATGTTGTGGCAGATGGCAACACTTTTATTAGATTCATTAAGTTGTGGGCTACTATAACAAATTTCAAAGAGAGCCCTTTGATGTTAGAGGAAGCAAATATTCATGCTGTTCTATGATAGGACCATGGTGAGACGCCAACAAGGTAGGTTCAATTCTTTGGCAACATAGCCAGAAAATTAAATTTGAAGGATATCGACCATTGCTCCCCACCAGTAACTTCTTGGCTACATTTTCACTGAGTCAAACCGATCTTCAACGGCTAAAAAAAAGGGTTATGGTTCGATGTCCAATGTTGTCACATGTCTCAAGTTTTACGGTAACATGTGCTTTAAGTACATGGGTTTTACATTGTTAAAGCACGTGCCTGATTGGTGGAGGAAGCGAGGAAATGAAGTTGATCACTTCGGTTTTGTGATCGACGTTCGAGCCCACTTAGACCCACCACTACCTGAAAACTATTTTGGCAACTGTTTGGTTACATGTCTTGTAACCGCAAAGAGTATGGAATTAATAGAAGAAGATAGTTTTATAATTGCAGCTAATCTTATAGGGGAAGCAATTAAAGGAAAGCTAGGAAACAAGAAAGAAATTTTGGAAGGTTTTGAGAAATCAGTCACGATTTCATCATCCATAAACATGGAGAGGGCGGTAGGAGTTGCTGAGTTCCTAAGGTTTGCAGTATAAGACATAGATTTTGGATTTGGACAACTACAAAAGAGAGAGTTCATATCCATAGATGAAACAAGATCCATATCACTTCATGAAGGCAAAGATAAGAAAGGCGATATTGAAATTGGTTTGTCACTCCCCAATATTAAAATGGATGCTTTTGCCTCTATCTTTACCACTGGCCTCCTGATGTGTGATTAAAGGAAACCATGTCCCTTGAAGAATTTGAAATATATTTGTTCTGAAACAGTCAATCCTGGCTGTTATTTTCTCGTTAATCTGTAATCATTTTAGTTTTTGCTTATATTAACAGTAATATTCAATTTATTGTTAGTAACTCTCTATTTTCAACAAGCAGACAGATATCTCGTCTGTCAATGATGTGAACAGATTTTATTTTTTGAAAGCTAATCCCTTGTATAATGTAATAAATTGTATCAATTGAGACTCCAACCTCCCTTCCCATGCCATGTCTTTAAATATTAAACATTCTAATCATTTAAGCTAGGTATGTAAAAAAATAGAACAAAAGATCTCTCAAATCTTTCATCTTTTTAGGCACTAGAGCAGGAAAACATACTAAGGGTCTGTTTGGTAACCGTTTTTAAAAACTATTGTTTGTTTTAAAAAACAATGAGAATAAGGTAAACAGAAAGAATACATTTGATTATCATTTTATTTTATGAAAAAATAAAAAAAACAAAAAAAAAACACTAAAAATTAGAGAACAAAAATTTTTAATTAATAAATTATATCAAATATTAACTAGTTTGAATAAATTGTGATAGAGGAATGGTTCGATTCTATTTGAGCATAGCCATTATGAGAATGTTATTCATAAAATTAATTATGTTCACTGTATTAACGTTCAACAAGATATCATCTAAAGTTTAAGAATTACTTTACTGATGAGCATTGTAGGAATAAAATTTTACTTTGTACAAAAACTAGAATATTTTTTAAATGAGGTGTTGTTGAGTTAATTTCCCTTTCTTCAATTCCAATTTAATTATTTTTAAATAAGTACACCAAAATGCAATTTTCTCAAAATAAATTTGAGATAGATAGCTAGCAAACCTTCGAGAACCTACACTTTTATTAGTAGTGGGTTATAAATCAACGTTTTAAAATCTGGACCACACTAATTAAATTATCGATCCACACCAATTAGCCTGATCGACGGCCGAACCAAAGGATCAATAAATGATTTATAAATATATTATTTAAAATTTAAAATATATAATTAATAATATTTATATATTATTTATTCCTTTATATAAATAAAGTATTTTAAAATTTATTTTAAAAATATGTATAATGTTTAAACATGAAAATATATTAAAAATGGAATAAATTATTTATATAAATATATATTTAATTAAGGATAATATATAATTTTGTTAACATTCAAAATAATCACACTTATTTAACAAAGAGAGAAAGAATACCTTTTTGGGCTATAAGTCTTTTAACCATATATATTTAATCTTAAAAGAAACAACGCCATTTCGATATAAAAGTATCAAAACAACGCTGCTTTTAAATCAAAATTATGTAACGAACTGCTTCTAAGAATCGCTTCTGCCTGAATACGGCTCAAATAGCTTCTAATGTGCTCGATCACAAATAGTTTTTTGCATTGAACCATATAGATTTTGTTGCCGATCGACGATCGGATCGGTCTGGTCAAATTTTCAAAACATTGGGTTATAATGTACTTTTGGAATCAATATACAATGAAAATCATAATTATGATCAATGCGCAGGCGACAAACTAATGGCCATCATTATTAGGGTTTATTAACCTCTTGCATTGGACCTTTCAAGTTATTTTAGTTGCGATAAATCTACGAATGGACACAATTAAATGCCAGAGAAGAGAGATGAACACCGACATATGTGTGTTTTGATTTGGGGAGGAGGGTCCAAACCCTATATTTTTAGGGTTTCTTATTTCTCAAGCAACTTTAGGGTTGCTTATCAAATAATTAATTAATGAGGTCTGTTGCTAATTAGCTAGCTTTTGGACCCAATGACCCATTATCATTTTTAGCTCTTGATTAATGACTTAACTTAAATTATTTTTAGAGCATTAATCCCACAGTACATGCCATTAATGTATTATATATTTGGTGGATAATGAAAAACCACCATTATTTGTTTTATTCTTTTGGGATAGCATTTTGTGGATTGTAGATACTCCAATTAGCACTTGTGATTGTTGAATATGGCATTAAAATTGTACTATTTCATCAGTTATCAATAACATGAAGTAATTGTATCAGGGTTACATGGTTCACAATAACGGTTACCAACTTTATACCGTGTAGTTGGAAGAAGATATTGCATTATTGGATGACCGTCACCAATTGTTAACCCCTTACCTACAATTCTATTTAGCCTTCGACAGCCAATCTAAAAAAATACCTATAGTGGGTTCTCCATGGCCTTCAGTCACCATTCCAAAAAAAAGAAAAAAGTTTTTTAATTAATCTCAACCATCGATAATATATTTAATAATACAATGGAAAAATCATATTTGAATCTCAATAAGAACATAATATTGTAATGTTATAATATTAAGTGAATATATGTCAAAATAATAATGATAATAATAATAATAATAATATTAAGATTAGTTAAAATAAAGAAACATACGTTTAGTAATCATTTAAAAAAAATTATTATTATTTCAAAGAACACAAAATAATTAGAGGTAAATAAATTCTTAGACTTAACTACAATATAATGTATTTACTGTCCTTGACACTTCTCCTTCACAGTCGGATCTCATACCTATATGTAGAGAGTCAAAGGGATTCAAATATTTGATGGCTGGAGATGAATGAATTAATATTTTGAATTGAGTCTACCACATTATATCATATCCAGAATGGAATCAAAATCTGAAGATATTCATGAGACTTGTTTGTTGTCTTATGTATGCCAAACAATCCTTGGAAAAAGCTAATAGAAAAAGACAAAAAAAAAATGGAAAAAGAAAAAATCTATGACATTTCTCTGCAGAATGTGATTGATAGATGACATCTCCCTGGGGTTGGATCTAATTGATGGTTCACAATATTTAGCCTTCAACAACTATTCTAGAAAAAAAAATGAAAACTACCATGTCGGTTCTTTTTAATTAACTTCGATCATTTATAATAAAGAACTTTATCTAGAATTGAACGGACGTAATATTGCCAAATACTCACAGATTTACCATGTTAGGTCCCATCAGAGTTAAAAAAAAAAAAAAAATGAAAGATGCTCACTTTGAGTGAAAACTAATCATATGAATTTTTTTTTCTACTTTTTTATTAGCTTCAAAAGAATTTAAATATAAAAAAAAAAAATAACAACCGGCTAAATTACCAATATAAAAAATAGGTCACTTAACAAATAAATCAATCACATATCAAATAACCTAAAAAGTAAGATATTAAGTTAATGATGATATAATATTTAAAAATTATTCAAATTAAAAGAATAACTAACAAACTAATAAACAAAACATTAAAATAATTATCCAAAAATATAAAAAAATACTAATTAAATCTTCTTGACTTATCATTTACCGTCCATAAACTTCGAAGAGTTGTAAGATTTGATGGTTCGCCAAGATTCGCAGTATATGACATAGATTTTGGATTCGGACTGCTACAAAAGGGAGAGTTCATATCAATTATTATTAGTCACTCTTTATTTTCATTGAGTAGACGGCATCTAACAAGAGGTATCTCTTGCCTGTCAATGATGAAGGTAATTTGGCAGAAAGAAAGAAGAATCTCAAATCTTCCATTTTTGTGGTTCGTAATGTATATGGCATTAATGCACTGTCTGACAAGTAATGGGTGGGCCTCGGTTATCAGTTATCACTTATTTGGGCCGGAGTTATTTTGTGGTTGGCGATGAATTCAAATTTTGAATACAGCCTACCTTATTATATTATATTATAACTGGAATTGTGTCAAAATAAAAAGATATTCATAAGAGTTGTATGTTGTATCATTTATGCATTCGAACTAATCCTAGAGAACACCTAATAGAAAAAAGACAAAATTATCTATGATATTTCTCTGGAGAATGTGATTGATAGATGACACGACATAAGGGCCACTATTTTTAGACTATCCCAGTATGGGAAATTTACTGCATTAATGGATGACGGTCCGACCTGCTAACCAATAATTCTGTTTGGCCTTCAACAACCATTCTGAAAATAGGGAAATTTGTATTTTAACCATTTGGGAATATTTGCAAAGAATATATAAAAAATGTAAAATATATGACTAGTAAAAAGTTTCATAGAAAATAACTATTTTTATTTTTAAGTATGGTAGTATCTATAGATACTATTTTAATAAATTGTAGATATTATTTTAGCACTGACTATTATAATAGTACTTAGGACATTAAGATAGTACCTATATTTTATTACTCAAAACATAATTATTTTTTATGAAATCTTATTGAAACATATATTTTATATTATTTATATCTTCTTTATAATTATTTGTAAATTAATGGGTTGAAAGAAAAGTTTCCCCTCACAAAATATCCATGTAAGTTCTTTTCAATTTAACTTCGATCATTTTTTAATAAAGAACTTTAAATAATAAGATTGGAGAGAACGAAAAATATGTTTAATTAATTTCTTAAAAATTATTTTTCTTTCGTAGAATAAAAAATACCTCTGAAAATTTTAAATTTGAGTTTTCGACCCTTGTTAAATAGAGTGATTTAAGTATTGTTAAATAAGGAGATTTAATAAGAGTGCGAAGAAAGAAAATTATATTTAATTAATTTTTAAAAAATATTATTGTTTCAAAGGTTACAATATAATTTGGGAAAAACAAATTACTATACTTGGATTTTGTTTTTGAGGTTTACTATACTTGATTAAGAATTGACTTTGATACCATAATGTATCAAATGCATAACATAATCTTTTGATATGTGTTTTAAAAGAATTTCTATGAAACTACTAATACATTATTTAAAAAAACCTCTAAATAAGGATTCCTCAGTGTTTTTTTTTTTTTTTTGAAAGTAGATTCCTCATAGTTAGGAACTTAGGATTGAAAATTGCCTATTTGAATAAACATATTATAAACAATATCTAAGTCATATGAGTTTCACACATTTTTGTAAAAATTCAAACAATAGAGATTTTGTGTTGCAGTTAACGTGAAAATTACTTAATTCTTCATGAATTGCTCTGCATAAGCAAACTAGAGTTTGAATTAAATCGACCATTGAACTTATATGAGCTAATTATAGGCTCAAATATGTGTTTATCTGAACGGCCCACTAAACCCTATTATAAATATAACTTATATTTAGGTTTAGGGTAACAAAAAAAAAACTATTTTTCAGAGGAAGAGAATTTCTCTGTCCCAGATCCGGTGCCAAAAGGCCTTGGATTGTCTCTCGGTTCCCATACCGGTCAAGACTCAGAACCTGGCTATCGCTTCTGGAAGATTCACTGATCGCCTATCTGCTATGCATGAATTTTATTTTTGCTTTCTGCATATGACCATACTGATCGATGTCTCTGGATTCCCAACATCCGTACGAGCTGCTTTCCTAGATTCAAGATTTGAGATCTTGAGATTTCATAGGTTAATAAAAATGAAAAATCATTTTTTTTATTTGATCTACCAACAGATCTTCTCTCGGAATCCTAGATTCTAGATTCGAGATCTTGAGATTTTATAGGTTAATAAAAATGAAAAATCATTTTTTTTAATATTTTGATCTACCAACATATCTTCTCTCGGAATCCTAGATTCTAGATTTGAGATCTTGAGATTTCATAGGTTAATAAAATGAAAATCATTTTTTTTTATTCGATATCCAAATATTATTTGTTTCTGTCGCAAGTACGAAGTGCTAAGTGAAAAAAAAGTGGCAATTTTGAAAATTTCAAATCCTAACTTGTTAGGTTTGAAAGTTTTTTTTGAAAACATGATAATCCAGAATTTTGAATATCTTATATAAATGAATTTTATTTATTTTGAATTATTCTTGTTTTCTTGAGGTTTTTGGTGAGAAAAATCCTAGATAAATTAATTTAAGTAATTTTGTGATGAGGAGGAATTAAATTATATTTTACTAAAAACTTATCCTCTAAAGGATAAATGTTACAGATATATAATTTAATTTATATTACTAGGAATTAAATTATATTTTAACAAGAAATTATCTCACGGATAATTATTAAAATAGATATATAATTTATATTATTTATAAAAATGATGATTTAATTAAGATTTGTTGTTGTTTTAAGATATTTAAATTATTAAATTAAAGTAACAACTTACATGTTCAAGAAAATTATAAGTGGCCGGTATGTTTATAGTGCTTATTCTAGAATTAGTTTGACTATAGAAATTTGCTAAATTAGAGAAATTTAGAGATCAAATTTGGTTGAATTTAAGAATAAGAAGACAATGACATAATCTTCTGCATTACTCAAGTTTTAAAATAATTGAGCTGGAGAAGGTTTAGAGCAAGCTCACGACCTTCCACCGAACAAGTCTTGGGATTCATAAGTTCGGATTAGCCTAAATGACAAATGCGGCATCCTGGGCTAAGAGACTCTCTTAGCCATAGTTAATAAATATTTTAGTGGCTAAATCAGCCTAAAGCTGAGTGCCTTTACTTCAAGCAAATATTGAAACTGGCGATCAAGAGATGACTAACTCAAGAAATAATAAACTATCTAAAATAGTTCCTATTTATTTTCTCAAGAGGCTAAAGTTTATAGGGTTAGTCAATCACCTAGTCAAAGGATAAGTGACTTTTGGGATTGATTAGATTATATATCTTATTAACTTTGAGAAGCTAGCCCTACCCAAAGTAAAGACAAGAAGTTCTCAAAGAAAAGTTAATTTATCTCTTGCATCGACGCGCTGTAATTTTGCTGCCATATTATATGCTATCAATGCAAATTGTATATATAATTATACATGTCTATAGTTAGTAATGAAAACACATACCGATGAATACCAATCTGATTCTCTAATAAATATATTCGCCTTCAATCCATTAGCATCAATCCTTTTGAGCAACAAAAGTTAGAATGAACAAACTATGTGAATTGAAGCAGTTAATCTAAACATTGTCTTAGACCCTAGAGGGTATAATTGGGGTGACTTTAGAGTCACTTCATGTAGCACCCACAAAGAGCTCAACAATTTGAAGAGAGAGCCGACTATGGCGGGCACATGGATAGCGATGATGGATAAAGCATAATGGATATCTTAAGCCTCAACGGTCATTGTGAAACAAGATCAACTACGAGTACCCCGGGCCGCAATGTTATTCCATTATTGTACCAAGTTCGACCCACTAACTCAAGATGTACTAATTAAAAGAATACCCAATATCTAAACCTGGCACATATATTTTTACTTGATGGAAGGGTAAATTATAATAAATATACTTATTATAAGAATGAAATATTTATAATAAATATAATTTATTATAAGAACAATTATTTATAATAAATATAATCATTATAAAACAGCCATTTATAATAAATATAAATTTCATTATAAGAACAGCTATTTATAATAAATATAATCTATTACAAGAATAGCCTTTCAATTACACGTTAACTGCAGTTTAAACACGATTCTCGTCCTTCTCCGCCATCAATAAGTTATATATGTAAAACCTCTTCACGCTACAAGGGCACTCTTCCATCAATTAAAACACCTGCGTATCAAATACGCTTGGTAAGACAGCGATTTAAGATTCATAAACTCAAGTAAAAAGATCATGTTTAGCATCTATAAACTGGCAAATTTCTATGGCCATGTTCTTCTAACTCCAGATAAATCATATGTTTTTTGATTTTATTATTATTTTATTATTAGAGATTTCAGCTTTGAATCTCATGATCCGAATATTGTGTGTTAATTTCCTCAGATAAACCTCAACAAATTGTGATCGAGCTACTTGAATTTAAATATTCGTAATCATTGTTTTATGAAATATTTCAATTTTGTGGTTTACCCTCGACATCTGCCTCACTAAAAAGAAATTAAACAAAATAAACCAGCCTCAACGCCAGAAGGAAGATTTTTTGGCTTTTCCTTTGCAACACCAGCGATCGACCAATGCCCGCGAGGGCGCCGGCTCAGCGCCGCTCACTGGCCGCCAGCGCCATTGGCAAGTCGCTTCAAAGGCCTGCACACTCAGATTAGAGTTTCATTAAAGGAGAAATATAGAATCACAACACTGGTTAGCTGATTGTCATTATTATCACTTATTTGAATATGAAACCTAAATTTTCTTTAAGATGTCCAGTGTATCCCGATTCAACCTTGTGAAATTATTATTACATCTTAAATTTAATATTACTTCTTTTATTTACATGATTGATTATTGAATCAGATGATTATTAAAGATACTGGGCTTCTTGATTTTTCAATCATACTATTTCCCCTTTTGATTTTTAACTCAAATAAAAGAATTAATTTCATCTTGTGAAATTTTATCCAAAACGACAATTTATAAATGTGAAGCTAAAATTAAATTTGGGAGATAGTTGCCAAAGTAACTCAAATTAGTGAGCTTTGTGGCCATTAATTGCATAAAAAAGAATAAAGGGAGACTTTATAAAATTTAATACTTTTTATAATTAGAGAATGAGATTAACCCAAAGAGAGTCAATTTCGCTAATTATTAATTAATGGTTTCATTTTGAAGTTGCTTAGGAAGGTAAAATGGATACCCAAAGGTAGTATATAAATGATACAAAATAGTAAAAGTGTTTCTAAGCCCTCAAGTGAACATCGGATATGTTAAAATTTACTCAAAGGAGAATTTCGAATGATATCAATAGTTCATTGATATTTATTTTATACTTGAGGCCTATCAGAGCATTTGTTCTGCTTTTGTACATTCTCTAAATTTCATTTACACTCTCGTAATCTAGAATGCACTGCTTTTTGATGGTTTAACTTTTCTGGAATGGTATGAAAAGGGGTTCATAATTCTCACTCGCGATTGATTCGACTGGGTTTAATAACTGGAGTAATCTCCCTGCTACTTGATGACAAGATTCCATATGGTCAAATCAAAAGCCCGGCAAGATCCAAACGGGACTACTAGAATGTTTATGAGGAATGTTCACGCCAATAATATCAAGACTCTCCTCAAAACCCAGCTTTGCCTCGAATTTAATCTTATTGAGTGAGCGCTTCAATTCCGCTTTGATAAGTCCTCACAGTAATACTGATATTTGACTGACCACCACGAAATACATTTAATGAAGGTATTCAAGAACATATCATTTTAAACATAGACCCCAAAAAGCCGTCGTGCCTTAAGTGCACTAGCATGGTATGGATGAGTCCTTCAGGCGCTTGTCCCTTAACTCACTTCATCACAATGTCTATCTAAAATCCACTATAATACTAACAAAGGATCGAACTTCGGAAAGAGGTCACTAGTAAATGTATACAAGATGAAGGGAGATTAAGACAAGAAGGGACATAATCTTGTTTTGTCAAGAATCATGAGCCGCTAAGCAAGAAGAACAGTATGGAAAGAACTTCCACCTAAGAAAAGACCGGGAAGGTCATGATGGAAAATTCATGGTGGTGCCGCTACTGTAAGAGCATGTGAAGAAGGATCATCAAGCTGAAGGCCTGGGTCTCAAAAGAGAGACAATCTTTTCTTTGTGCGCTATGAACCACCTGCCAAAGTTCTTTCAAATACTATGGATTTATTTTAGAGCCACAACTCATGTGGGATCGATGAATGCCAGGATTCTTGAAACTGAAACCAAAGCGAAATGAAAGTTCTCTATGGGAAACCGTCTCAAGGTTGGAGTGATAGCTATTGCAATCTATCGCTATTAGAGATGGGTCATCGGATGGATCTTTTAAACACTTTTTATGTACCTTCTATCTCTAGGAATTTAGTTTCCTTGTCCAAATTAGATGCTACTGGATATTCTGTTTTATTCAGTTCTGGACAATTAAGTTTGATGTTAAATTCTATTACAGTTGGTTTTGGTATTTTATGTGATGTTTATATAAAATTTCCTTGAATCATGAATTTGCAAAGCTTTGATAACCCTGCATTCAAATGTTGGTTCAAAACGTGGCTTAATTAATGAAAATTCTTCAATCTTGTGGTAATAAAAGACTAGGGTACATCTTCTAGGGAAAGAATTGAGAAATTTTAGTGAAGGAAGAATTTACAGTAAACTGACTTCACTGATTTTCATGTATGTGGATCGTACTAAAGGAAAGCAAACTAAACATACAAAAAGAAGGTGCCACAAGAAGTAATGAGCCATTCGAAAGATAATTCATACAAGATATTGTAATACTCTCTGCTCCATGTTTACCAGAGAAATATTTTATCACCTTTATGATGATCTATCTGCTTATGGTTATGTTTATCTAATGAATTAAAAGTCTCAGCCATTGACATCTTCGAGATGTTCATAATGCAGGCCTATAGACAATTAGATAAAAAATTAAAATTGTGAGATCATATCGAGGCGTGAATATTGGCGGCAGATATGATGTAAATCGTGACAAAATCCCGGTCCTTTTGCCAAATTCCTTTGAAAAGCATGGCATTCGCACAAGACACAATGCCCGGGTACACCACAAGAGAATGGTGGTCGCTTGAAAGGCGTAATCAAAAGACATTGCCTTGAAATGGGTTAGAGTATGATGAGTTACTCTTCCAGACTCATTTATTGTGGGTAGTTTCAAAAACCGTAATGTATATCTTGAACAGAAGTTCTAGTAAGGCGCCTCCAAAACTCCTTTCGAAAGCATGACTAGGAAACCTAGCTTGAAACATATACATATATGGGGTTGATCCAAATGAGGCAAGAATCTATAACCCATGAGGAAAAGCTTGATCTACAAGAACTGATATCCAGATGAGCCTATCACATCCTTGATAAATCAAAAGGGTATAGATTTTATCGTCTCAACCACAAAGCAAGGTGAGAATAGTTGAAACCCAGAATGCCGATTCTGTAGAGAATGGCTAAATGAAGGGAGTAATGAACCAAGAAAGGTAGATGTCAAGAGATAAAAGTGGATATCCCACCACTTTTTTTTACCTCAAGAAATTATCGTCCCTCAACCTGAACAAAGCTTGGAGGAAATGAGCAACATAATAGAGATGGTTCATTACCACTTAAAATATCACATGAAAATGCCAGAAAGCACCATAAACTACACCTTTGAGGAGATCTCAAAGAAAGGAGACCTGCCATTACGATGATTTATGTGTATTTGGCAGAACTGATTTCTTGATATTGGGATAAGGAAGGATCCTAAGCCGCTTTTCACAAGCCATGGAAAGTGATGATTCTAGTAAATGGATGGAAGCTATGAATGAAGAGTTGAAATCTATGGCCCATAACGGTCTGGATCTCATCGACCGCTTAATAGTTGTAAACCCGCTTACCGTAAATGGTCTTTAAGACGCTACATTAAAGGCAATATTGAACGATTTAAGGTTTGACTTGTAATAAAGGTTTCACTCAAAAGGAAGGCATCGACATAAAGATACCTTTCTCTCCATTTCCAAGAAAGATTCGCTTTAGAATCATCATGGCACTTTGTAGCTCATTCTTGATTTAGAGTTATACCAAATGGATGTGAAAACCGTGATTCTTAAATGGGGAATTTGGATGAAGATATCTACATGGAACAAACCCTAAGGGGTTCACAAAGAAAGGAAATGAACACCTAGTTTGCAAATTAAAGAAATCCATTTACTGCCTTAAACAAGCTTCCACAATGGTATATTAAGTTTAATAATACTATTTACATCTTTTTGATTTAAAGAGAACATTGTTGGACGTTGTATATATCTCGAAAGTTAAAGGGAGTAAGTTTATATTTCGATACTGTATGGATGATATTTTGCTTGCTAGCAAGGATTCGTTTATTAGGTGAAACCACAAGGAATATCTTCTAAAAAACTTTCATGGTCGATATGGGTGAGGTAACCATAGTTATTGGCACGAGATCTTTAGGGATCGATCTCGAGAGTGCTAGGTTTATCTCTAAAGGATATATTGATCGGGGTTTTGTAGAGATTTAATATGCGCCATGTTCATCTGTGTATTGCACCTATATTGAAAGGTGACAAATTAAGTAAAATGCATGGCTCAAGGAATAAATATGGAAAGGACAAATGAAGAAAATCTTTACGCTCACATATAAAAGATCCAACAATTAGAGGCTGTTTGCTAATTGATTCGATTATGGTGGTTGTCTCGACAGCTTGTGTCAATCGTGGATTTGTCTTTATGCTAGCAAATAAAAATCTCGCGGGAAGAGTGAAAATAATCAATACGCTTCATCCACAATGGAGGCCGAAGCTTGTTGCTTGTTTTGAAGCTTCAAGCTCGCGCTTTATGGTTAGCGGAATTTTGTCTCAGGCTTGGTGCTGTCGACTTAATAAGCAAACCTTTCGGTAATATATCGCGATAACACCGCACTGCTTTTCTTTCTAAGAATGACAAATTTTCTAGTGGATCGAAACACATGGATTTAAAGTATTTAGTTGTTAAAGAAAAAGTCCAAAAACAACAAGTATCAATTGAAAATATTATGACCACACTTATGGTTGTTGATCCATTAATTCAAAGGACACTTCCAAAGGCATATTTAGAACATGCTATGAGGACGTACCTTTTGAGTAATCCATAATATTATATATGATAATGAATGGTGGTTATGTAATTGACAATTTTATTAAAATTGTTTACGTTATTCTGCTTTCAATTACACGCACGCTTATTGTTTGATAAACAAGAATTGTCCTGACAAGACAAAATTACAGGGTTATTTGACATTATGGACCGGGTTAGTAAGGGTTATTGATGTGGTGCATAAGAAAACATGGCATTATGGTCATGTGACCGCTACGACTCGTATTTATAATCTTAAATCGATTCAAGATTATGGTATATGATTTCGACGACGCTAAGCTCTCTATCGAAATCGCGATCACGATATTTTTCAAAATCTAGCTTAGTGGGCCATGGAGTAAATGTTATTTCCACATTAAAATTCAAGTGGGTGGCCCACCAACCTAGTATTTAGCCAATTAAAAAGAATACCCAATATCTTTAGACCTGTTATAAAGATATTTACTACTTTCTGAATAGAAATTATAATAAATATAATTTATTATAAGAATGTTTATTTATAATAAATATTATTTATTATAAAAACAGTTATATATAATAAATATAATTTATTATAAGAATAGTTATTCGAATTACATGTTTAGAACGGTTTTTGAACATGTATTCTTGGCCCTCTTCTCCTATCAATAAGTCAGATATGTAACTCCTTCATAAAGTAAGAAGACACTCTTCAATCAATTACATAAAACAATTTCGTATCAAAGTTTGATATGAGAAGAATAGACAAGGATTTGTAAGTATCTATAACCGGTGAAAGAGATTAAGGATTTAAGATCTATAAATTGAAGGGAAATCTCTCATGGCTGCGTGTTCTTCAAACGCTATGTAATCTATATGTTTTTGATTTTATTATTATTATTATTTTATTATCAGAGATGAGTTTGAATTGATGATCCGTGGAATATTGTGTGCCACCGTGACAAATCCTCAAACACAACGCCTCGGCCCTCGCGAGATGCTCGGAGTCCGCACTGCATCAACTAAGCAAAGAATGAAGTCGATAATGAACACCAGAATGTCCTAAGGTACTCCAGCTGGAGAGATCATATGATAAAAATGATCGGACTTTAATGAACTGAGACCAGGTGTTGGTTGACCGAAACACAAAATAATACGGGTCCTTGAGACATTGCATCCTTCCTTCAATCATTTCAAGTCAATTATTCTATGAATAAATTAATGGTCTTTGATTGAACTGATGTAACAACTTTTAGTATTAAAATTGGCATAAATTCTTTTCGTAAAGGGTTAGCTAAATGTTAATTTTGTGTCAGGTGAATCCTCTAAGCCTCCCAATGGGAAGAAAAGGAATAAAGCAAATCAGTTAGATGTTCATCCTAAACCTAAGATTGCTAAGAAAGCTAGACCTTAAGGTAAAATGGTAATTTCAATATTTTATAGTATAATGTCTGAAATTACTAATATGGATTCATAGGGAGGTGGTGTGAGTGATTAGTAGGGCTTGGTAATCTTCCACAATGATTTGGAATGAGAAGTTTTCAATTTTGGAGTGCAATTGGTCTACTATAGTGGTCTGATTGACCAATTGTGCGCTTATGTTCGATTGATTCCACAGAGCCAAAATTCTGAAAAGATTGGCGAGTCCTCAAAGCAAACCCATTTGTGTTGCAGTTACATGAAAGAAGATATAATCCATATGAGCCTTCAAGTTTGCTTTAGGGCTAGTGGGAGAATGTTAGAATTAAGCTCAGATAAGCAAAGGAGAGTTTGAATTAAGTTGGATTATTGAACTTATATGGGCTAATTATAGGCCCAAGTATGTAAGAGGATTTAATGGCCCACTAAACCCTATTATAAATATAACTTATATTTAGTTTAGTAGAACAAAAAAAAAAATCTATTTTTCGTATAAGAGAATTTCTCTGGCCCTGCATCTCGAAAAGCAAAAGGCCTTGATTGTTCTCGAGCCTACACTTTGTAGCCAAGCACTGCAAATCGTTATCGCTGGAAGATTCACTGACGCTTCTATTCCTAGTTAGTATGTAATCATTTTGCTCCGCTGCATATGAATTCATGTGCATTTTCTACTTCATGTCTCATTCCAACACTCGTAATTCATACTAATTTTTAAAATATTTTTAGATTTTCTCTTGATAGCTAAACATGTAGTTACAAAGTAATAAATCGTTTTACCTACGACCGGGATCTCTCCATTCCTACGCTACTTTAAAATATCAACGCCCATCATACGAATTGCGTATTTACTTAAGATTTTTATTTTAAATATAGTTATATATAAAGATATATGCTTCTATTGTCACCAATATAATGGACCCTAGTTAACTTCTGTGAATAGCTTTGAGTTTCAAATCAAACCAATTAATTAAAGAGTGTCATTGATTGGAATCTGAACACTTTTATGGCTTATGTCCAAATAGTGTATTAACCTCTCCATTATTGCATTGTACATGACATTAATACACCATCCGACAAGTATAAATAGCCTCCATTATTTCATTTGCGTTTTCCGAAATTATTTTGTTATGGGAGATGAATAAATATTTTGAATACCTATGACCTTAATGCATTGTTTGGTGGATAGTGAATAACCTCTCCATTATTGCATTGTACATGACATTAATACACTATCCGACAAGTATCAATAGCCTCCATTATTTCATTTGCGTTTTCCGGAATTATTTCGTTCTTGGAGATGGATAAATATTTTGAATACCTACCACGTTATATTATATTATAACTAGAATTTTGTCAAAATAAAGATATTCCTAAGATTTGTTTGTTGTCTTATTTATTTATGTATGCCAAATAATCCTTGAGAAAAGCTAATAAAAAAGACAAAACTATCCACGATATTTCTTTGGAGAATGTGATTGATAGATAAGATCGCATTGGGATTGGATGATTCATGGTGTTAGGGTCACCATTTCTAGATTGTCTGGTTGGGAGAAAATATTGTATTATTGGATGACTGTCGCCATTCGTTGATATCATCTAATCCCAATAGCCATTCTAGGAAAAGTATCATGATGCTACTTTTTAGAAATATTTTTTTAAAAGATATAAATAATAATTAAATTCCATCATTTTCATTTTTTTCTTGGAAATATATTATCAATAAAATACTATGATGTTAAAAACAAAAACCCTTCCATATTTTTTTCTTGAAAATAATTATTATAAATAAAATATATCATTTATCTTTTAGGTATTTACATGGTGACTTATAATTTTAATTAAAAAACAACTCATTATTAACAAAAATACATTTTCTCATTTTAGATATTTATATGTGTCTTGTAAAAGGAAGGGTTATTTTTAAGAAAATAATGAGGATATTTTTGTTAAAATATGATAAAAAATTAATAGATTGTTAAATTTAAAAAATTCATATTTCAAATGATCTTTTAATCAAATCACCATTCTTTTTAATTAACCTCAGTGATTTTAAAACAAAGAAATTTAAATAACAATAGTGAAAAGAAAGAAAATAGAAAAATACATCCATAACAGAAAATAATTCCTTTCAGTATTTTTTTTCCCCTTATTGATCAAACTTATCCTTATCCTTCTAAGAGAGCAAGAAAAGGAACCCATCATTTTTTTTAATTGATTTTTGATAAGTTTTATCTTCCATTCAAGAATTCTTCACTTCACAATTTATGTAGAATTGAACGGATGTGAATACTGTTATCTTTATCTTGTCATATGGCCTCATCTAACGAGATGGTGCATGTACTAGAAGAATGCAGAATATCTCCACCTCCCGGTACAGTAGGTGAGAAGACTCTTCCACTCACCTTCTTTGATATTCTATGGCTACATTTCCATCATCATGTTCAAACCCTCTTCTTTTACAAATTCCCTCATTCCAAGACTCACTTCATAGAAACCACCATCCCTTCCCTTAAACACTCCCTATCTCTCACTCTTAAATACTTCTATCCCTTTTCTGAAATTTACTATTTCCAAATCTTAAAGAGCCTGAATTTCATTTTGAGGAAGGTGATCTCAGCTCTACCTACCTTTGCCGAGTCTAATACCGATTTTGATTACCTTGTCAAAAACCATCCACGAGAAGTTGCTCTCTTTCACCCTCTTATACCCAATTTGCCACCGATATGTGTAAAAGGTAACACGCTCATATCACCTGTCTTTGCTATTCAAATAACGGTTTTTCCCAACACTGGGATTTCTTTTGGGTTCACCACTGACCATGTTGTGGCAGATGACAACACTTTTATTAGATTCATTAAGTTGTGGGCCACTATAAATAAATTTCAAAGAGAGCCCTTGATGTTGAGGAAGAAATATTCATGCCGTTCTATGATAGGACCATGGTGAAAGACGCCAACAAGGTAGGTTCAATTCTTTGGCAACATAGCCAGAAAATTAAATTTGAAGGATATCGACCATTGCTCCCCACCAGCAACTTCTTGGCTACATTTTCACTGAGTCAAACCGATCTTCAACGGCTAAAAAAAAGGGTTATGGTTCGATGTCCAACGTTGTCACATGTCTCAAGTTTTACGGTAACATGTGCTTACACATGGGTTTGCATTGTTAAAGCACGTGTCTGGATTAGTGAGGAATTGAGTGAAAATGAAGTTGATCACTTCGGTTTTGTGATCGACGTTCGAGCCCACTTAGACCCACCACTACCTGAAAACTATTTCGGCAACTGTTTGGTTCCATGTATTGTAACTGCAAAGAGTATGGAATTAATAGAAGAAGATAGTTTTATAATTGCAGCTAATCTTATAGGGGAAGCAATTAAAGAAAAGGTTGGAAACAAGGAAGGGATTTTTGAGGATTTTAAGAAATTACTCAAAGATTTACCACTCATAAACTTGGAGCGAGTTGTAGGAGTTGCTGGTTCGCCTCGGTTTGCAGTATATGGCATAGATTTCGGTTTCGGACAACTACAAAAGAGAGAGTTCACATCGATAGATGAAACAAGGGCCATATCACTTCATGAAGGGAAAGATAACAAAGGCGATATTTGAAGGAAAAACACACAAATGAAGACGATTCAGTTAATACGATTAAACACGCAACCCATCTAAAATTCAATATTAAAAATAAAATTACCTACGTAGACTACAGATCCGTCAATCCGCACTTCTGGGGACAGCCACCAACCGCCAATCTACACTGGCCGATCTACAAAGAATAAAGACGCAACCAACGATCTTACACCGGGCCCAATCTACGTGACGCTCAATCAGCACCGTCCGACTCGCATCTAGTCCTCGTGGGTGGTATGGATGCAGGTGCAAGACAATGAATCGACGTAGAACCTAATCTTAGAACACTTATAAAAAACCAAAGAATAAAATTCTTCTTTTCTCTCGCTCTCGTATTCTCAAAAAAAACGTATTTAAAAAACTCAAAATATAAAACCTTAAACCCATTACATCGCTTAATAACTGCTCATATATCAAATTATATTTATTATAAAACTGCTCATATAATAAATTATATTTATTATAAATTTATAATTTTATACATATATTTGGTAATACTAAGTGGGACCCAAGAGCACATAATCGCTAACAATCTCCCACTCGCTTCAGTACAAATCCTGAAAGATGTTCAAAAAACCATGTAACTCAACTTTGTGGTTCTATACGCTTCCATTATCGATATGAGCTCCGGCCACTTTCCCCCCGAAATGCAAATTTCGGATCCAACTATTATTATTAATTAAGGCTCCTTATAATTGAAAAGCAATTATCTAATCCGGTGCCACTCCACTAAAGGCCCGTAGTCAACTCCAAAATTAATAATATCGATATATATATTAATTTCCTCCATTGTAAAATATCGATAATTAATTGATTATATTTTTCTCATTATCAATAATTATTTTAATCTTCTTGATTTACCAGTTTAATGGATCAAATGCACCGCTGACTTCATTACATCCAAGTACCGAAACATATCAAGAGATATTTTCATACACTTCCATTTTTTGTTTATTTCATAAATACCGGTAATTAAACAATCACGCTCCCAAATCATCTGTGCATTTCGTCAAAATAGGCCTCACATATTGACAATTCAAAGACCGATAATTATTCAATTACCTATTTAAAATAAACTCGGATTGAGAGAAAATAATAATCAAATCACTTGAGATTTAATTCTCTACGTAAATTTAACTTAATCAAATCTTTCTTGATCCTATCAATGCAAATATAATCGCACCAATATTTTATAATAACCAAGATGCATTATTTCCATAAAATATTGCGCCTAAATAAAGTGTCCAACTTTATTCAATAATCGCGATCTTATTCATTAATTATGAGAACTTATGATCATGTCTTCCATGGACGATCCATATGACCATAACGCATTCAATTAATCGACCTTAATACGAAAAATACTAGTGTAGCACAAGGTGAAATTAATACCTCATTGAAATTTTATTAACACAGAAAATACAATAATTTTATTTGTCTTGCTACAAAAAGCTCAAATAAAAAAACTCCTACTAGTCCTAAAAATAAGTCCTGTGAATTCCTGTACACCCAGAATCATATGTCTTTCAAAAAACTTGGAACAGAGCCTGTGAATGGGTCCGCTAGGTTTCTCGACGCTTATTTTGGTAACCACCGTGTCTCCTCGTCAATGATGTCTCGATCATGGTACTTCCTCTCAATGTGTTTTGTTTCTTGTGATACCTTGCTCTCGGATCGTGTTACGGCCCCACTCGTTGTCGGGCGCAAAGGGTAATGGGTCGACCAGACCGGTATCACCCGAAGATCCATAACGAACTTCTTCACCACACAGCCTTTTAGCCGCCTCGTATAAAGAATATATTCGCTGCGGGTGAATTTGATACACACGTCCGTTTAATACTCCTCCAACAAAGACAACACCATATAGTGTGCTCACATAACCAGAGGTAGATTTCAGTCAATATCCCTTGAAGTTCGAACCAGGAAACCAATGGCTCTAAACTCCCACCGGAATATACTATATAATCTCTTGTTCTTAGATACTTAAGTATATGCTTTATCATAATCCGTTGTTCTTCACCGATCGATATTGACGCTTACAACCCCACCGTGATACCGTATATCCGCCCGTACATAACATGGCATACATGAGACTACCACACCGAGGCATAAGGTATCCTACTCATACGCTCTTTCAACAGAGTTTTGGTGATTGTTCCTGAAAGATGAATTTATGTCTAAAGGGTAAGGATCCCCTTTCGAATTTTCCATGTTAAACTCCTCAGATGTTAAATTTTATCAATATAAGAGGCTTGAGATAGTGCCAACAACTTCTTATTCTCCTGCCTCGTATAAGCTTGATTCCAAGAATATAGCTGGCTTCTCCCAAGTCTTTCATATCAAACTGCTTATGCAAACCACCTTACACCGACAACACTGTTTGTCGCTTCGATTAACAATACGCCATCTACGTGAAAGCCGACTTTCGTAAAACCATCTTCCAGGCTTCGATTCTTTTGTAAACACAAGGTTCACACGTATTTCTTCTTTCAAAACCAAAGAAGTAATAGCCCCGATCAACCTTCGATGTTCCATGATCCGATAAGCTTGCTTAAGTCCATAAATGGTCTTGCAACTTGCATATATCATGTGTGTTCTTGCCTTTAGCTTTGAACCCTTCTGGTTGGCCGCATGTAGATGTCCTCATTTAAATTGCCTAAAAGGTCATTTGACATCCACCGCCAAATCTCGTAATCGAGACCAGCAGCCTACAAATGGGGTGCAATCCGATAGATTTAAGCATGGTTAGTCGGGCAAGAATTATCTAGTCAAGTTACTTCCACTAAAGGCCTGTAGAGCAACTCAAAATTAATAATATTGATATATATGAGTTACGCCTCCATTGTGTAATATTTATAATGCCACTGATTATATTTTCGTCATCAATTAATTATTTTAATTTTACAATGGAGGAAACACATATATCAATATTATTAATTTCGAGTTCAACTCTCGCCTTTTGCAGCTGCTGGGCACCTGATTAGATAATTGCTTTTCAATTATAAGGAGCCTTAATTAATAATAGCCGTTGATCCCTGTGCCAGCTCGTGAAAGTGGCGGAGCTCATATCGCAATGGAACTATAGAACACAAAAGTTGAGTTACATGGTTTCCTACATGCCAAGCTTGTACTCCTCAAGAGCAAGCCGGGAGATTGTTAGGCAATTATGTGCTCGTCGTGCAAAGGGGTGGTTCTTCCCCGGCCATTTTTGATTCGCTGACTACGGACCTATTTACCCTTCAAATTAGAACATGTTAGGTTTTAGGGTTTTAATTTATTTTAGTTTTCGGGGCCTTTATGCCTTGTAAACTGGGGTGGGGAAAATAATTGGGCCTGCGTTAACCTGGTGATATTTTTGTAATAAAAACAATTTTAATTTTTTAGTGAAAAACCATGATTATGTTATTTAATTAATGCTTTTGCGAATTGTTTAAATTATATGCTTATAACATGTTTTATGTGATACATATATAGAATAGGTGGGTGCCATATAAATTTGCATCAATGATAATTACATGCATAATAATTATTATGATTCTATTATCTAGTTTAATAATATTATGGAAACATTTTTATTTTTTTGAAATAATTTTAGAAAATCCTATTATTTAAAATATTGAATGTTAGCTGTTTTAATTAATTTAATTAATTTTGAAACCCAGTATCTATCAGTCTAATAATAAAATGATCAGCGTGATGCCCCAACGGATAAACATGGTCGATTTTATCGATTAACCTCAATTAAGTTTCAAAATTTTAATAAGATTGATCGCCCAACGCCGGCAATCTTCGATATTAAAGATAATTTTGAAATTAAAACAATGGTTAAAAAATATTCAAACTTAATTTAATTATTACCCTCCCAACGAGGCTATGATATTTTATTAAGTGCCCAAAGTTTTGAAACAATTAGAGGAAATGACATAGCCATCTAGAAAGTTCGCTTCAAGAAGGTGATTTGGTAACCGTCCGCGACCCCATCTTCGTGGCTAACTTTTTTTTTTTTTTGCAGATACAAGAATCATTTCACATCAAATCTCAATGTTATAAATATCTTGCCCAACGTAAGTGTTTATAATGAAACCAATAATTGCTTACAATAAACGTAAAATAGTTTTCGGATTAAATCAAATTTTAAGATTACAAGTATTGTAAGATATTACGCTTTGCAATACTATGTGTATTTTTTTCAGAAAATGCATCATTTAACCCACTTGCAATGATTTTGAGTCAAAAGCCTATGGGATGGGAAATAATTATAGTGAATGGAAACCAACCCCCGTATTATTTGATCTGATCGAAAACCGAAGTTTGTCCTAATCCACACTAAAGCCCATAATGAGCTCAAGAAGAATGACCCCCATCAAGTCAAAAGACTACGACCGTACGCAAATATATCAGCCGCCGCTATTCTTTGCCAAGTATACAGTCATTTGAAAGGATGATATCTTCATCTCGAGAAAGGGAGCGTAAATGATCCGTAGTCTCGATAAGATGCTCAATAATCAACAAGTTCTTTACGCAGCCGCATAGGCTATATCAACACTGTAATGACTAGGGAAGCAGGAGGGATCATTGTTCAAATGATGTCACATCCAATCAAGCTGAAGTGTCGGGGATGAAGATTTGGTTGTATGTCCCAAATTGATTTCATATTCAATCCTACCTGATCGCTTTACTCGCTTTAAAGTTAATTATAATATGAATAAAAGATGGATCTAACTCCATGCAGTTGATGCATGAATTTGAAAGTGCCAAAGGGGCTGAAAGTCAAAGGTGTTCATATGACTGAGGGTTCTACTTTCAAGCCCAAAGGAAACCTGGCGCGGGTGGAAAAAGAATAAAGAACGCGTATGGTCGTACCGCTACTCAAACCACCGCTTATGAAGAAGTCGAAGGCAAGTGCTTCGCGCGACGTATAATAATAGCGCACGCCTCGTGATTGCCAAAAAGCAAGGTAATGGTAATTTAAATGGTTGAAGCTTGTTTAGTGGAGAATTATAAATGATAAATGGATCATTGATTCAGAGCCACTAACCATGTCTGCTAATTTTCGCAAAGGGTTCGCATAAACTAGCTTCGTCGACAGAAATGTGAGGTTTTGAGGCTTGGAAATGGAGAACATGTCTCGTTAAAGCATTAGGACAAAAGAATTATTTTTCAATAATGATAAGACTTTATGTTTAGTAGACTGCTTATATGTACGATTTTAAAAGGAATTTAATTTCGTAGTTGTTTATTTGAACAAGGTTTACCAAAGGAATTAATTCCTTTATTACAATAAGAAGTTCAACTCGCTTATTTGTACCGTGATTTGATAGATGGTCTTTATTATTTAAGTCCTATGTCCTATGATGTTTTAATTATCGAAATTGTTGATAAGCATGATCACCTAGGCCAAGAAAAGGAAAGTTTCAAAATGAAACGTATCTTCGCATTTGCGATTAGGTCATATTAATCCTAATAGGATTCATGGTTTGGTAAAAGTGGATCTTAACTTCCCTAGACTTTGAACCTATACCAGTATGTGAATCTTGTTTGGAAGGTAAAATGACCAAAGCGTCTCTCTTTAAAGCCAAAGGATATCAAGAATTCAAACCGTCATTGGAATTATGCATACTGATGTGTGCGGACCAATAAATGTCCAAGCCAGAGGAGGGTATGAGTATTTTGTCACCTTTACAGATGACTACTCAAGATATGGATATATTTACCTAATGCGCCAAAAGTCTGAAACTTTCACTAAATTTCCAGAGTATAAGGAGTGCAGTGCCACCAGACTCCATATCAAAGAGCTTCGTCCGACTCGGAAAGTAATTTTTATCCGAGAGTTTAAGTCTTACTTGACTCAAGAGGGGATAGTTTCACAAACTATCAAAGACTGAACACCCCAAAGAAATGGAAAGTTGCAAAGAAGAAGAAATAGAACTCTTCGTGATATGCGAGGTCAATGCTTAGCTATTCATCTCTACCTATATCGCTTTCTTTGGGGATATGCTATAGAAACTCGCAATGTATCTTCTGAATTTAGTTCCTTCTAAAATCCGTTTCCTAAGACAATCTACAGATCAGGAAAGGGCTTAAGCCTAGTTTGTCATATATCCGAATATGGGGTGCCTCGCACATGTCTTAAGAAAGGATCCAAAGGCTGGAATCAAGGCATGTAGGTTTGCATGTTTGTCGCTACCCTAAAGGAACGCAGAGGTGGACTATTTTATAGTCCTTCTGATAAAAGGTTATTGTGAGCATCACGCAACTTCTTCGGGAGGAAGACTATATACAATTTCAAACCCAAGAGTAAAATAATTCCCTTGAGTGAGCTTGACTCGTACTAAGAACAACCAACCAGTGTCTTGGCCTCTAATATGCGGATTCCTATGCATGTTCAAGAGGGGAAAATGTGCCGAGAAGGTGAGCAGTACGAGTGGAACAGTGGAACAAGATCGATACATGTGGAACGGGAACCCGGAAGAGCGATCTGAGAGGGCTAGTACCTTCTGAGGCTCGGGAACAATGAACCACGACCCGGGTGGAGCTTCGTCGTGAGTGATAGAGTAAAGGCGGAAGCTGCGAGATATGTCTTGCTAAGGCGGAGTCTTACCAAGTTATTGCTATTGTGATGAAGATAGTCCATCAATTACAAGAAGCTGGTACAGATGTGGATGTAATACGGGGTGGCAAAAAGTATGGGCCAGTGAAATGGAATCTATCTTGTTTGGAATGGGTCACGGTCTCTTGTAGAGGCACTTGAAAGGGAATTAAAACCAATAGGGTGTAAGTGGATTTACAAGAAAAAGAGGATCGAGATGGGAAGGTGGAAACCTTGAAGCTAGATTAATTGGCAAGAGCTATACCCAGGGGATAGATTATGAAGGAAAAACACGTAGTATGGATCTAACAATATGATTAAACATGCATTGTATCTAAAATTCAATATTAAATAAAATTACCTATGTAGATTTGCGAAGTCCGAGTCAACTAGACTTCTAGATCGATACCCGGCCCGGCCCGATCTGCGAAGTCGGATCTGACCTGCGACCAGCGATCTGCGGAGTCAATCTGGTCGGCAATGCGCCGTCCAGATCTTCGGATCTATCCTCGGGGTGGTATGGATGTGTGGAGCTAATGAATCAGGGCGTGGCGAGATCTTAGAACACTTAGAGAAAAAAACCAAGAATAGAAAATTCTTTTTTTTTTCTTGATGCATATTCTCAAAAAATGTATGAAAAAAGAAACAGAAAGCGCTTAAAACCCATTACATCGAGGAATAGCGTTCATATAATAAATTATATTTATTATAAATAACCAGTTCATATAATAAAATTATATTTATTATAAAAAACCCGTTCATATAATAAATTATATTTATTATAAAATTATAATTTATACATATATTTGAGAATATAAATTAGGACCCGAGCACATAGTGCCCTAACAATATTGAAGTTGGTTTGTCATTCCCCAATGTAGATTCTAAAGGATCAAGAACACTTACTCGTTGTTCTTTGATCGATGCAAAAATGACGGGATCGTTATATGTCTTGATGCTTGATGTGTAACTCAAATTACTGAAGCTAGATTGATTCCACGGTCTGAATACTCTTTGATTTTACGTACCAAAAATCTTACTTATTTTTTATTTAAGACATTGCTTTTATTAGTACCGATCCATATCTCTCATGAGCGTTTAACGTGCATGAGCAATTGAAAGCGATTGTCTCGAGACATTTGCCTCGGCTTCCTTAGGCATATGGGATTTGGGTTGAGGTCGCCAAATGTGGGCGACCCATTGAGTCAACATCTCCCAGCTCGCCCATAATGGGCCGGACTTATATCAATCAATGTGATAGAATTTTATACTTGCACTAGAAATCATTCATACAGGTGAAAGGACTGTGCGACCTGAAGCACACCGATGATGGGAGCTCCAATATAGAAACCCCATACAGGCCATATTGGAGACATCAACCTCAAAATATAATTAATCCCGAAAGTGTACTTATACCCCAATTATTTTGAATTACACATAATTGAGTATTCAATCCCTCGAAAATTCTATACTTTCGATTCATTACAGCGATAGTATTCTAAATCATATCAAACTCCTTGGTGAGATGATTCGTAAGTGAATCCTGAGCAAAAGTGTAAAACCAAAAATGTTCTTTCTTTTCCCCTCATATCAATTAGATTTGAATTAACTCGCTTTCCTAGGAATGCACCTTTATGTCGAATCATTCCATGACCATAGGATACACCCTTAAGGTAGCAAACATTAATACATCACATCATGATATAGTCGAGTTGTAAAGAAGGGTAAAGTGTTGAGATACATATCAAGATCTCTTAAGGACTCACACCGGTGAAGAGACGGGGATCCATTCTTGACTTCTGATGGGTCGACTAGCACATCCGAGTATGAAATGCATGCTATGGGAACTTTTCCTTTTCTTATCCTAAGATAAAGAATGTATGTCATTGCTCTCCTGGATTAGAGTAATACCATCACAGTCTTAGCCTTGTCACCCGAATCACGGCGCGAACTGAGAATTCTCATATTCTCACTGCTAATAGTGCTAGATGACTAATTTCACACTCGGCTTTTATCGTATAGACACATGAATGGTGAGGATACATTCATGTTGGCTCTTCTATTTAAGAATCTCATCTTGGTTCTAATGGCGTTGATGTCTTTGAATTAAATTGAAAACACTGCGCTCAGTACGCTAATCGAGGCTATAGTTCAAATAGTCTCATCTCTGCACAAGCTACAGGCTAGAGCGATTGCTCGTGTGAGTGAGCGATCTTAGAATCTATGTCGACATGCTTTATTGGATTATGCTGACTCTCTTTCTTATAGTATCGCCATAAAATAAAGATTGAATAATATCACGAAAACATTTAAATTATTGATAATTTGTAAGCATCTAATCAACGGTCCATTCTACATAAGCCCGAGTTTAACATGTCTAATGAATGCATCCCTAGCTATTGGCTTAGTGAGTGGGTCGACCATATTGTTTGTAGAAATGTATTAGACCACGCCCTTGCAAGAACAGATTCCTAATATAAGGATATCTTTCGATATTAAAGCCAGGTCTTCCATGATGCTTAGATCCTTAGCAATGCCTAATGCAAGAAGAAGAACACAAAATTGTCAATGGCTCTACCGCCGACGGACACCCCTAAATGTCACAGAAACTCCTTAACTAAACTCGATTCTGAGTTGCCGTGGAACAAGCTACGATTCACCTATATGATACATGGCATTGCTTTTTGCTACCCATAGTATAGTTTACCACGACGTGAAGAGTACATCCCGGGTTCTATTTGCGTACTATCATCAATTTCCAACCAGACTGTAGCAACCAATCGTACTAAATCCTTCTTCCTTGATACAGCATTTAGTCCAAGTTCCTTTCATCGCAAATCCTATCGACGCCATCTAGTGCTTTTGACTGCGGTATGATTGAAACCGCCAACCAAAACCAACAAAGATAACATATGTCGGGATCGCGGTGCACATCATTGCATACATCGACTACCGACAACACCGGCATAAGGTACTGACATTTTTCTTTCTCTTCCGGGAGTCTTAGGACACATATCAAGACTTAGCTCAAACTTTTTCAAATTCGTGGTATCCATCTATTGCCATCTTGCATGTGATAGCGCTCTAACATCTTTCATGTTCCTTGAGATAAACCTAAAAGCCTTAATGCATCTTATGATTCACACTAAGCACGTAGCTAGCTTCACCCATATCTTTCATTTCAAAGTTTGACGACAACCACTTCTGCAAAGGTTAATCATCTCTTTGCTATTTCTAGCTATTAAAATGTCATTTGATATACAAGATAAATACAAACCATCACTCGAACGTTTTTTAAATACACTACAATGGTCTTCTTCATCATCAGATAGCTATCCCTTGATTGCTTGATGAAACTTGATGTTCCATCGCCTATATGCTTCATTGCTGAGACCGCGGTATATGATCTTTTTTGAAAGCTTGCAAACTTTCAAGGCCTTGTCCTTTAGATTCAAAACCCAAAGGTTGATCCATGTAGATTTCTTCATCTAGTTCTCCATTGAGAAATGCGCTGCATGGCCCATTCGTATAATTCTAAGTCCATATAAAAAGGACATCATAGCTAGAACGAGGCGAATCAAGTAATTTTCACAATGTGAGAATGTATCTTCATAGTTAATTCCCCTCTTCGTGTGTAGCCTTTGCTACCACGAGCCTTATATCTTCTATGATCCACCGCTGCTTAATTTGAGAATCCATTTATTTCCAATATATTTACCTGGGCAAGATCAACCAAATCCCAAAATTTTAATAGTTCTCATTGACCTAATTTCTTCTTCCATAGCTTTACTCCATTCCTTAGCTTTAGGACCGTATAGGACCCTCCGTATCGGTTTTTGGCTCTTCGTCATCCTATGGAGCAATCATGAATGCTTCCCCCTCAATCTCAAATTGACGACAGGGAATACGTTCGCGGATGCTTCGACGAGGTTGAGATTGCTCATGATTCTACCCATGTGAGTCGATCGCACTATGTCGCCCCACTTTCCTCGGGAGGATTAAGAGGTCCTCTAATCCCTCTAATGTGGTAGGGGTCACATTTTCTAGATTTTCAGCAAAATTGAAAATCTATTAACCTTACCTCACAGAAAGTCTCTGGGAAAACGATATCACGGACTCAAGCTCACACGCCCCATCGCCTTTTCACTAACAGAACAAATCCTTCGAGGCTCTCGCAGTATCTAATGAAAATACACTTTCCCTAGGACCACAAGTTTCCCATATTGATGAGTATTATTAGAATGTAAGTTGCAACAATCTTAAGATAAATTTCCTAAGTCGTTTATTGCCATTCCATAATTCATATGGGGTGGAGGGGATTACTTAGAGGGCACACGATTACACGAGTCATAGCTAATAATGCTTCAGAAGGAGATAGGTAACTAGCTTGTGCCATTATCGACTCCAATCCATGTATAAGAGGGTTATAGCCCCCTTACCGCAACTCCATTTGTTGCGGAGTGTAAGGAATAGTTAGCCGTCGGTTATATCTTTTCATCACAAAAACTTTGAATTGGTCAGATAGAAATCTTACACCTTGACGGTGTCCTTAGTGTTTTGATCTTCACGTTTAATGATTTCTACCAAATTAGTATATAGCTTGAAGTGTACCCAACGCGCCGATCGTGAGAAATCAAATAAACATGACCAAAACGTAGGAAATCATTTATAAAAGTGATGAAATGAAGTCGCACCATGCCTATTCTCACATTCAGTGGTCCACATGTCCGAATGAATAAGCCGTAATGGACTAATGGCTCTCTTTGGTTTTGCCAAATGGTAATCTAGTTGCTTTTCAAATTTCTAGGGCAATGCTCACATGTAGGCAATTCTACTTGCGAGTGATCCCAAGAGACCGCCGAGCCAATTCATTAATCGGTCTTGCCTAATGTGTCCTAATCTAGCATGCCATAAAATACTCTTATGATAGAAACAGAATCGAATTACCAACAACATAGATAATACCTAAGTCATTTAGTACAATATTAGTGGTGGTCCAACACCATAAATCCATCTAACACATAGCTTAATCCATAATAAACGCTGTCTGCAATACTTTTACACAACCCTTATTAAATATAAGTTGGAAACCTAGTTCTAGTGTAATGAAGAACAAAAACAAGATTGGCCGAACTTTAGGATATATAAAGACACCACAGTGATAAAGCGTGCTTACCACCCCGTTAAACTCTAGTTTGGTGCATCGATCTCAGCACGTCGCCAAGCATTATCTCCATGTATATACTTCTATCGCCTTTAGGAATTCGAATACGAAATTCATAAGCAAACCCAATCTTCACATCACATCGTCATCGCCAGTCTACTGTACCCAAAAGAAATGTAGCCTCAAAGAAGTATTAAGTTTAATTACTAACATATAAGTTAGAGTGGATCAGTTTGTACAAACAATACCTTTGGCTCGTTGCAATCACGAAAGCAAAGTGACCGTGTTTTCCACTAAGAAAACACGCTTTATGCTTTTCATGCCGCTGCTCTACTTTTGCGCTTTTCATTCAATTAGAACTTGCTTCATCTCCTCTTTTTGTCTTCTTTGGGAAACCCCTACTTCGCAATTTTTGTGTCTAGAGCCTTTTGCTCAAGGATTGATCTCACTCCATGAAAGTTTATTAGCGTGCTTCTCGTAGAGAAGACGCATCTTCCTCAAGTTTAACATGATGAGCAACATCATCAAAAGTTTGATGTTCTCATTATGCAAGGTTAACACGCATGTGTTCCCAATTGCTCGGCAAAGAGCGAATAACAGATTGGACTTGCTGCTCATCAGTCATGTCATGCCCTGCAGCCCTCAATTCACTGATCATGTTAGACATGATCGTAAGATGCTGCCTCATGGTGTCATTCTGGCGCTTCTTATAACCATCAAACTTGAGGGTTAATCGACGGTCTTGTTGTCGGTGTTCCACCATTGAACCTTAACAAAGATCCCAAACCGTTTGAGCCGAACGGTGCCTTCTCAAATCGCAAAGACAAATCATTTTTCATGCTACTCAAGATCAAAATGCAGTAACACGATCTTTGCGCTGTAGGCTTGATAGCTTCGCCCGCCTATGTCGAGTAGTAAAGGTCTCGCTTCAGTTCACCATTGGTCAGGTAATGGTTTCCAAAAGATACCTCGTTCCTCCAGAGATATCGGTCTTACGATGCCAACATCGTAATTTTTTTCGACAAGCTTTGTCTCCATGGTTCAAGTCAATGTACAATGCTCTTGTTGCAAATCATTTCAACTATATGTAGACAATTACTTAAATTAGATGTTGTACAATTCAATTTACAATAATGTTTTTCTATTAATGTAATTAAATTAATTTAATAATAATTTAAATACATGCAACAACAACGAAAGTAATGTTACACATTCCAATCAATTTCACAAGATAGTCCAATTATTATTATTTAATTTAATATAAATATTTGGTTATTAGGGTGAGATATATATTGCATAACCACCAACTTAAAACTCATTCCCACTATCGAATATTTATCTATGTTTCATCCACAATTAAATAAAAATTACATAATAAACATGTCTTTAATGAAAACATTCAATATGTACATCGCGTATTAATATGTACATACATAAAGAAATGTACCGGAAATATGTACAATATGACCAAAAAACAAAAAATATAGATCACATGCCGTACATACAATCGGATCATCACTGTCATCTGGGTTCATCATCACTATGTCCACCTAGCTCATACTCCTCATACCACGGAACGAATCTAGCAAAGAAGTTCCAACACCTTACGTCATTCAAATCCGATTTAACCCATAGCCTTTAGCTGACTTTCCCTCTCAAGCAGTATATCCTCAGCGAGAGTATTAAAGTCTAAAGAGCTCAACCTTTGTTTCAAGGCTTGACGAACTGACTCTATTCGTCTTCGTAGAGCATCGGGCAATAACTGATTATTGTCGTCAAGAACTCATGAACATCACTGATGCCACGCATTTGCAAATCAACGATAGTTAGTATAATCTATATGTTCTAACCATATGAAATGCACTCTTCTTATATACCAATAAATGAATTATTTGTGCTCGTAGCCATTACATACACAAATAATCACAATATATTATCAATTAACCTTTTAATTACTCAATTATAACATACAATTCTTATTCACAATTCAAAATTTTAAAAATCATAGATAATTATAAAAATTAATACCACTTAATCTCGGAAAGAAAAATTATAATTATCTCGAGGTCACTACCACACGCCATAACAGATTTCATTCGTGAGTTTGATGATAATTTTTGAAGTGTTTAAATATGTGTTTGAGTCACACACACACTAAGCTGCAGAATCAAATCGCACAACAATGTAAATTTTCTCCTTAAAATTTACCTTAAAACATGTGTATAGGCAGCTTCAACTTTTAATCTTCAAAAAATCATAACAATTAATCTTAGCAACATGAAAAAATCGTTGGAAAGCTTGTTCAGAGTTTTCCAACCATACCAACACGCAGAAATCATGATGGTAACCAAACTGAAATTGATCTCAAAGTTTCGTTTTACATATGTATTTTCATGGTATTAGATGCATTCTATCGGTTTACCTCACAAAATACATATCTAAACATGAAAACATACGTGAAACCGTGATACCATTAGATTTAAATGATCAAGCAACACTTACCGTTGTTCCCGACCCACGAAAAACTTGATAGGATCGTTATATGTCTTCACGCTTCCAATGTAACTCCAATTACTAGAACTGAATTGATTCCACAAATCAACACTCTTTACTGCAAAATCTTATTTTTTTATTTAAGACATTAGCTTATTAGTACTGGGGTCACATTCTCATGAATGCTTAACGACATAATAAATGGCAGCCAGCTTGTCTCCAAGACAACCGCTCAACTTCCTTAGCATATGGCCGGGTCGAAGCCCAGCCCACTGTGGGCTTACCCAACCAAGTCCAACACCCAAGATTAAAATGGATGCTTTTAAGTTCACTCTTTACCACTAGCTCACTGGCGGATCCAAACTCCGAAAGAGGAGGGAGGGGGCTAATCGCTAATAAATTAATTTTTTTTCTGAAAATATATCAATATATAGAAATAAAGTATGAACAATTATATTAATAAAAGTTTAAACTTGAAGGATAGAAAAAAGTACAAATCAAGCTACACTATGTTTGTACTGCGAGATAATTGATTTCTACGACTATCCATATTTTGAAAATGATTTTAAAAATGAGTTTGTTGTCAATGAATCAAATATCTCTACTTTCTATGTAGATAATAAACTAAATTGTCATTTAACCATTCACCCCTCATTCTATTTCAGAAATCGCTTGTCACAGCCTTTCATACAGTAAATACTCTTCAAATGTATTGTCGCAAATGCATAGCAATGTCAATTCAATCCAAACGATAAACCATCGGAAAAACTCTATATTTCATGCTTCTTTCATCTTTCTTTGCTAGACTCAAGTCTTCCACATTAAAGAACTCGACCATCTACCTCATATCACCAAGAAAAGACAAGCTCCTCGGCAGTTAAAATGTGCGCCCAAAGATTTCAGAAGTCTATCGGATAAAGATCGTTAGAAGACGCACGTGCCTATCCATATCAAAAATTAGAGACCTATTCTTGGATCAAGAGCATGCAATGCAACTATAAATTCATGATTGCTTCGTAGAAACGATGATTCAATTCTTGTATAATTGAATCAATAACCTAACAAAATATTAATAGTAATTTCAAATTAAATATTATATGTTTTATTTAAAAGAAATAAATTGTCGTAGTTTTTTGGGTATACCTCACAAAATATTTTCACTCAGTAATGATGATAGTTTATGACCGTTTGTCCATCCCTCTTCATTTGAATTAGTCTTGGTACTATGTCTTCCATATTAACAATTGAAATTTTATTAGCTTGGCAAAATGAAAATGAATCAATGTGTAGGGAGGGGCTAAGGTCATTTATTTCTTTTTTTTTTTTTCAATTAGGACCAAAACAACGTCGTTTTGGTCTTAATTAAAAAAATCAGCCTCCTTCCGGTCTAATTAAAAAAAAAAAAAATCTACCTCCTGACGATAGTGTGGGCGGCGCCCCTCGCCCCTCTTGATCCGCCATCGGTTCTCATGGTTTATGATTAGAACTTAGAAGAAGGAATTATGTTCCCTGAAGAATTCCAAATGTATTTGTTCTGAATCAGTTTCAGTCTTGGAGGTTTTTTTCTCTTTCATTTGTAGTCATTTTAATTTTCACATATAATAGCAGTAACATTCAAATTATTGTTAATACGTAACTCTTTATTTTCAAGGAACAGACAACATCTAACAAGAGATATCTTGTTTGTCAATGATGTGAACAGGTATGGCAGAAAGAAAGAAAAGATATCTCAAATCTTCCATATTTTAGGCACTCGAGCTGGGGTCTTGGGGAAGAGACTGAAGATTTTAATTAATAAATTATACCAAATATTAATTAGTTTGACTAAATTGTGATAGAGGAATGGTTGGCTTCTATTTGAGCATTGCCCTTATGAGAATTTGATTCATAAAATTAACGCTTTTCACTGTAGTACTTAACGTTCAACAAGATAGCGTCTAAAGTTTAAGAATTATTACGAATAAAATTTGAATTTGTACAAAAACTGGAATATTTTTTAAATGAGTAGTTTTTAAGTTAATTTCCCTTTCTTGAATTCCGATTTTTTAATTATTTTAAAATAAGTACACCACAACAAAATTTTCTCAAAATAAATTTGAGGTAGATATAGCAAACCCTTGATATCACCTACACTTTTATTAGTTGTGGTTGATAAAGTACATGATACTAATGCATTATTTGGTGGATAATGAATGACCACCATTATTTGTTTTGTTTTTTCCTACAGCATTTTGTGGATAGTAAATTCTCCGTATGCTCTTACCACTTGTGATTGGTGAATATGGCATTATAATTGTAGAATTTTAGGTCTAATACATGGTTCACAATAAGGGCCACCAACTTTATAGGGTGATTGTGGCAGATAATGGATGTGGATGACCATCACCCATTTGTTGACCCCTTCTAACCTACAGTTCTATTTGGCCTTCGACAAACAATCTTAAAAACATACCTACAAATGGGTTCTATATGGGCTTCGGTCACCATTCCAAAAAAAATATTGCATCAGATTATTTTTTAAGTTAGCGACTCTAAAAAAGGGGTTATGGTTCAATGCCCAACGTTGTCACATGTCTCAAGTTTTATAGTAACATGTGTGTAGACTTACGGTTTTTCATGCAAGGCCCCCACTGACACAGATTCGTTTTCATTTTAAAGTCATTTATTTTTAAACTAAGTTGAGTCATATCATTTTGCTATTTTTAAAAATAAAAACAAAATAAAAATAAAACTCTGGGGCTGGGTTCACAACATGTCCCTTTCTAATACACTAGTACGCGAACAACGAAATTGAAGTATAAAAGAGTGAAACGAGATTAACTATATCGAAGAATAAAGGAGAACCCTGGGCAAGTGTTACAAAAAACATCGTTAAACAACAACTGAGGCTGTGAAGTCTTGACATAGATCCAAGCCTTCTCTGGGCAAGATCTCCCAGCGTGAAACCTATATCAAAACCTAAAAAAAACGTTTAAAATCTATAAATTTATGGGGCGATAAACGGTCACGCAGACCATAACGATCAACACCCATCACGGACAAACTCATGAAATCAAGAAGCTTAGCATTTAATAACTAAAATAAACCATGTGATCAAAGGCATGATGATAACGACTCATGAATATTGGTATATGATTCTAATAAAGATGAAATCTGAGAGTCTGAACTATGGTGAAGGCATCTGAATGTCTGGCATAAAACAAGGAAACACAAAGGCGAAGCCTAAACGCCTTTATTTAAGGTGTAGAAGGTAAAGGAGAAGACTGCATGCCTTTATTTATAGAAGGCGAAGTCTGAATGCCTTTATTTATAGAAGACGAAGTTTGAACGTTTGAAATGCGATGTTAGCAAATGCGATACAGATGAAGTTTGAACATCTGATCCACATGAAGGCGAAGTCTAAATGCTTGATATGAAGAAGACGAAGTCTGAACGTCTAACTGTGGTGCTAGAAAATGTGATACAGATGAAGTCTGAACATTTGATCCATATGAAGGCGAAGTCTGAGTGGCCGACGTATATAAAGCCCAAACATTTAATCGCTTAAGCAATACACGTGATATGAGGTAGATGAAATCTCAACATCTGACCCATTTGAAGGCTAAGTCTAAACGCCCGACAAGCAGGTTAATGTCAATGTCTAACTGGTGCTAGCAAAATATGAATAGACGGTTCGAACATCCGATCCATACGGGCGCCGGCTTGAACGCTTGATATGCGAAGACGGTCCGAACAGCCTAACCGTATGCTGCCGAATGATAAAGACGGCCCGAACATCTGATCCATATGAAGGCGAAGTTTGAAAGCCTCGGGAGGCGTAGAAGAAGCAAATAAGAACGTCTAATCACAACAGAGACCACTACCCTCAACACTATTTATCCGGCGTGTCACACTCACCTATCGCTCTCACATAAAGCACCATTGCGCCTCTTAAAGCTTATACGTCTCCGTTCGGCTTTGTACGTATCCATTAAGTGCGTATGTAGCTCACTTCTGGGAGTGTCATCGTGGCTTCTTTTTTTAAGCTATCGCTTCGCTCCAGGAAGCGCGGCCCCGGTATGTTTCAACCTTAATTCCAGCTTATCGAGATACACCCTGGAAAGACTTCTCATTGCTTTCGATCATATCTCCCTCATCTGAACTCGAAATCATGCATCGTTTTTATTTTTTTATTTATTTTTATTCTCTACTCATTTAAGAATTCTCTGAAAAAATTTGAGAATTTCGTATCAACCGATCGACCGTCGGGAACCCTCGCCCAACCAGCTTCAATGGATTTCGGGCTGAAGTTCATTATCTCGAAGGTGTTCAAATTTGGAGCACCGAATCTTCTTTTTGTCATATCCCCCAATCCGCACTTGAAATCATGCACTGCTTTTTTATCTTTACTCTTCAAGGAATATTAGTATCAAATTTTAAAATTTTTCTCAAATGATTAACTAGTCGGGAACCTGCCCAACCTGGATCACGGCCAATGTATGGAGAATTGATTTGGTGATTTTAGAGCTCATCCCACAGGTTCGGCCCATAAGCCTGATTAGTCCTAGTACGCTTTAGGCCCAATACTGGCCATTTTTGCGGGTTGCTCGATCCCACCTGAGTCCATTCGATTCGTGGTTAAGAAAAGGGATAAATGTGGCCAGCTTTTGACCTCGTGAATAGAGGAGTGTTTATGGAGCTGGGAAGTCCGAGACTGATTGGGGGAGTTCTCGGGACTAAAGGTGTGCAAAATGGAGTAAGCTTAGATGTTTATGAAGGAAAAAGGCAAGCAAGAAAACGTGAAAAGGAAGGAGAGAGGAGAGGAAGAAAAAATGAGGAGGAGAAAAATAAGGAAAAGAAAAGGACGAGGATTCTCCAAACTAAAGTGGAGTGCTCTCTCATTTTGAAGGGATTTCAAAGTTCTTTGAGGGAGGGATACTGGTGTTTTGGAACAGAGAAGAAGGAAGACAAAGGGGGAGCAGTCAATCTACATGTAAGGAACGCGTGTGTGCTTTTTCCCCATTTCTTTCACGCTGTCTTTTCCCTTGATGTTTCGCAACTCAGCTTTTGTGTGGCACTAGGCATTGTTTGGCAATTCACTATTCGTAGTTGGAATTGTACACCATTTATTTTTGATTCTACTTTATGAATGTTCTGAAAATTTTGAGAACTATTTCACCCATTTAACCGGTTAAAACTAATGTCTTCTATTTCATTAGGTTATGTTTTCAAGAACAGCAGTTAGGGATTAGGCATTGTTTGGGTCAGCTTCACTAGTCTGACGAAATTGTACATCGTTTATTTTGGATTCCTTTACTTCCTTAAGGAATGTTTTGAAATTTTAGAATCGTTCTCAACCGATCAACTGGTCGTGGGAAACCCTGACAGCTTGCTTCATTAGGTTATGTTTTCAAGAACAACGCTAAGGCATTGTGCATTATTACTGGGGTCAGTCTCACCATCTAAGTTGGAATTGTACATCGTTTATTTTGTTGGATTCCTTACTCTATAAGAAATTTTTTGAAAATTTTTGAAAACTATTATCAACCAGCTCAACTTGTTGGGAAACCAGATCAGCCAGTTCATTAGGTTATTTTTTCAAGAACAATAGTTAGGGCATTAGGCATTGTTTAGGTCAGTTCTCACTCATTTGTAGTTGAAATTGTACACCATTTGTTTTGTTGGATTTCTTACTCTGTAAGGAATGTTTTGAAAATTTTTGAAACTCCGGTTTCTCAAACGAACACAACCAGCAGAACCATCGCTTGGTCATTAGGCTATGCTTTTCGGGAACAATAGTTAGTAACTGCCTTTGTTTGGATCGTTCTCACCATCCGGAGTTTGAACTCACACCGCGCTTTCTTTGGTCCTTAATCGTGAGGAATGTTATGGAAAATTGAGATTTGGCCTTCAATGTGGCTCACTAATCGGGGAACTAGATTAGCAAGTTCATTAGGTTTTTTTTTTCCAAGGATAGCAGTTAGGGAATCTTGGCTTGTTTAAGTTGGTTCTCACTATCCTGGTTTAATCATAACGCTATTTGTTAGATTCCTTATTCATTAAAGAATTTAGTGAAATTTGAGAATTTTTCTCAACCGGTTTGACCAGTCGAGAACCGCCAACTGGTTGTGCAGACGCCTTAAGGGAAGCCCCCTATTTTAGCGCTTTTCAAGCCCGAATCCTCAGGGCTTAAGCCCGCTTTGTACCACGCCATCAGGGGCCATATCAGGTCAAAGTTGAGTCAGAACTTAGTTCAGGGACCCGCCCGAGTTAGGACACTTGGGGTTAGTGAGCCTGACAAGAACTGGTGATTACAAGGCAGAATCTGTCAGCTTGAGAGTGGAAAGAAACAAACATCCTCTAATCCCTAATTTTCTGAATCACCGGCCTGGTCATCGAACTTGCCATCGGATCATGGATGTATGTTGTGTGTTTATGTTTATTAATCAACCAAATCAGAAATAAGACACAGGGACCAGGCACGTGTTTCTCAGTTTAGTAACAATATATGTGTACATGGTGTTTGACTTTGATATTTGCAGCATTTTGTTTGCTTGAGACCTAATTCTCTTATGCAATAGCTAGCTAGGGACCACAAAAATAGACCCATTGTTTTATTGCTCAGTGTTTATGAATGTTAGATAATGAGGCCGCAAGATCACAGTTATTATTACTCTGAGTGATCGATTGATTTTGACCCATATGCCTCGCATGTACCCAATTAATTTGTAGAGATCGTAGTCTGGCTTAGAGGTGCTACCCGCATTTGAGGTACCTTTCCCAATAGGTAACCCGACGTCAACCCAAAAATCTAGTTTTCGTGGGACTACTTTCCTCATTGAGTCAATGAGGGTTTTTTGTTCTACTACTTCCGCACAAATAAAACAAAAAGTATGGAGATCAAACAAACCCGCCCACCGGGATGATCTTCTGAGTTCAAAACCAACCCATTTTTCTGCTAATAACAGTCACCTCGCCATGGATAAAGTCGGTCCATAACGATGCAGAAAATGTGATTAGATGGAAGTTCAAAGCATCTGACTCATATGAAGTGCCAAGTCTGAACGCCTATATGGGAAGACTCAAGTTCAACCGCTATAACATTATGACAGCAAAACAGACAATGTGATGAAGTTTGAACATTTGATCCATATGAAGGTGAAGTCTAAACGCTGATCACATTGTGTTAACGATCTCAACCGCGTGTTAGCGAATGCATGGCGCATGTCGAACATTTGATCCAGCGCGAAGGCAAAGTCTAAACGCCCGATATGCAAAAAGACAAAAGTCAAACGCCTTAACCAAGAGCACATGTGATTATAAGCCCAACATCTGATCCATATGAAGGCAAAGTTTGAACACCTAATTTGCAGAAGACGATGTCTGAACTTCTCAGCTGCGATGCTAGCAAATGTGATGTAGATGAAGTCTGAACATCTGATCTATATGAAGGCGAAGTCTGAACACTTGAAGCCTAGAAACGAAGACATAAGGTGAAGTCTGAATGCCCAAAATCTAAAATGAAGATGGCAAGGTGAAGTTTGAACGCCTGAAGCCCGAAACGAAAAGAAGAAGGCAGAAGCCCTAACGCCAAAGCCCAAAACTAAAGACAGAAGTTCCAACACTAATCATGAGGCGCAACGCCTAGTACGAGTCCCGAAATCTCCAACACTATCGCGAAAACTCATCGGTAAACATGTAAAAGCACCAATAATATACGCGATGGATTCGTATCTCAAGAACACTGCTCACAATGTAAAGGGGATCTATCAATCAATCAAATAAGGACTGCCAAATAGCCGCCACTTGAGTTTTTAACCACCTACCACAAACATGATATGCCCGATGGCGTTGAAACATCACATCAAGTGGATATTCTGCGCCTTGAGCAGCCAACACCGCTGGGCAAGTCAACCAAACCATCACCAAAGAACATATGTGGGATCATCATGAAGGACCAATAATAACTCAACGCCTAAAACGAATAACTCCTCTCATCTACCAAGAAGCCATGTTAGAAACATATGAGGAATCGACTTGGAAATGATCGGACATCAAAGATTAAGAGGACCGGAATGTCGCCAATGAATACAGAAAAAAAAAAAAATAAGCCTAAGAAATAATGTGGTTTAATTACTGCTCAACAAAGTCCACTAAATAAATAACACCTGGAGCAAAATACAATGAAGCTCATCCTCGGGAAATACCATCTACACATCTCCAAATACCATGTAATCTAAAAAACTAGGGAAACATGCTCTAGAATGATAGCTGCCTAAAATGTCATAATGAGGCTCATTCTCTCAATGAAAACTATTTGCACAATACCACCTCCATATGGTCCAGATAACTATGGGGTATGCCCTAGTATGACATCCAATAGAAATATGAAGAAATAAAAGAGAATATCATAACAGGCTCAACCCTTCCATAGGGATTGTCCTGTGCAACCGACAACTCCAACCTGATTCCTCTAACTCGGGGTGATGCCCTAAGATGACATCCAACATAAACATGATGAAGTCAAAAAATGTCATAACCATGGCTCATATCCTCGATAAGAAATGCATGCACAAACCAACCACCTCCAAATTGTTGGGTTCCTACTGATGATTAAGCATACATACACAGTGGAAAAATAAAAAATTTCTCATTTTTCTAACCCGACCAGGGATCAATGTGATCTCGATCGGGATGATCAGGATAGAAGAATACCCATTCTCGCTGGAAGATCCGTTCGCAGTCAGAAGGTAAAGGCCAAACCCTCATCAAGCCGAATTGAAAGGCGCAATGTATCGCTTCACCCTATAATATCCACGAACGGCCTTCTTCGAAAACCTGAGAGAAACAGTGGTAGCAGTGACCGCCTAGTCTCAAAAAACCCCTAGCCGCCTCTCAATGGTGAAAATGAATTGAACTAACCCGCATAGGGATCCTCGGGTTTAAATACAAATTTTAGGCCCAAGGGTTGGTTTCCGCCCATTTCCTATGTGTGTGACCGTAGTCCATGATAATGTTAGTGGCAGCTTTAAAAGCCTATTTCGAGCCCACTTCCGATCATAAGCTACTATAGCATTATGACCACCCAAATTATGTGAATGTTAATCGCTCCTATTAACCTAATCCATAAAAATGTCGAGTCCCTTTGTCTCACGATATCCTAATTGAACACAAGTCATGGACTATGTCTCCTTTGTAAAGTTTAATCGTGCAATTTTCTCGACCTCCATGTAAACTACTAATACAAATGACATTAATAACCCTTATTAATTCATTTGAGAATGGCCATGCATGTAATGCCCCAAAAATACCCTAGAATTTTTATAATAATTTTATTATATATTTCGGGTATAGACTGAGCCAAATTTGGGTTTTTCCGGGAAAATTGATAAATTGTTAAATAGTGAAAAGTGAAATGAATATGTGAGCATATGATTAAATATTATATGCTAAAACAGAGAATCATTGAACCTGTAAACAAACTTTATGAAAAGGCAAATTTGGAAATTTGTAAAATGAGGACCTATGGGTCATTTGAGAAAATGTTTATGTGTTTAAGTGCAAATAGAAGTGATATATGTGCTATAAGGTCAATTGAGGCAACTTAAATCCAAAAAAAGGTTTTGAGCCAAACATGGCCTTAAGAGAATAAGTAACTTAAGACCACATTTGGTCTTGGAAAGGCTCATTTGAGCCAAAAAAGTTTTGGAGCAAAGTGAGAGAGAGAAGCTAGGGTTTTGGGAAATAGTTGGAGATTTGTGTGAATCTCTCCATGTTTGTTCAAGATCTTGCAAGAAGGAAGAAGGAAAAAGGCTAAGGCTTCAAGTGCAAGGATTCGAGGTAAGAACCAAAACCTTACTTTTTAAATGATGTTCGTTAAAACCCTAATCCATCCATGGGTTTTGCTCATGGCTGATTAGGATGACTTTTAGAATGTTATTGGGAGTGATCTCTGGTGTTTTGTTTTGTGGTTTTGATGATTTCGAGGAAATCGCAAAGTGCAAAAAAGAAGCGAAAACTGGCAAAAATTCCGCTCTACGCCACAACGTATGAACCTACGCCGCGGTAGCCCACGCCGCAGCTGGATGCTCCTGTCGCTGCAAGTGCCGAGGTGCCTAAAAGGGCACCTCAAGACATCACGGCGAGTTTTTGCTACGCTACGACGGAGGGCTACGTCGCGGCGTAGCACTGCCGAGACACTGTTCACAGGGAGAAAATTTTGGATTTTTGCTTCGAAAGTCTAGTGTTTCTACACCGATAGTTTAAGGACCCAAATAAATGATTAATGGGGATTCAAATAAGGATAAAACTAAGTGAAAAACGTATCGCACTCGCTTCTGGCGTAAGCCATTGGCTTCTGGGCGATATTCATTTAAGACGACACTGTTCAACCCTCTAAGTGTGGAGAAATTGTATTTGACTAGGCGCTGGTGAAGATGACAACCCGATTTAGGATCAAACAAAAGAGATACAGATCACAATGGTTTGTTCTTCTGTTCTCGTTTTGTCTGCTCTCGTTTTCCGCGACTCAATTCTCGTTTCAAGCTCTTATTTGTGAAATTATATATATATATATATATATATATATATATATATATATATATATATATATATATATATATATATATATATATATATATATATATATATATATATATATATTAAGATTTGAACTATTAGTATCTCGAAATGTTTATCAAATATCAGCCTGTATGTGTGTATTCTCAAACTATAAGTGAAATACCAGACGTGGAGTAAATCTGATGGAAATGTATTATTGAATGACAAACATGACTAGGAATCACCAACCTAATTCATCATGAAGGTAATCAGATATATATATATATATATATATATATATATATATATATATATATATATATATATATATATATATATATATATATATATATATATAAGAGAATGATTTGAACTAATAGTATCAAATGTTTATCAAATACGCATGTATGTGTATTTGAACTATAAGTGAAAATTACTGTATGTGAGTAAATTGATTTGGAAAATGTATTATTGAATGACAAATGTGAATGGCGTAACTATGGCCGAAGGAATCTGACTGAATTCATCATGAAGATGGCAAGTATTTATCAATGTGAGAATCACATTACCCCTCTTGGAAGGAAGAAAGACCAAACAGGCGGGATTCACCAGCTAGAATCAAGGTAGTGAATGTCATTTCATAAGTCAATGTGAGATTGTAATATTGAATCATGATGGGATTACTCTGGAATGAACGGGATAAGGATTATGGCCGAATGCGTAGGTAGATATTGACTCATAGTCATATGTGAAATCGTAACGGCGAAAAATGATATTAAAAAGTGTATTTGCGTAGTAATCATCTTTTTACATTACCAGACATTGTATAAAGGCACCGTGTTTGTCGTACATGGTCGTATTGAATTGAAATGGAATGAAATTACTTCTCGAACCATAAGCATGAAAATGGCAAGCGTATTTTATCAATGCGCAGGGACCGAGTGATAGGAAGTAATTGAAGCGGACCCGAAATTCGAGGAGCTGAGTCATTCGAGAAAGTTCAGGGTAGCCAACCTAAGATCACCTTCACAGTTTTTTGAGCATGACTTTGTTTTGTAAACAAAAGGGTTCGACTCTAAAATTATTTTGTACTATATACGAATACGTTTTGGATATTATCATTATAAACGACATAAAATGCCATTCTTTGGTTAAATGCATATTTTATGAGTGCATTGAATTTGTAAATGTTTATGGGCTTGCCCTAAATTGAAATCGCTTCCACATGTTTTTGATAAATGATTTTGATAAAGTGATATAGTGTTAACCGAGCATCTTGGATGCGGTTCGGATATGATAAAGATTGGGGCCCAGAAGAAATTCTTCTAATGCAATTTCTGATCTCACATGTCGAGGGGCCCACCAATATCTCTCTAAAATGAGGGACAAATCTCTTTCATCCACTCATGTCCCTTTATTCTATCTCAAAGCTACGATGCAGTATTTTCTACAATATTACAGATGATGTTGAGCTGTGTCAACGTAAAGAAACCGTCATGTAGGGACTTATGGTGGTGTGAGTCAGAAGGACAAAAAGACATTATTACATGATGAGAAGTACTTTGTGACTTATAATCCATGTATTCTCATGATAGGTCGATCGTTTTAATGTTCTCAACGCATTACTTATGAGATGACTTAATATCATATAGCCGCGTCAGTTGGAGCATGATCATCGGGTCGAAGCTCGCCACTAGTCTTAATTCACTATTGCCCGCTAATAATGAATGACTAAGGATATTGTTGAAATAGTATTCCATTTGAAGTCCAGGGTTCTCCTATCAAGTCACACCCTTGATGACCATAAAGTAGATCAACTATTCATGGAGTAAATCACCAAATTAAAAATGTAGATGATAATGAAAATGCCTCTTTATTATTGAAATATGGCCAATAATTACTATTGCCCTAGGGCACATCACTAACATAAATGATCCTAAAAGATAGGGGGTATGCCCTAGTGTGGAATCTAACAAAAACATGATGAAATCCCAAAGATGTCATAACAAGTCTCATCCTCTCGATAAGGATTGCATGCACACCTGAGACACAAATTCTTGATGATCCGGAGGGAATAAAGGATATGCCCAAGTATGACATGTATGTCATTCAATAGAGATGTGATGAGACCCCGACCCTATCAAAACATGGCTCAACATCCTCGGTAGAATTTGCTTGACTAACAACTCGGATGATCACGTGAATAGGGTATGCTGGGGCTTGGCATCTCATGCTCCATAGTGTAAAAAAAATCAATAGAAATCCATGCATCCACTAGTAACGAAAGGCAACCTCGGGTCATCACGAAGCCAGGAAGCTAGAAGTAGATAGAGCACTAATGAGGCATCTCCTAGAAAAGAAAACTTGTGATGAATGTCGAATATCAGTCTCGATACTATCCCAGTAGATGTTGTCGAAGATGTCCGAGTAATCATGGTCTCAAGGTGATCTTCTGCGACTGGATGTAATGTAGGCTCGAGAGTGCTAAAGTAAAGAAATGAGAAACTAGACTCAAATGCCAATGATCAAACTGTTGTGGCCTATGTGACGGAAGTACACGCATAAGAGTCTCGCGAGCCATTGACTTTGGGTATCGATAGAAGTGTCGGTGATAATGATGTGATGCAAAAAGTGTAACATTTAGTGAGATAGGTAAGAGAACAAGGATGTAGTGAAACTTGTCAGAAACTCAAAATCAATGAACATATGAGGGTGATAAATGTGAAAATGAGAGGTATGAAGTTAGAAGATAAAATAGCAGTGAGGGAAAAAAGCGATGATGATTTGATGATGAGTCTACGAATCTTTGCACTTGGGGAGACATGTTTGTCGACAAATGGGATGATGAATATATGACATTGACTTGGAGCCCACCAGGAGAGGATCAAATCATCTCACCTTACCATAATAAAATCTCAAAGTAAGCACAGCAATCTCTTTTGGGATCTGGGGGCTCATACGGGCCCCACAAGTACCACACACTCAAAACAATAATCCTCGCTAAATCCGTATATGCCACTCGAGGAATACTAATATTGAATACATACACGTTCACATTTATATATGTATATATATATATATATATATATATATATATATATATATATATATATATATATATATATATTTTTTTGCTTACGAACATATACTTGAATAAAAACTTGATAAGAGACAAACGATATGGCAATAAACAAGCATATCTCAAGCGTGAAGGTCTGATAAAACAACTCAGTAAAAATGACATAAGCCTCTCGAGCTAAAGTCTGCGAGATAAATAATGGAATGGAATGAGAGAAGGAATTGACCACGAAAAACCCCCCATGCGATAAAATGAATAGATGTCAGTCTAAGTGGGAAAGAATGAGAGATAGAACAAGAGTCGGATAGAAAGAAAGTGGGTGAAAACTACAGAAACTATGAAATGGAGCGATACAATGAAGTGAATGTGAAGTAAGGCGATGTAGAGAAATATGTCGATGTGTGTAACTCGGAGAAGGGGTCCTAAACTAAGGCATCCACGCCTTAGAGCCCACATGCAGGGTATGAAAAGGTAGCGCAGGGACTATAAGAAGAAATAGGCCAAAATGAGTTGTGTGAGGCTCAATGGGCTAGCAAGTAAAAAATGTGAGGGAGCAGTAATAAGGTATATGGGTAACCGGAAAGTGGCCACCCATCCGCGACTATGGTCTCAAATGTACAACTTTTCAGTTGATCTACATTGGTTGACTCTGAGAATTGGTTTCCATCTAAGTCCATCAACCATGCAGCTCCCTTTGGGGTCAACTCTCTAATAATGTAAGGTCCGCTCCTGTTAGTTCTAAACTTCCCTCTAGGGTCAGTGACCAATCCTCTAAGGACTCTCAAAACCAAATTACCTCGTTGTAGTGGTCTAGGCTTAACTCGCTTTTTGAAAGTGCGGGCCATCTTCCTCTGGTAAGACTGAATATGGTCAGCAGCTCTCAATCTCCTCTCATCTAATAGGATAATCTGATCAAACCGTGATTAGGCCCACTTCACATTAGAAATCTGCTGCTCTAGGGTTGCTCTCAAGGATCCCATCTCTATCTCAATGGGCAAAACTGCATCTATGCCATAAACTAGAGAGTAAGGTGTGGCTCCTGTAGAAGTGCAAAGGAGGTTCGATATGCCCATAATGCGAAAGGAAGCTTCTCGGACTAGTCTCGAGAAGTCTCAATCATCTTGTGCAAAATCCTCTTAATATTCTTGTTCGCGGCCTCTACTTGCACATTTTCTACGACAATCGTAGTTGATCTATAAATGCTAGATGCCATATCCTACGTAATAAGGTGTCGACCTCACCTGAGAAATGCACACCTTTGTAGATATCAACCATGAGGAACCCCATATCTGTAGATAATGTGCGATTTGATAAAGTTCACATTTAGCTTTGCATAAGAATTGGCTATACCGCCGTGAAATGTCAATAGCGACGAGATGAACTCATGACAATACGTGAAGACTTCGTGAAATCTTCTAATAACGTTTATGCCACAGTAACGAAGCCTGGCCAAAGTGAGGTCAATGCATGCAGCTTTACGATGGTGGAATGTGTATGGATCTCCAGTATCCGACACTCTATACATCTCTAAACAAACTAACAACAATCTATCTCCATGGTCAACCAAAAATAGCCAGTCCTCATAATCTTATGAGCCAACATATGTCCTCCCAAGTGGGGCCTACAAACTCCAGCATGGACCTCTCTCATCACCTAATTAGCTGAATCTTGATCTAAGCACAACTATAACACGCCATCAGTTGCACGTCTATAAAGTGTCTCTCCACATATCACAAAGTGGGTGGCTAACTGTCTCAAAGCTCTCTTGTCCTTGGTCGTCATGGCCTTAGGGTATGTGTCATATTTAAGAAACTGATAAATATCATGATACCACGGCAGACCATCGTCAAACATTGACTCATCAATTAGGCAACAATAAGCAGGAACAACTCTAGTCTCAACTAGCAAGGGGCGAACTACCATACCCTCGGGAATGTCGATCATGGCGTGAGTAGCGAAGCATCGTGGCCCGATTACGTGCTTTCTCTGAGCGGGTGAGTGTAGCTTAAGTCATCAAATCTCTCGACTAGCAACTCTAAATAAGCATGACATGCCTAAGCTTTGCATCTCTGGTCTTCCAGTTACCCTAAATCTGTCTAATCACCAAATTAGAATCACTGAACATCTCCATCCCTCTAATCGAGCTTAAGTGCGATCTCTAACCTTGAGGATGCATGCCTCATACTCAACAATGTTGCTCAGCTGATGAACAGAACCAAAGGGCCAAACGAACTGATCTTAGAGATATAATCACCATGCAGAGAAATCAATAGAACACCTATCCCATATCCAAAATGGTTGGTTGCACCATTAAAGTACATGCGCCAACCATATGTAAAACTAAACATCCTGAACTTCATCGGAAACGTCATCAATCACTCTATTGTCAATAACTAAAGAAGAGGTTGCGATATGCTGTATACATTCCCTTTATAGATTTGAGCACATTGAATATCAAACTCCTGAAAGTGCGTCATCCGCAAAGTATTCTCACAAAATTGGTCTATCAAACATATATCTTGAAGGATCCAAACTAGAAATAAGCTACACAAAATACTCTGTCATGTAATGTCTCAATCTCCAGTGGTCAACTAAAGCCAGCGGTGGCTAATCAATCATAATGTACCTCATCTCATACTCTAACATCCTTTTACTCAGAAAATAGATAGCTCGCTCCCTATCAGAATCATCAAGCTGGGCTAGCATGCACCTTAAAGTGATATTTGAAACTGACAAATATAACAAGAGAGTGTCCAGTATAGAGGTACTAAAACACAGGGGAAAGAAAATGTTTTCAATCCGCCTCAATGCCTACCGATATTAATCATCCCAAACGTTAATGCTTTCCTCGTGGTCGAAAGTAAACACAAGTATCACATTATCACAATAAACCCGTTGATATATTGCAATCTACCATGAAACCGGATCTCGCCTTAGGTCCGGTGAGATGATGTCACAAGGATAGCTTTGATCTTATCAAGATCTACCTCAATACCTCTCTCACTAATCATGTAGCCCAAGAGCTTCATATAAGTCACTCTAAAAGTGCACTTCTTAGGATTCCGTCTCAATTTAAAGCATCCGATCCTCTAGAAGAAGCGCTCTAGAGCTACCCAATGATTTGCTCTATCACGGTACTTCACAATCATATCATCCATATAGACCTTAACATCCTTTGTGAAAATCATGTCATGAAACAAGCAAAATAGTCATGCTTCCTCATAGGTAGCACATGCGTTCTTCAACCCAAACGATGTGACTCTATACAAGAGGTGCCCTACTAAGTGATAAAAGATGTCTTTTCCTTGTCCTCAAGAACCATCATAATCTGGTTATAACTAGAGAATCCATTCATAAAAGACAACATCGCATGCCTTGTAGTACTATTAACCAACATGTCAATATGTAGGAGAAGAAAATCATCCTTCCGCCTTGTTGAGATTTCTAAAGTCCACACAAACTCTAACCTTGCTGTCTTTTTTAGGAAAATGGATGACATTAGGCCACCACTGATGCCGTAACTAATCGATATGAACTAAATACTAAGTTGCTTCAACCTCTTCACCTCCGCAAAACCTGCATCATGGGAGGTAATCGTCTCACTTGCTTAACCAACTTCCAGCATATGGCACAAGTGGTACATGATAATCGAATCCATACAGGTCAAGGCCTCGATGTCCTCATGACCACGCGAAAACATCCAAGTATGATATGAGAATCCCAAATAACCATCTTTCTCATCCGCAGGCGCGCGTACGATCCTCAACTCTGTCGGTCCATCGACCAGGTTAACTGCCTCAAGATCATCGCAGTAGAGAAACTGTCATCAAGAAAGCTGGCGATCTCAGCCGGATTAATAACCCGTCATCCAAATCAGTCAGAAGGCTCATCATCAATATCATGAATGATAAAGCAGCCTTAGTGCGTGCATTAAGATCATCACCTGGTAATATAGAAGAGATGCCTACAGAAAATGCAAACCATAGATAGTATAAGTACATCATTCGAATCCAGAGACAATCTCAACGTCAATAATCGTGCAAGAAAGTGGTGGGCTCAACCGGACTCTCCCACAACATGTCCTAAAATACCGTGGGATGGCCATCGGCTGTCATTATCATCCACAACTGATGATAGCTGGAGAGGAGAAGCATCTCCTGCTAATCTCCCGGGGAAGTAAGCCAAAAACTCACTAAGTGCCGAACCGTTCCTGTGCCCTCGGCTGGATAACCATCCTGATAGCAAAGCTCCCAAAGATAATCATTAGACGATTATTAACCCTATCAATACCCTCATAATCGGGCCTATCTCATCCCCTGAAGCACATAGTGAACACACTAGATCGCCTGGGGGCAGTGAGGCACCAAGGCGCCAGAGAGTTTAGAGCAGCCCCATTGCTCAACTGCTATGGAAAAAGCTAATGCAACTCGGGCCACTGCCGATATCAAGTAGTCATTAATCGATCTATTAGATGCAATAATGGCTCTGAAGCTCCTCGCTGCAAAACAAGCTGAAGTCAACCTCAAACTATGCTGACAAAACAGATAGTCAAATGGAATGATGAAGCTGGCAGATTCGACCTCTTCCCAATAAAAGCATGACAAAATCATTTCACACGCACTCAATCTCAAAGGGTCAGATCATGGTCCAAAATTGTGATAAACTCGCCACGGAATTATGTCACACTCCCAACCCAAAACCAGCGCGCCAGCAGCGCCCTTCATCATGTCCACATCGATCGAGTCATATGCTCGATCCAATGATATGCGTTCGTCTCTCGCACAAAACTCCTCGGCTCCATGGTCAAGACTTCACTGCAAAGTGGTTGGTCATGGCAAATCATCACCGCGATTAATCTCCAATACCGCCTCATAAGTCATGCGCCTCGCCTCAGAGATGAAACAAAGCTGGATCACTCGACCATCATGAATGAATCCCACCTTCAAACAGCGTGCATGGGTTGGCACTAGCACTATGAATCCATGGCGGTCTAAGAGTAGGTTAAAGGATACAGTAAGATCCTCAAACCCGAAACATAACCCGAAAAATGATCGACCTAATCATCAGCCAGAGTCAAGATGCCCATACTTCTAATGAGTACTATCATAAGCTCTCATTGTTTGTGTAGATGGCTCAAAATCTATGGGCCCATATCCTAGAGCGATAGTAGTGGAAAGTGGACATACATTTAGGGTAGATCCAATGTCTAAGAGGACTGATGGAACATGATGGCCTAAACAACCAACTAATATATGCAAAGGTCGAGTGTGGTCCGAACCCTCTGGAGGTAAGTCATCCTCAGAGAAAACAGCGCAACAGTTCAACTGGGGCCAGGAGCATATGTATCAAGCCCTGAAGGATGTGTGGTCCTCGGGCGTTAACTCGACCAACTCAAAGCTCTAATCAAAGTCTCTCTATTGGTGGTGAGGAAGCCAACAAACTCCGTAACAGATACGAGGTCAGGTACTTTGTAGGTTCGTTTGAGGACCATCTGTCTCTCATTGTCTTCTAGCTCCTGTTAGTCAGCCTGATCTGGTGGGCTGAGATGGAATTGGAGGTTGTTATCTGACCACTCTACCTCCTCTGATAACATACTAAATCCCTGGTGTATCAACTGTCCCTCGGTGTGGAGTCAGAATAAAAGGAGTATGAACATTATAACACGACAAAGTCACTGACCTAGGTGTGGGGATCTAAACTAGAGTAACGCTTTGCGTTGAAATGACATGTGCATGAATCTGCTGGCATGGAAACACCTCGTGAACCCCGTCACCGCCATAACCATCATCAAATACTATGGGCTTCGGTCCTTGATCATCCCATGACAACATATGGATGCGATCATCAGACTCAGAAAAATCAATAGAATGAATACCTCTTGCTGGAGGAGGAGTCGCATGTGCACAAGCTCCGAAAAGGGGCTAGAACTAACGCTAGGTTTTCGATCGCACAACACTCTATTAACCGGTCCTCCTGTGCCGCCGCGTTTCGGCGCAGATGCCGGATCTGGAAGAGTATGTTTAATTGGCGATAGGCACAAATGGTGGTGTCTGTCCTTCAAAATGAGGATGAACAACCCGTAGTACTATTCCTATGCTAATGGGATCGGAGAGAACCCACATCATCAATAACTGTAAGACCTCACTCCAAAGGCATGCCTAGTGGAGTAAAGTGTCTAATCGATGTCTGAAGCTCGCCTCATGGTAGGAACTATGGGCGCCAGGGTCTAAGATGAGCGCAGGTCTTTCCACAACTCCGCAAAGAACCTGATGGTGGAGTGTGCAGTGAGCCCCAACTAAGCGGCCGAGGTGGTATGGAAGGTCTATACCGAATTAAACTTTGCAGGGGGCCCGCGGCGGCCGAAGGCCAGAGGCGGCACACTCCGGTACCAAAAGTGCCCCTGGTCCCGAATGAACTGATGGCTTCTACCTCCCCTGGTCTATATGATCTAGATGGCTTCTTCCCCTTACTATCAGAAGAGGAAGAATCCGACCATAAACTGCGCACCATACCATCCTCTATACAATATAATGCCTCTATCAAAGCTCTGTAATCGCAATTTTACCCCCATAAGATGTCTAGCATAATCGGGTTGCGTGATCTCACGCACTCATGTTAAATATGCTCTCTCTCCGATGGACGATCAATCATCCGAATAACCTTCTCATTCTCAACGTGGAGATGAATGATGGCGCTTCCCATGAGCTCCCTACCTCATGTCTCTCTCAAGCTCTTTTAGAAACCCGAAAAATGCATTTTTCCAAAAGTGGAAATCTGTAATTTACTAGGTTGGTACAGATAAGACCCTAGATGTTTTTTCTTCTAGATATCGGATGATGAAACTAGATCGCAAGCTGCTGGAGTCCCGTCTCATCAACTGGTTTCTGAACCCAGATTGAACAACGTCGACCCAAAGATAGTCATTTTTTTTCACACATGTCGAGGTAGACCAAGCCAACCATGGGTGCCATGTGGCATAAGACTAATGAGCAATTGGAGGCCAAGTGTTATACCTCTATGGTGCATGCACCACCAAGTGGGTTTTGAGAGAGATTGGTTCTAGCCAGACAACAAGTGTCAATGAGTTGAGAACTGTCTAGCACCATGGGAATGGTTCTAGCTTAAATGGAAGGAGGAGTAGCTGAACTATGACCGCTTGTGAAGAGAGATTTCACCCTAGTGAGAAGCAGGTGTAATTCTTTTCAAAGATCAGTTCATGACCGAGGTGAAAGAAACCAAAACTCAAGCAAGAAAGAAAGGAAGAGAAAGGAGGAGGAGGAGCCAAACACCTCCATTTTTTTAAAGGGTTGAAGGATCAAGGACTTGATCCCACACACCACAAGAGAGGTGACTTTGTGTTTGAGCTCTAGTTGTTTTTCTTGGGCCACATGAAAAATGGTATCGTCGAGTTTGGTAATGGAGGAGATTTTTTGTGTATAGGGTAAATGTTGTGTTTTAGGAGAGATGCTGCCCAGTTTTTTTTCCTTCGACCCCTTGACTATGTTTTGGCCATAACTCGTCCGAATTAAAGCAAGATTTTAGCCTCAGGATAAACTAGGACTTAGAGGAGAACACATCTCCTTGAAATAGGTCTATCCACTTCCAACTTTTCGATCAGAATGCATTCAAAAGCGGAGCTATGTTAAGGCTTCCGGTCTTGTTTGAGGAACTTAGCAGTTTACAAGTTGAAAATTATTTCCAAACTGCTTCTCCTTGCTTTTAGACCAGTTTTAAATCATGGATTTTGTGATGTCTAGTGGTTAATTTTTATACTGAAGTTATGATGCAGAAGGAGGCTTGCATCTTGTTACTGTGAATTATGGATCAAAGTGCCATCTCTCGTTAAGAGATGACATGATGACTTTATTGTGTGTCTCAAACAATTTAGAAGCTATAGCGTACGCTTGAACATGACCATGTTTTGGCATGTTGCAAAGATAGGATTCGAGGTGCCATGTCCTAGCCTCGAGACGGAGCCATGACCTCCTCATTTGCCATTAATCGATGTTAGAAGTTAGTGGAACAAAATGCTTGCATGATACTTCTGAAATCGAGTGAATGGAATTCTAGCATGACAAAGATGTACCTGATACAGTTGAACCGCCAGAAAGCAGCGCGAAACCGGCCAGGTACATTAGACATGAGGGTTCATGGTACACACCCAGCGTGGCGTAAATGTCCATGCAGAGGTCTTCACATCAAGCGAGTTTGAGTGAGCTCGAGTGGGCAAGTGGGCACAATTTCATTGTATTATGCGCTCACAAATCACCGCTTATATGTGGTGTGTGTACATGCACTTGATTTAGGCATTCAGAAAGCCAGGCTGAATTGTGTGGGTTTCGAATGGGACGGTCCAATTGAGCTCAGAGACAGCAATCTGAAAAATGGAAAAGTCTGCAAACAGGCCTCGCGTAGTGGTGAGCTATGAGCTGTCCCTCCCAAAAAGTGAAGCCTTAAACCCAGCTGCTGTGACGCCGCATCCATCGAAAGTTCGAAAAATGTCGGAGGGTGTAAGAGACCCACGGTGAGAACCTGGAAAGTTATGTTGCCCAAAATGACACGAAACGATTAAATAAATATCACATAGACTATCTACAGTGGATGGGAGTCTGGAGCAAATCATTTTGCGATTGATTTCCCATCGCACTGCGGCATCATGTGGGTCGAAGGTCGACTGCACATGAGACATGAGAGTGTCGCCTCATACATGCATGCCGTAGTTTTTTTTATTTTCCATGATAAGATGCAAACATGTCCGCATGGATTGTGTCGTTGTGTGATCGGTGAAATGATCATTTGCACGCGACCCCAGCTATGGTAGCCTTGGTAGGTTTTAGATTTTGCCCAGCTAGCTTCCCGCTCTGCATCCCTTTAAGGTACAGTCACGTAGGCGCATTAACGCCCCTGTGAGGCTGAGAGTTGAGAAGAGGGGTCAAAGCCAAAGCCTTTAAGTGTATTTTGTATATGTATGAGGAACTGCAACAGACACATATCCTCGCTTATATTAGAACAACATTCGTTCTAATGCACGTATTTGTACTATATAAAGGGAGCGAGGCGTTCTCACGCTTTTGTATACGGATCAGATGAAGTTATTTTCAGGTATTTTATGAATTAAAATAAGCGGCAGTGAGCCAGAGTCTCTGAGATATAGATATGGGAGCAAAGATATCGATGTTCCGATTTCCATAGACTTCCTCGCAGGAAGTTGACAAGTTGTCGCCGAGACTCCCCGTGTTTCTTCGGCATCACACTTTCTCCAGTGACATCTGGCGATGCTGCTCGCAGTTAGAAATCGGTTTGGATAAACTCATTGACAAGATCCTCTTAAGTCCGCTTGTGTGAAGCATCCAAGGTGGTAAACTAGCTCTGTGCCATACTACTTAGTGACAAAGGGAACAACATGATCAATTAAGCCTTATCCAACCACACAAACAGTTCTCATCAATTGAATACATATATCCTCGCACGCGGCATCCTTCGCCTCCGTATTCCGCTCCATGTCAGCATCCGGGCCTGGTGGCAAAGTAGGTTACTGTGGGTATCGATGTCAAACTAACTCACACATCCATACCTCTACAACTCTCACCGTCTACATTTACTCTATCAGATGCGATCATCGTAAGCGCGTCTAGTCTGAACTAGAATAAATCATGTAGCAGATCTCTCCGTAGCCCTCCGGATGATAAAAGGAGTGCCTCGAGGAATAGGTGTGTTGCCCAGCTTCATCACGGAGGGGCGGAGGTGGGAGGTGGAGGTGGAGGAGGGGTGGTGCCCCAATGTCAAATCGAGTATCCTCTGTGTTGAAATTTGTGGGTCTGCAGCTTCATCAGGTCTCCCACCGTAAGGCCATGTACATGTACTTTAGGTGCAGCAAACATGGTGCTCCAGTGAAGCACCGCTTCACAATGCCGATGGGATTCCATATATCCGTTTGATTTGAGGCAATGGTGAGTTTGTCTACCTCTGTCTCCAACCCACTAAGAGACAACCCAGTCTCGAGCCAATAAATCGGAAGTGGAACCTAAAAACAAATAAGGTGAGTCTGCTTCAGTCCGTCCGAAAAGAATACTACTTTAATGAAACTACAAATAAGCAATCCATCTCTATGCACAAACTACCCCCACTAAAAACCCAATACCCGAATGTTCCGTGAGACTTTCAAGAGTGGGGAACCAAACCTGAGGGTTCCTTAGATCCATAACATGACTAAACCGTCCCGAAGGCTCGCATGCACCCACGTGTGATAGTGAGATTCCAATCAGGAAGCTAGAACGTAAGCTTAACCTACAAGGTCATGGTGGCTCTAAAGACAAGGCATGGTGCAGCCTTTGCGCAAGTCCCTATAGAGTGATCGCATCTCTATGTACAAGAATCTCCTACACGCCTCGAAGAGACGGGCACTTCCATGCAAGGTGGCTGCTCCAGCTCCGCACACTTCTACATCCTAGGGGGCGGCCTATGGTAAAGGCTCTCATCAAGCCTCAACACTGTGAATAACCTAAGTGTACAAATGAATATGTAAAAGAACCTAAAACTCATAAATTCTAACACAAAAAAGAGCACACTCGCTATACAAATATCCCGAAAT